>CM053793.1:336540941-336988441 GCA_028749045.1 Cupressus sempervirens | reverse complement strand
TTACTATCAACCCAAACAGGTAATCTAATTTAAGATTCTGAGGGGAAATCAGTAAAGTACAAAATTAAATACAAGATAAATCCATTGTATGTTGTTCTTGGAGGGCGTGCACTTAGTGGAGTTGTTATTGTAGTTTCAAATGCTAAATAAATGTAATTAATAGCTTAACAGACTAAATGTCAAATTTGATTTACTTTGGGATTCATGAATATCCATATTCTTATCATTTTCATTTACTTAGCATCTTTTCATTTATGCATTTTAAAATTGAAAATGTTGTTGACAATAAAATGAAAGATAAGAAAGGAACCTTCTTAAGACTCCCAAAATAATAGCTCATGGACAATTTTTGTTAACCATGAGAATAGGAATTGAAGAGAGAAATAAGTGTAGAAGAAAAATATGTTTATGAAATCCCATTTAACAAGAATGTGTCATACAACATAATCTTGTTTTCTTGGAACGAAAAAGCATGACACCAAGAATTTTTTGGAAGGTTCCATGAGAAGCTTCCAAGATCAATACATGTGTGAATGTCTAGCTTTGTAATGGTAGTAGGAAAAATAGTACCAAACTAATTAGACAAATCCTCCTAAAACAATGAAGGGAAAATTATAGAGAAATGATACATGCAGCTTGGTGAGTTTAAAATATTATCAACAGTTGTTGAGAAAAATTTTAATGGGAAGCTCCTACGTGTAATGTTTTTGGTGTCTTGCATTAGAACTAGCAAAAGAAAATCTTCAATTTTTCACATATTATAAAGGAAATACTGGAACAGGAATTCCAAAATAACAAATTTCAAAAACCGTATAGAGCTTAATCATCTAGATATCTAAATATTGAATGATTAAGATAATTTTTAGTTTTTTTTTCATCTTGTATGTTAAATTAGGGACATCTACAATATCCTCATCAAAAGGGTTAGTAGCTTCCTATGTTCTTGTAGGTGTTCTTCCCCGATCCTGAACATCAAATTGTGACAGAAATATTAGTAAAACTTTCATAAAAACTCCAAAATCATAGCTAAAGATGTTGATTAAGAATTTTAATTTTTTTTAAATTTTTGGTTTACATATCAGCTTGTTGTTTATCAAGCTTAATTCAATACCTAATCATTTTGAAACTTTGATACAATATTGATTAACAATAAACTTTATCACTGTTCAAGTTAGAAGCTTATCATTTGCAATATGTCATTGTCATATGATTTATGATCTTCTTGCTCATGTTTAAAGTCCGCCTTTTCTATTATGCATCAAAATAGTTATCATATATTATTATTACAAACATACAGCAATATGAAACTAAAAACAATACATTACATTAGCAAGCTTTATCATTGTTCTTGTTTAAAAAAACTTTTCATGACTCATAATTTCAGATTTTCTATGAACATAAGAGTATTATTTAAAAAATAAATTTGATAACCAAGTACCCCTGTCCCCTACTATGAAAAATAGTCATACTAGTACTAGTATCAGTACCCTAATTACCCAAAGTACCCCTGTCCCTATGCAACCTTGATAATAATATAACATTCTTCAACTATCTAATTTGTACAATTTCAATAAGGTTTACCATGGCTAAAGAATGGGTAGGAGGAGCATCCTCATGGCCTCTATCCTGTGTTTGATCCATATCGTCCTATGACAAAGATTAAATATAAAAACTTCAGCCCACTAATCTTAGAAAAAAAAATGTATTAATAAAATGGTATATATTACTTACCACCCTCATGATAGTAACTTTATTTGTATCCATGTGATTTAAATGGTAATCTATTAGTAGTTCTTCCCTTGCACTTATTGATTTTATCGCACATACAAAAACTTGATTCCCCTCACGCACCTCAAAAATGTAATTGGGTTGCTTATTAGTTGAGGAAGGTCACATACTATTTATAAAACCCACAATATTACCTGATGCTTTTGGTCTCCCATCAATGTACATAGCAAATCTTTTACTTTGATAATTTTCTTTCCATTGTATATAATTTGTGGATAGTGCATACCTACGCATACTTTTTTACATTGAACAATCTACATCCAATCATTGTACATGTAACAAAGATTGACATACTTCATCAATTCAACAACTTTGTTGTAACATACCTTTATCCCATCCATGGAAAATAGGCCCAAACCATGTAATGAGAATGGAGCTATGTGATATATCCTCTCATTAACACAAAAATCAATGTTGATTGGAGGTAGTTCATTAGGTACCCATTCTTTCTCAATATTTGTGTACCAAAACGACACCTTGATGTTGTCTTTGCTCTCATCATCATAAGAACATGACCTCCCTTTAGCAAGAAAAAATTGCTTGCGTTTATTAAAAAAATTCTAATCTTTTGACCTCTAGTTGATCTCCCCATTTTAGTCATAGTACATGTAGAAATTTCATATACCATTCTCTCATTTCCCTCATTCGATGTAGATAGATCTGACAAGTACCTATTTGGTGGTCCCTGTTGGAATTACAAGTGGGAAGAAAGTAAAGTTCTAAGAGGGGGATGAATCAGGAGTTTAAACTTGAACCCATAAAACTTTCACCATTCATATATCACATGCATTAATATACTAAAATAATATGTAAAGCATATGCATCAATCATTTAAACATGTAATCAAATCCACACATAACACCAGATATGATTACCTAGAAACCCTCCAAGTGAGATAAGACAAGATAAGATAAGATAAAATTATTAATGTCCATGAAAAACCAAAACGGTTTATGGAACTGAGCATACAAACAGAAGAGCCAGCCAAGCAAAGGCACCAAATGGTGACTGAAAAGGAACAAAGAAACAAGAAGAAAGAAAGACAAGGTAAGGACTAAGGGTCTTTCATTGTCACAAAGAAATCCGTAATAGAGAGGTACATCCGTGGAAAATCCATAGTCTTCGAATGTTGTGAAGAACCCCTATAGGACTGATGTTTCCTATAGAGACTGGTATAATGTCTGACAGATCTGGAATGTGAAGTAGTGGAAGGCCTTTCCAAACCCTGCGGAGGAGACAAGGGAGAGAAAAAGGTGGTAATGAGCTGATCAGAAGTTTGTCTTTGATGAAAGGACTGTAGGGTATTCTCTCAAAGATGGGTGGCCTCCTAAAGATAAAGTGCTAAACACCATTGATCAATATAACTAAAGAACATCGAGAGAGAAGAACAGTCTCTGAAAAGGCAATAGAATCTCCCTCTGATCTCATAGTAATGAGGACAATGAAATATGAAGTGAGTCTCAGTCTCAGCCTCCATCAGAGTGCATAACTGGCATAATTGATCAGCCTGATCCATATAGTGATTAGTCTGAGCCCTGAGATGATGAAAACCAACCCTAAAAGAGCCCAAAGAGAACCATAATGCATGATTCCAATGACGGTAAAGATAGACAGGGCAAACAACAATACCATCCTAAATAACAAGAAAATTCTCAGCATAGAAGGCCATCTTAGGTCGCAAACCACCAAGTAGTGGTAATATACTGCCTATAGATATCATGTCTGACATGCTCATTCAACTCATGACGAGAGGGAAGAAGATGAGCCGGGGCATCCAGCGAAAACTGATAGGGAGGAAGACGATCAATCTCAATCATGATCGAACCCAACAAAGAGGTGGCCTGAGCATACCAACATCTTGATCTAGCAGAAGTGTCAGATCTCATAATCTCTACCGAAGAACAATATGCCAAAAAAGAGTATCTATGTCGATCAACACCTGTCTCTATAAAACCACGAAGCCGATGAAGAAACCAAATCAAGTCAAAAATAATGGCAAGTTTAAGAGGATGAGCACCAAACTCCGCTAAAATAATGCTATGAGGGGTGAATCTATGACACCTAATGATACGATGCAACAACAGTGTCTGGACCCGCTCAATAGAAGCCCAATCAGAAGCAATAAAAGAAGGTCCCCAAACCACAGAACCATAGAGGACTGTTGGACAAACCAAAGAGTCAAAAAGGGACAAATTGGACGAAATATCCTGAAAATGACGCCTGAAGCATTGTCTCTCTAGCAAAGCCAGGGAGCCCATACCCTTACTGACTCTGGACTGAATAGCAGGCCTCAAACTTAAACATGGTCTTGAGAACTTCACACCAAGATACATGTAAGAGGGAGCAATCTCAACCTCCTTTCCATAAAAGAAGAAATGGAGATGAGAGGTCTTTAAACAGTTAAAGACCATAACCTATGTCTTAGATAAATTGACCACAAGTTGTCATTGAGTACAGAAAGAAGCAAGACTATCAAGGAGTCTCTGTAAGCTATCAGGAGAAGAGGCCAAGAGAACAACATCATCAGCAAAGAGGAGAATAGAGATTAGAACCTGATGTAAATAACACCCATCTCCTGGTTGAGAGGATTTCATAAGGAAATCCTCCAACTCATCAATATACAAGCCAAACAGTGAAGGGGAAAGAGGACAACCCTACTTCATGCCAATGGTGCTTTGAATCGGATCAAAAAAGCCCTCCAGAGTTCTAAGCCTACCAGTAACCTTCTCATAAAGTCTCAAAATAGCAATTTGTAACATATCTGAAATCCCAATCTCTTGAAGCCGCTGAAATAAAGCCAACCTAAGAACAGAATCAAAAGCCTTATGGAAGTCCACAAAACAACAATAGACCTTCTGAGAGTGGTGTCTAGCCTCCTCAATGATAGCCTGCAGTGTAAAAACATGATCCATAGTCTGGTAGTTTGCCCGAAAGCCAGCCTGACCTCTCACCCTACATCCCCGTCTATCAAGTTCACTGGATAACATGGTGTTTAGAGCAGTGGCATAAAGTTTGGCAAAAGTATGACCAATCATAATAGTTCTATAATTTCCTGGATCAGAAACAGGCCCAGACTTGTGAATAGGGTAAATAACATGTCTAGACCAGGAATTAGGAAACCCAGTGCAAATCACTCTATTAAAGAGTGTAGGAAGGTAAGATCCAAGAACTGAAGCACCAAGTTTGAAAAGTTCTACCTGAAAACCATCTTCATCAGCTGCTCTGCTGCATCTCAAAGATCTAATGGCTTCCGGAATGCTAGAATAGGTGAACAAATGGCAGTGGGGAGGTGGAGTGGAGTAGAGAGGAGGCTGCCCAGGAATGTCATAAAGCGTCGTGATATGGGAGGTCAGAGAATGATAGTCGAGAGTGGAGGATGGGGGGGAGCAATGAGGGAAAAGGGTAAGCCAGAAGATTTGGGGATTCTAGATAAGCGTGGAGCAAAGGGTTCTGCACTGAAAAGAGGCAAAGGAATGTTTCTTATGACGAAGAAAATGAAGATAAGAAACACGGAGATGGGTAAAGGCAGGAGATTGAGCCTCAAAGGTGACACAAACAGAGTGATGGAAAGCTTTATAGTCAGCATCAAACCATTAATTCATAGGACAGGTATTTCGACGGTTAGCTGTGTGAGAGAGAAGGGAACAATGGGGAATAAAAAGGAAAGCAGAATCTCATATGGCAGAGGCAAGCGAATCAAACATATCTGAGGCAGCCAGCGAGTCATCAAAACTAGCAAGTGACAAAAGACGCCTAAGGTGATAAGTAAAGACCTCACCATCACTCTTAGGGTAATGGAAGCGAGTAGGAAGGGAGATGGTACTAGTCAGGCAGAGCAAGGGTGGGGAAGGATGGGGAGAAATGCAAATAGAAATGCTAAGAAAAGAATGATCGGCTAGCGGAAGACACGAAATGGTGAAACTGCGAATGGAAGAAATGAAAGAAGGAGAGGAAATGACATAGTCAACAACACTCGCACCACCACAATGTTGCCAGCAGGTAAAGAGGTCTAATCTAGGAAGGAAGGATAAACCATTCAGGATCAACAACCCAGAAGACTCACAAAGCTGGAGGAGGTGGTGACCATAAACAGAGAACAGCCCAAGAACATCCTCCGAAGTGCACTGTAGGCCCATAGTAGTTGGATCTAACTCAGAAATGCAGTTCTAATCAGAGCCACAATCATGTAAAGGGATTTGATGATCCTTGGTATGAGCATTAAAATCACCAAGAATAACAATATCTCCTAAAGCCTCAAATTGTGAAATACTCTCCTGAAGGTCAAAATAGGGATCGTCATCCTCCGAGTCATGAATAGCATAGGGAGAAGAGGTCAAAGGAAAATAACAAACAGCAATAAAAATATCTCTTTGTCTATATTTTCGCCAACCAATTCAAACCCACATAAATCTGGCAAAGGCATCAGAGTGAACAACCAACGTAACCCTAAAAATATAATCTCAAACCAAACAAGCAACACCCCCAAACCCACGGACCCCACCAGACGTCCGAACCTCATCCCTACACACTGAAAACCATTGATAACCATGAAAACCTGGAAGAGGACACATAGGGCTCTCGTGAGTCTCAGTAACAGCCAAAATATCTGAAGACCCCACCACATCTTGAAAAAGACCAAGTAATGACCATAAAGAGCCATTACTATTCCAGCAGTTGACAAGAAGAGAAGAAGATCTCTTCTTGTCAAACTATTGTCAAAATCGTCACGTTGATTTGGAGGTTGTCCTCTCTACCCAACCAGCATGAGGAGAATCACAGACCACTGCCTTAAGATTCTGAATAACAGCCCATTTCCCAGCATGTCTAGCCTCTTCCACAATACCCCGAGCTTGTTAAAGTTTTGTAACCTATGCCTTAGTAAGATCTTCATCCAAATAAATTTTTGAGGGGAGAGAGAGAACAACTTTCTCTTCGCTCTAAGGGCACGAAGCCTATCCAGAAAAGAGAAGAATCTAATAAAAAGGATGTCCCCCATACCAAACTAGCATCTATCCAAGGTGATGTCCGAGATGCCAAGTTGTTCAGAGAGAAAGGCATGCCCAGCAGCAGAGAAGGTAAAACTAGGTAGGGTATGACACCCACAAATCTTCACTACTACAACAATAAATTGTATCCTATTAAGGTTACAATAGTTTGACCATGAATCATAATCTAGCCTGTAAAAGGCTTACAAAGACTATTAAGTCCCACCTTGTTAGAGGATTTCAACACCCTATCAGAAGTGTGCTTGGTTAGAGGACTTCAACTTACAATTAAGTAAGCAACCTATTAAAGGATTTCATACAACCTATTATGACTACTTTGTTAAGAGATTTAACTAAAATCACCTGTTAAAATGTCTCAGCATAGATCTCATGATTGGCACTTGCTTACTTGATAATAGATCACCTCTGTAAAATCTTTGATTGATCCTTCACGATCTAATGTATCAATGTTGTATCCTTCTCTATCCTTTATTCTTCACTTAACTAATTCTGCAATTCACTCTTATTGCTAAGTCACCTTGAATGCTCTACAAACTATATTCGATCATTCACCCTTTGTATATTGTTCTCATCATCATTAAGAGTTTTAGGGATTTGTCATCCTTAAGAAGACTCTGGTGACTTAGGGTTAGGTATGAATCTACGGCTGAGATTCATCCATTTTTCCATTGAAACCTTCCCATTTTCTAATTGGTTGCATGTAATTACATAGGGAATCTGCATATAGATTCGTCCTTATCTCCAAAAGATCGATATCTATCCTTAAGTTGGCTTGAAAATGGTTTACATAATTGTTTGTGCCATTACAAACAGATATGTCCAAACTGTGTCACTTAGCATATGAAGTTTCTAATGCTCGGCATTAATTGTATTTTTGCTTCTAACTTGGCACCTGAACTGCTCAGCATCCACTATTTCCTCAACACTTGAATCACTTGGCATGGTCTATCTGCTTGGCACTCGAGTGACTCAGCATGGTCTAACATTTATATGTTGTGCTCGGCATGTATTACTAGTTCAGCATGAACTAAGTAAATGGCTTAAGTGTGTTGACATTGATCAACAATCTCCCCCTTTGACATGAGTTTCAAAAACACTTAAATATACAATATTCTATTTAACTTCTCGAGCATAACATGTCCATGACTCGGCTTATATGCAAAACTTCAAAATTTCAAAATTTTGCAATAACCTATATACCTCAAAATTGATAACTCTGTCTGAGTTAATGTGTCTATTTTGTATCCATAATCTGTGCTTCTCTTCTTACTTCAATGCGTTGTATCTGATACTCTTTCATCTGATATGCTCTATCATAGCTAATTCTATATATGTTTACTACTTTTCTTTAAAAAATGTGTCTCCAAAAATGTATGTGTATATCACCTTAATGATATAACTTTATGTTATTGTCTTTCTATCTTTTATTTGTTGCTTCCCCTTTGTTCATACTCCCTTTCTTTATTTCTTTGTTTCTGGCAGCCCCTTTTCTGTATTCTCTCCCTTGTTGCTTTATCTCTCCCCCATGGTTTATCTCTTCTTTATCTCTCCCCATTTATCTCTCCCCAATGGTTTATCTCTCCCCATTTTTTGACACTTATGTCAAATGGGCTATACACGTATAGTGTGTTTGTCCAAAAAGGATTTATGGACTTCCATTATGATTTTAAGAGTTGCATCCCAATTGTCACATGCAACATCCAATGACTTAATTTGGATAGCAAGCTCAGTAGCAAGGTTTACTAGGCCATCTCGAGTAGAAAGATTAAGGTCTTTCTTTAGTAGAGTTTCTGCATAACCTAGTTCCTTGAGCATTATTTCCATGTGTGGGGTGAGAGACACCTATATACTTGTCAATTTGGCTCTTATGCTAACATCTTTTGTTGTTAACACAGCTAATTGACTTTGTGACTGAAGTAATGTATGAAAATGCTTCTCACTCTAAGCAGGGTTTTGAGGTAACCTTGTACCTAATATGTTAAGATTTCTCTCCAGGCTCAAAATATGATGTTTGGTCTCTTGGGTGAAGAGTGTAGGGTCACACAATTTGGCGTACAATGAGAATATATTCTCAAGTACCTTCTTCACATCCTCAACCTTTGTTGCCAATGCAACTTAAGTGAGTGTGAATTTCTTTTTAGACCATTCTAAGAGTTTAGCATTAGTATCAATGTCTTCATTATTGACCTTTTCCACTATATCTAACAATTATTCTAGTAGTGGCTTGGTCTCTTCAAGAGTTGGTAGATTAAATGCATCCAGAAAGATGTCTTTAACGTCTTGAAGCACTTTCTTCTGCCTCTATTCTCTCCTAAGCATTTCTTGATGCTTTTTCTTCTCTAAGGCTTGTTGCAAAATGCCTATTTGATCTAATGTCATTGTATCATAATCAAATTTTGGAATAGCAATCTCTTAAGCTAGAGTGATATCTCCATAGTGAATTACCTTTTCAACTTTTGAAAAGGTAGAGCCTAGAACTAAGATTTGCAATGGTATAGCTTTCATGCTCAGCTTCTGAAGAACTTTTGTAGGAGAAGTGTCAAGTGTTGGTAGAGTTACCAATGCTTGGATGGCTTCCTGCTCCTTTACCTTAGGTGTTTTCACTTGTCTAACACAATGACATGACTAGCACCTAGTCCTTGTGCTTCAGGTACAGAAGAATCTATTTTTCTTACTTCATGTTGTTCAGTAGTAATGTCTTTTACTTCTTCTATAGTTTGCTTCTATTCAACTGTGTCAACTTTAACAAATGTATCAACCTTAGTGGATGTATCTACTATTGCTTGAGTCAAAGTTTGTACTTGAGTAACTGAAGGGATGATAGAAGGTGGTTCTTTTGGATTCACCTTGTTCCTTGTGACATCAGTTACTACCTTTTGAAGCTCATCTATACTGACCAAAATTGGATTTTCACATAGCTTGGCTTTCAGTGTAGATTGGTCCAATATCTTCTTCAAGTCTTCTGCAGTCAAGGGATTGAGCTTCTGAGTTGAAATATCAGATACATCCTTTACAATAATGGTTTCAGTAGACTTGATTGTGTCATGTGGGGGACTGACACTCGGCACTTGTGTGTCTTGCACACTCTATTCATCTTGTTGTTGTTCAGTTGTTGCCTTGTCATCAGTTTGTTTTTTTAGTTTCCTCCCCCATTGTATCATCTTTCTTATCATCTTCTTGTTTGTCATCATCATCCTTGTCATCTTCATTCTTATCATCATCTTTACCCTCAAAAGGGTAAGCTTCTCTTGTTTTACAGTGGTCAACCCATAGATGAGTTTCCATATTTCGGTAGATTTCTTGACCACGTCTTCAATATTGTTTTGAAGTATGTTGAAGGCTCTATGTTTAGGTGTAAACCTAACTCCATATTTCTTAGTAGCCTTAGTAATCTTCCCTTTTGTCAGTTCTGGAATTACTTGGGCCAAAGTGGTTTCCCTTTTTTTTTTTTCCAAATTTAAACAGTAATGTCATTTTTGCTCAACTAAGTCATATAGTTTCTTGGGTACTGAGTTGGCAAATTCTAACAACGTTGTCTTAAATTTAGACATCATTGCATATATGGCTTCTACTAGCTTTTTCTCCTCTTTGCCCAAATCATCAAAATTTACACATCTAAAACCAAATAAATCTGCATTATTTGTGACATTTTCACATAAGTTTTCAATATCAGAGAGTGGTTTGTGACTTACCACTTCGAATTGGCTTATATCATCTAATTCAGTCATTTCTTCATCTGAATCAAGCTGTGCAACATATTTTCTTCTTTGTTTATTTTGTACTTGGTCACCTTGCTCTGTTTGCTTGGATTTCTCCTTGGCCTTATGTGTTGTGGCTCGTGTGCTTGCTCTGGTGGTAGGTTTTGTTGGCTTGGTTGGGCTTGGTTTAATAGTTTTCTTTGCCTTAATCACTGGTTATGTCTTAGCCTTTTTCTTCTTTGGCTCGGCATGTGTGGGTGCTTCCTTGGCTTCTTCTCCCTTGGCACCTTCTATTTCTTCTTCTTCCTTATCCTCTCCCATGCCTTGAGTTTTTTCTTGTTCTTCCTCTTCATCTTCTTCCTCTTTTTCCTCATCTGCACCCTCATCAAGTTTAGCCTTTAACTTCTTTACTAACTTATCTTTCTTCTTAAGTTTAGAGGTAGTTTTCAACTCCATTTCAATCTTTAATTTCATCACATCATAATTCCCAAAGGTTTTAGTAGTCTTGTCAATTTCCTCTACTAGGAGTGTAGTGATGGTTGCTAAAGCTTCATCAACATTGATATCATACCCAAGTGGCCTTAACCATCTGACCCTTGGTGTGGTAGCCTGTACAAAGGTGTAATCAACATCAACTAGAAAACATTTATCATTATAATATTTCTGAACCAATGAAACAAGTATCCTCCTTCTTTCCTTCATTGATTAAGTAAAGTCTTCAAAATAACTTGTCATTAATGATTCAAAATTTTCTCCCATCTGTTCAATAAACTCGTTAATTTGTACTGCTATTGACTTTTTGTTTTCCAACTTATAGTACCAAAGGAAGGAAAATTATTTTGCACATAAAAGAATATACAATTAAATATTGAACCAAATTTACATTGAGCACTCTTGGTCTTCCTGATTGCTCCAAGATTTTCCATTAGTTGTTGTAGTTGAAGCTTAGCTAGAACATAAGTATGATCTTTCTTCACAATCTTGTAACCAACATCCATAGCAATACAAGGTACACTATTCAATCTACTAGATTGAGAGAATTTATGAGAAATTACCCTAACAACAAAGTTCAACAATGGATTAGTAACAGTATCTATTGTCATGCCTCTTTTATTCCATTTTACTCCAGTGTTTTTCTCTATTACTTCCTTGAAATCACTCCTCAGAGTCTTGGGCCGATCTAGGGTTGGGTAGCCAGTAACCCTATGAATTATTCTCTTGGTAATCTTAATTGGTCCACCCTCCAACCATAAAGATCCATCATGTATTCAACTCAAAACAATTCTAATCCATTTAGTTTTAAATACACTGGAAAAATCTAGGGCACGCATCAAACCCTTCTTCTCAACTATTTTATACTCTTCTTTCAAAACACCATTTTCACATAACCTAGCATATGCTTCTCTAATTTCCAAGTCTCCAATGCTACTAATTTTGCAATTATAATGTCTCCTTACATCTTACACCATTATGACATTCAGCCAGATCATGGATAATGCACTAGAAGGATCTTTTTTGTAAGCTATGTCAGGAATGGCCTTAAATATAGGTTGTTTAACTTCATTATTGACAAGCTAAAAATTTAAAACCTCTTTCCCTTCTACATTCTTCGAGCTAGACGCCATTTCTCAAACTAGGGTTTATGCAAAGTGAAACTATGTAGCTCAGTTTGTGATAAATATGTTGTGAAATTCGGAGAACTAGTGTGAGATCGTTGTCAAATTCTCTACAAATGCCATGAACAAGTTTCTAAATTACCTTTTTCTCTACTTGCTCTTTTCTCAAATTTGAAATGATGAATAATGAGTGAAAAATGATCATATATCCTTTGAAAACCCTTGCATTTAATGCAAGTGCTTATACAACTATAAATTCAGCATCAACCACTTTTAGAATCATTCAGCATCCATTGATATTACCATCACTCAGTAGCTACTACAGACTCGACATCAACTAGCTAGGCCGACGATTCGGCATCAACTACCATTCCACTCAACATACACAAAAATATTTCATATTCGGCAACAACATGAAAACTTTAAAGATTTAACATAAATTTACAACATCTTGCATCTTTATTCATGCTAATGTATTCTTTTCAATACTATCTCCCTTGAAACTAATGTATGGTATTACACTTGAATATCAGTCTCACATACCTCTTGTTTGTTTAGTTTGATGAGGTGCGATCACTTGACCAATTGGGTGAAGTGATCCCTTATGCATTTGATGTGCTGCAAGCATCTTTCTTTTTTCATGTATTCTTCATCTCATCTCTGATGTGTTCAACATCTACCTTTCCTTTGCCTTGATCAAATTCACAACTTGGTGTCTTTGACCTAGTTGGACAATGTTTACTTATGTGACTAGTCTTCAAACAGCTAAAACATGTACTTTGACTCAACCATATTTTGTAGTTACCACTGAAGTGTTGTCTAATACAATTCTCAAGAACATGTCCATATTCTTGACAATAGTGACAACTATATCTTGTATTGTAATCCCAGTTATAAAGGTTTCCATAGCTTCTTACCTTTGTTGATTTGTTTGATGACCACATGGATTTGGATCTGTATTCAAAGGCTCTATGTCCATATTTCTGATAGTTGTAGCAATATCCTTCAAATCTTTTCTTATGCATGGTCCTAGTTCTACATTCATGTGCCTAATGACCTTTCTTGTTGCGCTTATGATAATGAGTCATGTTCTTAGGCTTGACATTTTGATTTGTATTGTTGCCCCTGCACACATTACCAGTATGTCATTTCTTACCACAATTATGACAAGTAGGTTTGGAGTTCTTACCTTTGTCGTTCTTTTCTTCAGTGACTTTGGATGATTCTCCTTCTTCAGTGCTTGTGTAGCCCAATCCTAATGTGTCTTTGTTGGATCTAGGAGATCTTAGTAATTGCTCAAAGTATTTGATGGCTTCATTTGGCTTGTTGAGACTTTCAACAAATTATTTTTCTCTTTTCAGGTCATTCTACAATTATTCATTCTACAACTTCAATGTGGTTATTTCAATATCCTTAACATTCAGTTCATAGTTGGCATTCATCATTTGACTTAGAGTATCCAATTGCATGTTGGAGATCTTGGTTAACTCTGTTGACTTCTCTTCCAATCTATTTGCCAAAATTCTTTTGTCTTCTTCAATCATGGCTTTGTCTTCTATGGCTTTCTTCTTCTTCTTTTCAGTCACCTCACATAGTAGTATAGCTTATGATTCTTACTCTATCTTAAGATTTTTTATTTCCTCAGCTTGGATTCTATTCTTTTCCATTAAATCTGCAACTGCTACATCAAATTCACTAGAGTTACCATCTACAAATAGCTTGATGGTGTCTATCTCTTTGTATTGTGTGTCATTCTCTGCATTAGAAATCTCTTTCCTTCTCTTCAAGGATTTCTTTAGTTCCTCTCTTGCCTCATTCAATTGATGTAATATGAGATGTATTTCAATCTCATGGCTCTCAATAGTCTTTCCCAACTTGTAGAATTCCATTTCAAGATCTTTCATCTAAGCTACAAAGCTTCTCTTTCAGAGAACTACACTCTAATACTAATTGTTAGAATTACAAGTGGGAAGAAAGTAAACTTCTGAGAGGGGGGTGAATCGGGAGTTTAAACTTAAACCCATAAAACTTTCACCATTCATATATCGCATGCATTGATATACTAAAATAATATGTAAAGCATATGCATCAATCATGTAAACATGTAATCAAACCCACATATAACACCAGATATGATTACCCAAAATCCTTCCAAGTGAGAAGGTAAAACTGAGGTGAGGATGACATCCACAAATCTTCTCTACTGCAGCAATAAAGTGTATCTTATTAAGGTTGCAATGGTTTGACCATGAATTATGATCTGCCCTGTAAAAGGCTTACAAAGATTGTTAAGTACCACCTTGTAAGAGGATTTCAACACCCTATTAGAAGTGTGTCTAGTTAGAGAACTTCAACTTACAATTAAGTAAACACCTTGTTAAAGGATTTCATACAACCTATGAGGACTACTCTGTTAAGAGATTTAACTGAAATCACATGTTAAAATGTTTCAACATAAATCCTGCGGTTGGCACTTGCTTGCTTGATAACAGATCACCTCTGCACAATCTCTGATTGATCCTTCATGGTCTGATGTATCAATGTTGTATCCTTCTCTATCCTTTGTTCTTCACTTAACTGATTTTGCAATTCACTCTTATTGCTAAGTCACCTTGGATGCTTTGCAAACTATATTCCATCATTCACGCCTTGTATATTCTTCTCATCATTGTTAAGAGTTTTAGGGTTTCGTCCTCATTAAGAAGACTCTAGTGACTTAGGGTTAGGTATGAATCTACGACTGAGGTTCATCCATTTTTCTGCTTAAACCTTCCCATTTTCTAATTGGCTGCATGTAATTGCATAGGGAATCCGCATATAGATTTGTCCTTATCTCCAAAAGATCAAGATCTATCCTTAAGTTGGCTTGAAAATGGTTTACATAGTTGTTTGTGACATTACAAAAAGATATCTCCAAACTGTATCACTCGGCATATGAAATCTCTGATGCTCGACATACATTGTATTTCTACTTCTAACTCGGCATCCACTGTTTACTTGGCACTTGAATCACTTGACATGGTCTATCTGCTCGACACTCATTGCAACTCAGCATGGTCTAACATTTATATGTTGTGTTTGGCGTGTATTACTAGTTTGCCATGAACTAAGTAAATGGCTAAAGTGTGTTGACACTCACTTGTCAAAACCAATCTAAGATCAACAATCCCTGCAATCCATCAAATGAGATATTGTCACGACCCCACTTCAACTACTAGAGAATCTTGATAATAATTAAATAATATACATAGAATAATCAAGTCATGAACCATGTGTACGATTCTTCTTTGTCTATACGTGAGAGATGAAAAAATATACTAAGTTGAAAGTGATTATATAATTGCATGTCTATATGGTTCTTCTTTGTCTATTTCTCTCTTTTTTTTAATTCAATTGATTAATAGTTGATAGAAGCATGAAGAAAAGATTGAAATAGTGAATCAAAAGCTATGCAATTTGAACCTAGAGAAGTATCGTGGTGATTGATTGCAGGCTAACAAGGTAAACATAGGCATTATTTTCACTTGTCATTACAATCATGTATGTTGTTGGCATCCATTATAACCCAATTATGTTGTATTTTGTAGATTTTGAAATAATTTGTCTATGTTTATATAAAAATCAGCTCAATCTTATTAAGGATTTTAGTCAAATACATTGCAAATAGACTTCATACAAGATTGTAATTTGTATTGTGTGCACAAAAACATGAAGTGAACAAATTCTTTGATGTTAAAAGCATCAAGATTTGTTCAAATGTTGCATTAAGGCATCATGTTGAGCTTTTATGCAAGAAATGAAGATGTTCAATGAGATCAAGATTATTTGTTCTAGAGTTTGAGTAGTACAATGCTTAATCATCTAATAAAGTGTTTCTCTATTTGTTTGGTATGCACAATTTCCTAGACCAATATAGACTTAAAACTAGTTGAGAGATTCTATAAAGGAGGATGAGCATGAGCACATCATGGAATACCACACCATGGACATTCAGTGTAGATTTTTACATTTTCAAGAAAAGTGGCACAAGTTCAATTACCGTGTGTAGCATGGCAGTTTAGAGATGATCAAACCTATTGTTTCTTACATACATCTACTACATAAGCAAGAGAAATTATCCTTCTGTCTCATCAATAGAGCAAAATAAAATCGACTATTATAAGGGATTTATTTTGTATGGAATGAATATTATGAATATGGCAAAAAAATATTTTATTTGATTTTCTCGTCTTTGCATTAATAACATTTTGCAAGGTCTCACTCACCTTAATGGTAATGACTGAATTTACAAATCTATAACCTTCACACAATTTTTGCATAGCTGACTTGGCTACAAGTAATTTTGAACATTGAAGCTATTGATTTCTTTCCAAAATTTGTCAAGTGGTATTCTTCATTTTAGTATGATTACAAAACCCTATTTATGTGTTTATTTGTGTCTACGTTTAGAGGAAATGGGAGCCTATAGTAAACACTATTTGAATGAAATATATTTTCCAATTGAGCCATAAAATGTTCCCAAAATGTAATTTTTTTTTTGAGATTTAAGGCTTTAACTTATTGTTGCACTTATTAATTGTAGGACTTCTTAGCATTGTAGGCAAATAGGACAAACAAACTTGTGGCCTAATGTATCTTGTTGGAATGATGCAATTTTATTTTTGTTGTAAAAGGTAAAATTACGATTTCTTTGGTAAAAATAATATTAAGGTTACAAAAAATTTGCATATTCTCTTTCAATGATACATAATCCTTTCCCTTCACTCATCTATTGCTAGACAAGGCAAGGACTCAAGTTTCGCAGCGCTCTTGTTTGTTTTGTTATTTAAACTTTTGTAATCAGCCAATGTGAAAATACATACATACATACATAGGCATAGGTGTGTGTGTGTGTGTACACACACACACACACACACACACACACACATATATGTATACATACATACATATGTATGTATATGTATGTATACATAGATATATGTATACATATATATATATATATATATATATATATATATATATATATATATGTATGTATGTATATATGTATAGATACATATGCATACATATAGATACATACATACATATATATACATACAAATATGTGTGTGTGTGTGTGTGTGTGTGTGTGTGTGTGTGTGTGTGTGTGTGTGTCTATTCATTGAGGATCACTTGATGTTGATGATATTATTGTGATTAAATGTTGACCTCCTTTCTCTTACCATCTAGGATGACTCTCAATGGTCTTATGTCATATTCAAAATGTTTGCTAACACTCCATCATTTGTAACCTTCTTGACTCGATAATATTCAATGATTTCATTGTTTCATAGCAATATATTTGAATAATTATCATTCTTGTATATAAGATATATTAATGATGGCATTGTATAAATAAACTTAATCATCCAATATATTTTTATTTAGTTTTTAAAATATTTATAATTATAGAATTCCATTTTAGAAATGTCATCACATAAAATCAGTCAAGTCTAGCTCTAAAAGTAATTACATCACTTCAAGCCTCCGACAATCATCCTCAACATTTCATCATTTAAATAAATTATGACATCCTCTTTCAACATTTTGGAAGGTTAACATTAGTCATAAAAGGTGTTTACCAATGATCAATAGGATATAATAGTAATATAAGGTGTGCTTTTAGCATTCTAGAAGGTTACATCAGTTATCTAAGATGATATCCCAATGAACAAAAGATTGATTTAAACATTAAGGGTTTGTTTGGTAGTGGGAATATGAGTGGAATAGGCATATGTAAATTCTTAAAATTTCAAATTCTCCATTTGGGTGCACCAAATCAGAATTGTGAATAGGACGACGTATTTCTATTTCAATTTTATTTATTTTAGAAAACATAAATTTTTGGGTCCATGAATTCCCCCATCAAATTCCGACTAAATCAAACAAGAATAGGAATATGTATTCATATTTTCTATTCTATGTAGCTTAAATACCATTACCAAATCATTTGCAGTGCTTTACGGTAAGTTATATTGCATAACATCAATCATTGTTCACATGTGAGTTGACCAAAAAAAAATCTAATATTCATTTTACAACTTGCATATGAATATTGCCATCATATTTTCCCATATGATTCAAAGCTATTTAAGGTTTTCTGTGAACTCCCTAACTTAGTAGATGCAACCAGCATTTGTATTATATTTAGTTGCCCTTGTAGTGGGAACCAAAAAATAACAAGAATGAAATACGGGGACACTACAGATCTTGTTTGTTTACAAATGGCAAAATCTTGTTTAATCTTCAAAACCAATCTCCATATCAGCTATAGTTCAACTATGGTAACTATAAAATCATGTAGTAGTTGTGTTGCCACACTATTTACATCATATATGACCACTCATATGGTGAAAACGACCATGATATGCTCTATATTATATTAGATATTATAAAAGCAATTAAACAGACTATAGATGTGTCACATACCAAATAGCTTAAACATCACATACATCTATGTTCAGAATAAGTGAGCATTTGTTCCAACTCATGTAATGATCATGAGATTCAATTTATTTGTATATGATAACAACTCATCCATGTAAAGAAATTGTTATAGGAGGTATATATATATATATATATATATATAACTCTTATTATATTGGGTGTGAAGAGGAATAGGAGTAAATACTATTTCGTAGGCAAAAAAAATTATTTGATCAACCCAAATCTCTTATAATATGATAGCCACAACCTCCATATGCCTCTACTTAGTTTATGTTCCACATACACACATCTTCATCAGAATTCAAAACATATATTGGCCTGTATGATGAGCTAAACTCAACAACAAACATGCACTGTAGAGCATTTTAGAACTTGATTTAGAGGTATGGTTTCACGACAGTCCCAAATACCAAAATCAGAACATTAAGTATTAAACTCATTCTCATGATTCCAAGAAAGCACAATACATAAAATGAAGAGTTAGATCATGGTGGTAAGGTGGGCTTCATAAACAAGAAAGAGAACGGCATTGTTATTAATTAAGGTTTATGCTTGAGATCAAAAAGAGATGTGGAGCGGTGGGGGAATAGAAGCGGGGAGCTCTCATATGACACTGCCTAAGAGAACGCCCTCAATGCCACTACCAAATAGAAGGCCACAATTCCCACATAACCCTTCTCTGAATGCTATCTATGTGTCGATTTTGTTGTAAAAGAAGGCCCCCAAGTTGATGCAACTTATCTCCAAGAGACGTGGCAAAAAGCACAAAATTGAATTTGAGGAAATCTAGAAGGCAGAGCCACCAATGCACATCCATAAGATCATCAAAAATCATGGAGACATGTCTACCAAAATTATAACATCATGATAAGTGTGTTTATCTTAGGGAACTTTTATTTGTCCCATGCAGCATACAAGCTTCTTGAAAACGTGCACATGCCCTAGGTGCAAGTCTGAGATATGAAGATTTGGTGAGAGTTTGTGAAAAGTAAGTCACTGATGTTGAGCTTCAATGACCTCAAAATCACTTCCAACATGGTTACATACATAAAGTTTGGGTATGATTCTTTTCTGACATATTTCACCAAATCGTTTCATCACTTCCCGACCAATACTGACTTAAATTGCATGCACGTACAAATTCATTTTGGGTTCAAAATTATTTCTAATTTTTTGGCGGTGGGTTTGAATTCGTTTTTGGTTCGACCATACAAAAGCAAGTCTTTTTAAATGTGTGTATGTATATGTACATATATGTAGAAGCAAATAAAATTCATACACTAGTAAAGCAACTTAGCGAAACACACCACAATAAATATGAGCAATCCCAGCTTAAGGTGTAATGGGTTCGTCAAAGAGATATTGAAGGTGATTTAAGAAGGAAATTTGGTGTGTGTGTGTGTGTGTATATATTTGCGAAGTAATAAAATCATTTTGCAAACTATTCAGTAAATAATATGTATTCAAGAGAGGTATAAATACATAAGAGATACCTACATAAATAAATTTTAAAAACCTCTAAATTAGGAACACAATCATCTTTCTTGTTCATAAACCTTAACCTTATCACAAACATTAACTATAATCTTGATCATAATCTTAATCCTAAACAAGATCACAAGCCAAGCTATAAATATAATTGTAACATAAACATGAAAATAAATCGTTATAATCCTAATGCTACCAAATTCCCAACTCCCACCTCAATCTTAACCTTATCCCTAACCCTAATCAAAATTGTAACCCTAACCATAATAATGTCCATGATGTAACCCTTTATACTAATCATAGTTATAAGTGTAAACCTTATTCAAAATTCGAATTCCAATTCTAAATCTAACCCTAACCCTAACACAAACATTAAAACATAATCGTAAACAAGATAAAAACCAAAACTATAAACAATAGTGTGAACCTAAAGTCTATTCCTAACCCTAGCCTTAACTATTTGCCCTAATCAAATTACAACAACGATTTAAAACAGAAACATTATCATAATCATAAATCTTGATCCTATTCTTAAAGATAACAACATACATTCACAAACACCCACTTAAATGCCTATAGTGAATTTTTTTCTTCAAAGGTGAGGAAACAATTTAGTCCCTATTTTGTGAAGAACAAAATGTGAATTACAAAATAATATTTTCTCAAACAAAGGAAGAATGCAAAGCTTATTCTATAGGCAATCAATTCTACAATAAGCTTAGAGTATCAAAAAGACCCGTAAACAAGATAAAAACCAAAACTATAAACAATAGTGTGAACCTAAAGTCTATTCCTAACCCTAGCCTTAACTATTTGCCCTAATCAAATTACAACAACGATTTAAAACAGAAACATTATCATAATCATAAATCTTGATCCTATTCTTAAAGATAACAACATACATTCACAAACACCCACTTAAATGCCTATAGTGAATTTTTTTCTTCAAAGGTGAGGAAACAATTTAGTCCCTATTTTGTGAAGAACAAAATGTGAATTACAAAATAATATTTTCTCAAACAAAGGAAGAATGCAAAGCTTATTCTATATGCAATCAATTCTACAATAAGCTTAGAGTATCAAAAAGACCCGTAAACAAGATAAAAACCAAAACTATAAACAATAGTGTGAACCTAAAGTCTATTCCTAACCCTAGCCTTAACTATTTGCCCTAATCAAATTACAACAACGATTTAAAACAGAAACATTATCATAATCATAAATCTTGATCCTATTCTTAAAGATAACAACATACATTCACAAACACCCACTTAAATGCCTATAGTGAATTTTTTTCTTCAAAGGTGAGGAAACAATTTAGTCCCTATTTTGTGAAGTACAAAATGTGAATTACAAAATAATATTTTCTCAAACAAAGGAAGAATGCAAAGCTTATTCTATAGGCAATCAATTCTACAATAAGCTTAGAGTATCAAAAAGACCCGTAAAGAAGCTTTGACCCTTGCAATCTAAACAAAGAGAATTTGAATAAGGGAATATCTCAATCCATAGTTCTAGATAATATAGAACAATCTAATACACCAAAATAATAACTCTTCGACCATACTATTACATTAAGGGAAATTCTGAATGATATTCAATCATGAGAGTAGACACAATCTATATGAAAACATTAATATCTACTAATGTTCAATGGATCACCATGTCCCTTACTCCATTATGTATCTCTATCATTGGCATGGAATGAGTTGCTATGAAGAACATTTTAAGATATTAGATCAATATAGTCCACATACTCAAGTATATACAAAGAAACTAGTTTAGCAATATTTAGTGTCTATTTACACTCATATAACTTTTTAGATTAATAAAATCACAACACCACATTAGCTTCCAACAATCAATAGAAGAAACTATAAAGCCATGTTTTATTTCCAAAATTATGAAAACCCATGCACCCAAATAAAATATAAAGCTCTCTATAAACCTCATAACATACACTTACGTCTATTACATTGTTTTCTTTTTTGAACAGATTCACCCATCCAACAAGTAAAATCAAATCAACATACCCCATATGTTAAAATAATTAGTCAAGGAACAATTGCATCCAAACTACGGCCCTTATTTTACTAATTGACAAAAACAGGTTCACAATATTTTAATGGACACAACTCCTCCCTACAAATTGCACCATTGACTAAATTTTAAAAAATGGAAAGACAATGAAATTTTTTGAGATTTTCAACATTTGATCTTCATGATTTGAATATTTTGTAATCGAAAACAACAAAAATTTTGAAAGAAAATCGTTTTGTTTTTGTAAATCTATAAAAGAATCATGTTCAACAACTTCTTTTTTTGTTTTTGCATTTTGTCTAGAGATTAGCCAACACCTATTTTAATATGGGAATATTGAGTAATGGAGATATAGGTTTTCAAGAAAAATGGTACAATGAAATTACATTGCACCTTAAATAAAGAAATAGATTAAAAGAACATTAGCAATTATTTCACTTTACCAAACCATCTTTGTTCAAATGAATACAGGAATCATAAGTTGTTCTTATTAGACAATTCAAATTATGACATCTAACTAAATTCCCTAAAGATAAAGCTAGCACTAACACCACATGAGGTGCAAGTGTGTAGCCAATAGTGATGTATACTTTAACATGTTTATGATTATTCTTGTTACAAATTATCTGCATTTGTTTTTTCAAATTGAGAAAATAAAAATGGCAATATAACTACATGTTTCTTACAAACTTTAAATATTTAGTGGATATGAGTGTAGAGGTTACTAATAATGTGGGGCAGAACACATTTCTCTTTTTTTCCTTTGTTTATGTAATGCTTTGACATTTTCCATGAAACGCCTACATTGACTATCATCTACATTTAGTTAATTTGTTTGTGTCATTTCTTGGCACGAGCATCTTTTAATTTGGTCATACGATTAGTAATTTGATATTGAGCACCCTTGTTCTCATACATTGAACATTCCTTTTCCACATTACTTGATTACTAATTTTGTGACCTTGTTGCTCTTCATATATCTCCACCATCCACCATGATTGATAATAGTTTTGTTGCATTTGTTTTCAACACTTTTAAACAATGTTTTCGGAGATTCGTATTCATTGTTTTTATGAAATTTGCTTCTATTACACATTTTAAACCCCTTTGTTTACACTAATGTTGTTCCAGGGTCTAGGGCTATATTTTTGCTCCTCATAGAGATTCATAGGGATTCTTCAAGTTCGGTGCTTCCATTAACTGTCAAACGCAACATACATCCACAAACTAACAAAGTATACATTTCTGCTCACTAATTAGATAATCTATAAAAAACACTTGTGTTGCTTTGTGCATGTATAAAGTACCCTATCGAATGGATCAAGCTTGAAACTTAATATTGAGAAGCAATCTTACAAACTCAAGTTGGGATTGGAGATTAAGGATTTTTCTACATTTTTAAGTCATGATCCAATGACTGCCCCCATTTAAGAAAAGAACCTGCCAAGTGTCTATCATCTATACTTCTTAGCCTTAGTTAAAGTGTCCAGCAATGGATTGTTAAGGATTTCACTGTATTTAGCCTTATCTATACATTCTAAAATTATCGGTATGAATTTTGAGGTTCTTAATTAGGCACATTAATTGTCCCTCGTGTTGTCAAGAAAAATGTGACCTCCTCTAATCAATTGATGTGGCCTCTACTGTTGCTCGTGAAGCCTCAAATTTGTCCCTTGCACTTGCTAAGATTACTATACTTTTTATTTTATTTAATAAGATTTTTTTTCATTTCAAGTGAATTTATTAAAAATAGTTTTACATTTTTTACACTATATATTTCTAAATCTAAAATTGCGTTTAAAAAAATTATATATAGAGATTGAAAGTTATCCATGATTTCGTTTGCACAATATTCATTGGACAACTTATTACCAAATTATGCATCAGAAAATTAAGATATTCATTTGTAAAATTTAGATGCATGATACTTTGTTTAAATGAGCACAAAATTAAGCATTTTTACATAATTTGAAAAACTACAATTTTAAAATAATGGTTACATTAATCACAATTTCTTGCCATATTTCAATTTTTAAAAAACTTGCAGTGTCTCCCATTTCATCTTTTGCATGCTGGAATTCACTGGGCTAAACAAAAGCTGAATTTATCTGTTTAACAGACTCAAATCAATCATTTAGGAAATCACTCAATAAAGCTCATCTTTATTTAATAAGTTAAATTATATGCAATTCAAACAACAAATTTCTTTCAGATATCTAGTCAGCACATTTCGGTGGTGGAACCGGTGGGGTTTTTTTATAGGTTTACAGTTCAAATCCTCCACTGATTTCATCAAATTGTACAAATTCAGCAAGCATGTTTTGAATGGAACACAAGTTTCATCTACGTGCAAGAAAAATATTCCTGAAGTGCAACAATAACCACGCTTCATGTACCATTTTCCCCAAAAATTGAAAAGGTGAGCCCCCCATCGCAATTACATTGAAGACTGAGACACATACACCTAGAGGCTATCATAGGGTCCCTAGTTTGATTTTCAGGAGAAGAATAACAGTTTGGACAATTTTTAGCAACACTGCAACTGCAACTAAAAAAGGCTCAAAAAGAAGCAAAAAATATCTATAAAAGATACAAAGTGATTAGCCACTCACTAAATACTGATTTACTCAAACAATCAAAAGAAGAAAATATCAATGCACATAAGAAGAACGTGAGAGTGAGGAACCTCCAAACTATAGATTAAGGATTATGGAATTGGAAGACAGAGCCATATGTAAAGTAAATAAGCTGCAGACTAATACTGCAACATGGTAAACATAAAGCTACTATAACACAGAATCATAGAAACAATAAATGTTTGCACTGTTTTTGAGTTTGAGTGTGAGGGATATATCTAATTGGAGGTCATCAGTTACTATCAGTTGGTATAAATAGATACAACTCACTGCCTCGTAATCGAAAGAACCTACAAAATGTGTCCCTTCTCTCATAAATAAAATCCACCCCCACATTCTATCCAGACAGCTATCAAATACTATAAAGTATATTTTGTTTCTACATTAACATGTAGAGACTATATATTTACAACATATCTCCTAGATGGTTCATAACAGAATTTCCAGATTGTGGATGTTCATTTTTTAATTAATCCTTCAATCTATAATTGAAATTGAAAGTCAATGTTAAACTTTAAAAATGTTAGAATACTTCCCACATCTGGTTAAAATTAAAATTTTCCTCCTTATGGAAATATTCATATTTTTCTGATCTTCCTTTTCTTTTCATTCACATGGAATCAGCCTCGTCTGACCACACACTTAGATTTGAATAATATTTTTTGTTTTAGGCATTATGTGCCATGAACCATCATCACTTAATTTCAACAAGGCCAGACAAACAAGAAGTCCAAGTTCATGCAATTGGTGTGAATGAAAATGCTGCATGCATCATGCATCCCAGATATATGTTTTTCTAGTTTAAGAATTTGCAGACAAATATTTACCTTGATGTCACAATGGGATCTGTTTTTGTTGTGCTAACTGTTTCCGCAACATTAACATTCTGATCATAACCAGAGGAAAAGTACACCCTTAGACACGAGCACAAATGATCAAGTTTTAAAAATCAAAATTACCAGAATGGCCAAGTGCACCCTTGGCCACAAGCACAAATGATCAAATTTTGAAAAATAAAATTACCAGGATAGCCTTAAGCCAACTTGTCCCTCAAAAACCACTGGAACTTTTAGATTTGGATCTTGATCAATCCAAAGAATTAGGCTCTAGCAGTATATAAATCTAATTCCCACTTTCCTGAAAAAATTAATAACCTGGAGGAACCCACGTAGTCTGAAGTTCTGAAAAAACATGAAAATTAAGAGGTACTTGGACCTTAGTTTCACAGCACCCAAACATACAAATGCAAGACCCTAAATTGGAGTACTTGCTAGACCACGAATAATAACAATTGACCAAACTGGGTGCTAAATACATAATCTGTAAGGAATCTGAAGAATTAGGCTCTTGCTATATATCAATCTAATACCCAATTCCTGAAACCAGTAACACACCTGGAAGCACCCATGTCATACAAAGTTCAAAAAAAATGAAAATAAGGATTTACCAAAAATAAGGAAAAGAAAAACACCTACTTAATTTCCTGCACTGAACTTTTTTCTTAAAAGGTAGGAATACAATTTAGTCACCTGTCCCGTGCAGAACAAAATGTGAAATGCAAAAAAGAAAATTGTCTCAGACAAAGGAAGAATGCAAAATTTACAAATAATAAAAACAAGAAAACAATAAAATTGCTTCAGAGAAAGGAAGAATGCAAAACTTACTTTATAGGCAATGAATTATACAGTAACCTAAGAGTATCAAGTGGACTTTGAGCCTCAGGATTGCAATCTAAACAGAAAGGATTTGAACAGGGGATAATTTGCAATTGTCACAGCAAATCACTGGTACATAACAGTCGAACTGAAAGATGGGTGCGATATTGAATCCAGGAATCAACCATTTTCACCTGTGATAGTAGTAAGATTTGTCAGGGGCAAAGACCTTTCTAGAATTGGGGGAATTAGGGCATTCCCTTCTTCCATCTTTAACACCTCGCTCATACTTGGTCTGAATGCCACCATTGCATGTGCACACAGAATACTCACAAGCACAAAGCTCTCCATGATGTGCTGAGGCCCATCTGGAGAAATTCTGGAATATATGACCTACAGAGTTCACCTGCATCAACAAGCTTCATTGCCCTGCAGAGTCTTGCATCCTATATTAATCACTTTCACCCTTTAATGTAATATTGAGGTTGTAACACTTCAGAATAGGTATGCCTTCAGCATTATCAATGTTTTAGTCCAAATAATATATGTTTTACCTTTTTGGCCTTTTTAGTGTTCTGTTTAAGGGTTGGAGGGTTGGATTGTGATGCAGAGATAAACTCAAAGGAAGCAAAAACAAAAGGAACCAGCACCAGAAAGAGATGGATAATAATATTCTTCTAATTAATTCATCAAATGAACAGTCTATACACTTGCTCTCCTACAGATTTCTTCTTCCCGTAATTTCATATCCAAAAACTTGACCTAAACCTAAACCTAAAAACTCATTTATACTTGCTACGAAATATTCTAGATTATTACAAAATAGGAAAACCAACCCAAAGAGACTTCCTGCCAAAACAGCTTACAGAAAACTCTAGATCAATATAGAATAGGGAAGAATGACCCCGTAATGATCTATACAAATATCAAGAAAAGATCTTATCCTAATGATGAAATCGGGATAAATTCTTTGTGTAGAAATCACGTCCAAAATATTTTATGTGGGTGCTCCTGCACCATACTCCCCAATAAATTTTATCTCAAGCCCACTTGAGATGAGTGCTTGTAGAGTGGTTGAGATGAGTGCTTATAGAGTGGTACCTTGCTTCTTGATATCCTGTTCGGTCATCCACATAGCATCTACATCCGAATAACCTCTGAGTTTTACTAAATATTGCTTGGACTCCTTTCCTCTTCTCTGCTTTATGACTTTGGTGTCAAGTATTCTTTCTAGTTGTGGTGTCAGCTTAAACGGTAGACGTTGAATGTCTTCCATATCAGCAATCTGTCCTGTATCAATTTCTTCACTGGGTGCTTTGAGTGGTGTGACGTCTGCTATGTTGAAGATGGGAGAAATGCCAATCTCAAGTGGCAATCGAATCTCATAAGCATTGGTTCCAAACTTCTTCAATATTTCACAAGGACCTATTTTTCTCAACATAAGCTTGGTAGATTTACCTTTTGGTAGCCTCTCTTTCTTGAAATTTGCCCATACTAAATCTCTCACTTCAAATTCTAAGTGTCTCCGTTTCTGATCTGCATGCATCTTATACTTGTCAAAGGTTTGTTGGAGTTGTGCTTTGACTTCATCCTGAATTTCTTTTATGGCTGTAGCAAATTCTTCTCCTTGGGCACTAACTTGTTGCTGTGAAATCATGTCTCTTAACTCGAAGATCCCTCTAGGATGAATTCCATAAATCACTTGAAATGGTGACTTTCATGTACTTCTATTGATGGAGTCATTATATGTAAATTCAGCTTGGGTAGGATTATATCCCATTTTGTTGCATGTTGTCTTGTGAGTGTTCTTAACAAATTGCCCAATGTCCTATTAACTACCTCTGTTTAGCCATCAGTTTGAGGGTGGTAGGCTGATGAGAATGTTAAATTGGTTCCAAGTTTCCTCCATAAAGTTCTCCAAAAGTGTCCTACAAACTTCACATCCTTGTCTAAAACTATGTTGAGAGGTAGCCCGTGAATCCTTATGACTTCTTTGAAAAAGAGATCTGCTATATGAGAGGCATCATTGGTCGACTTACATGGTAAGAAGTGAGTCACTTTGTTGAACCTATCTACTACAACAAATAAACTGTCATGCCCCTTTTGTGTTAATGGCAGCCCCATTACAAAATCCATCGTTATGCTTTTTCCAAGGTCTAGATGGTATTGGCAAAGGTTGATAAAACCCTACATTTGTAGTCCTTCCTTTGGCCTTTTGACAAATCATACATGTTTCCACAAAGTTTCTAACTTCAGTCTGAAGTTTAGACCAATACTAGTACCTTCTAACCAATTCTAAAGTTTTATCCAAACCAAAATGTCCACCCATTGTTCCACTATGCTACTCTTCGATAATGTTTGTCCTCATAGAGCACTTGGGTACACATAGTTGCCCTCCTTTGAAAAGAAGTCTGTCTTGTATCAAAAGATCAAGAAAATCAGCTTGGTATCTTTAACCAAACTCCATACGTACCTTGTAGACGTCGCCAAAATCTGGATCTGCTACATACATGTCCTTGAGTAATCTGGATCTGCTACATACATGTCCTTGAGTGCTTCAATTCCCACACTTTCTAGCTGTATCTGGGAGAATCAAATTCCTTCTACTAAGAGCATCAGCAACCTTGTTTGATATGCCCTTCTTATGCTTGATGGTTAAGGTATAGGCCTGTAAATACTCCACCCATTTCATGTGCCTATGACTTAATTTGTCTTCGCTATTCAAAAAACTAAGTGCTTGGTTATCGGTATACACAACAAACTCCTTTGGCAACAAGTAATATCTCCACCTTTTGAGAGCTTGAACCAATGCATACATTTCTAGGTCATATGAAGAGTATTTCTGCTTGGCTTCATTGAGCTTTTCACTTGAGAAAGCCACTGCTTTTCCTTCTTGACTAAGAACTACCCCTATAGCAGCCTTGCTAGCATCACATTCTACTTGGAGAACTTTGTTAAAATCAGGTAAAGAAAGAATTGGTTGCTCACTAACCTTTTTCTTGAGCAATTCAAAAGCTTTATTTGCTGATTGACTCCATGCACACTTGCACTTCCTTCCTTCTTTAATAGTTTCTAACCTAGGAGCACATATATGACTGAAATTTCTTATGAATTTCCTATAAAATGTAGCAAGACTATGAAAGCTTACAACATTTCCAACTATTTTTGGAGGTGGCTAGGATAGTATAGCACTTACCTTATCTTTATCCATCTTCAAGCAATCTTGGGAGATCACAAAACCAAGATATGTCAGCTCCTCTTGCATAAACAAACACTTTTCCAAATTTATTACCAATTTCTCCTCATGAAGTCTTCTCAAAACCATGTCAATGTGCTCTAGGTGTTCTTCCTTTGTCTTGCTGAAAATTAATGTCATCTAAATATACTATGATGAACTTACCATTGAAGTCTTTGAGTATTTCATTCATAAGTCTCATGAAGGTACTAGGAGCATTAGAGAGTCCAAATGGCATTACCTTCCATTCATATAATCCATCATTGGTTTTGAATGTTGTCTTCTACTCATCTCCAGTTCTTATCCTTATTTGATGGTACCCACTTTTTAAGTCAATCTTCGAAAAATACTTTGCACCTCCCAAACAATCAAGCAAATCTTCAATTCTTGGCATTGGAAACCTATATCTGATTGTAATCTTATTAATGGCTCTAGAATCAACGCACAACCTCCAGGTTCCTTCCTTCTTGGGTGCCAAAACAGCAAGTACAGCACATGAGCTTAAGCTTTTCGCAATCAAGCCAGAATCAAGTGACTCCTTTACTTGTCTAACAATCTCTTTATTTTGATGTGATGTCATCTTGTATGCAGCCTTATTGGGTAAAGTAGCTCCAAGAATGAAATCAATACAATGACTAATGTCTCGTATAGGTGGTAAAGACTTTGGCATACCTTCTGAAATCAAACCTTCATATTTATCCAAAAGTTCTTTCACTTCATTAGGAATTGTCTTCTTTGTTTCAGCCTCCTTTTTGTCATTTCCAAGGGGTTCTTATGGTTGTGGATTAAGCATCAAAAGAAAACAAGGCTTAGGTTCATCCTTCGTGTCCCATAAGAATTTCTTTTTATCAACCATCATAATTTTGGCTTCCCTCTATTTTCTTCCACTTCTTCATGATCAGCAAATAGAATCAATCTAATCACCTTTCCATCCTTCTTGATGGTGTATGTATTGAGTTTTCCATCATATTGTGCCTACAAATCATACTGCCAAGGCCTACCAAATAATAGGTGGCATGCATCCATGTCAACTATATCACACAAAATTTTGTCCTTATACTTTCCAATTTGAAAATCAACCCATGCTTACTCATTTACAAGAGTTTGTTGACCCTTTGTTAGCCATGAAACCTTATAAGGAAAAGGATGAGGTATCCTCCTAAGTTTTAACTTCTAAACCATCTCAAGAGAAACTAAATTCTCAGTAGATCCTGAGTCAATAATGACTTTACATACCTTACCTCCGGATTTGCAAGCGGTCCTAAAGATAGTTTTCCTTTGTAGTGGTTCCATGGTAGTAGGCACTTTCAAAGGTGTTATTTTCATCATTAAACTTTCTCCTCTTTCAAGTACACTACCTGAGTCAGCCATCTCCTTCTCTTGGTATTCATCATCTTGTACCAAATGTGTTCTTCTTTCACCTTGTGAAATTGAACTAGCTCTATTCGGACACCTAGATGCATAATGTCCCTCCTTATTGCAATTGAAACAAATGATCGGACTTACCCTTCTACCACCAAATCCACCTTTTGAATTGCCTCTTCTACCTCTGAAATTACCTCTGAAATTTCCTAGTTTCTTGCTTTATCTCCTTATGATCTTCATGGTTTTGTCCTCTTCCTTGTAAATTTCCTCTTCCCCTTTGATTTCTTCCTCTTCCTCTGCTATTTTGTTCTTGCCTTCTTTTCAATTTGGCTTCCACCTTCAATGCTAGTTGATAACATTTTTGTACTGTTTCAGGACACAATAAATTAAGTTCTTCTTGAATGTTCAACCTCAATCCATTGAGATATCTAGCAACTTTTACACTTTCACATTCACTTTGCCCTCAGGCTTAATTTTTGGAATTCTTCAGTATAGGCTGTGACATCTAGCTCCTTTTGTCTTAAACTTTGTCTCCTTCAATAAAGTTGGATTTCATAATCCTCAAATAAGTATGTTTCTCTCACCTTGGCACACATCCTTTCCCATGAAGTTATCTTAATATTGATAATAATTTTCTTCTAATTAATTCATCAAATGAACGGTATATACACTTACTCTCCTACAGATTTCTTTTTCCCGTAATTTCATATCCAAAAACTTGACCTAAACCTAAACCTAAAAACTCTATTTATACTTGCTACAGAATATTCTAGATTATTACAAAATAGGAAAACCGACCCAAAGAGACTTCCTGCCAAAACAGCTTACAAAAAACTCTAGCTCAATATAGAATAGGGAAGAATGACCCCACAATGATTTGTACGAATCCCAAAAAAAGATCTTATCCTAATGACGAAATCAAGATAAATTCTTCGTGTAGAAATCATGTCCAAAATATCTTATGTGGGTGCTCCTGCACCAGATTGAATAAAATAGACCAAAAAAACTTTTATAAAGTCAAAAATCCGTTTTTCAGCTAAATTTGGCCTGGGTCCTCCTGCAAATTTGCAAATTCACGATAAAAACGGCAAAATTTGTGCCAGGTTCATCTAACAGGATTTGGGCACACTTTGAAGGTCTGCAGCAAACTATTGCAAGAGTATGACAAGGACCAGACTTTTGCAAGAACTGGAAGAATTTGGCAGCCTAGAGTATGACCATACTGCTGGGTCCTATATTGCATTAGCGTGTCTGTAAGAAAGGTATCATTATTTTTTGGTGTTAGAAAATCGATAGTGGAGAATTTATATTTAAAAATAAAATAAATATTATTAAATTGAAATTAGTTTTGGGCTGAACAGTCAGTGGTACCTGACACTTCTTACAAGGAATTCGCATCAAGGGAAAAGAATATATTCTTTCCTCACAAGAGATTAACTACTCCTCACAAGTAGCATACAAACTAGACGATGGAAGTACAAGAGGCTGGAGGACAATAGCACCTCTTGTCAGCCACTAGTGATGAGGTCACTTTTGATATTAGTGGCACATCCTTTCATTTCTCTTTATCTGTGTTATTTCTTTCTATAGCCACTTGGTGTCAAGTATTCTACTGAACGAAAAAAAATAGCGTAATGCAGTTCATGAATCTTGAAACCATTAGTGCAAATACAAGAAACTACATATAAGGTGTGTTGACAATATGCCAATGTCCCTCACAGGATTTGTGACATGGTTTAACCGCCTCCTATGGATTCTATAAGTCTAACGATTGTGTTGGGCATTGACAAATCAATCTTTCCATGCAACAGCAACCACATTTGTAACAAGTGGAATCAGATATTTGTCATAGGCTTGAATCTCTTCCATGTGTGACACACGCCTGTGGCAAGTGGCATTGACAGATTGATCTTTTGGTGCAACAGCAACCATTCTTGTAACAACGTGAACAAATGAATGTGTTCCTATTAACGTCCAGGTTTAAGGTAAACATGTGTAAAAGCCACAAAAAGTTTATGTGAGGTACATTTTGCTTGAATCAAGATTATGAGTTGCATGCATTAGGCTTACTGCAATTGAAATTGTTAAAAGTTTAGAAAAAGGAGAACATGGACATCATCAATCTTCTAAGCAATTGCCTACAAGAGTAGCTATGTAACCCTCTAACTATTATGGTTGGCAAATGATGGTTTGACCAGAAGTGGAAGGGGGATGAGTTCTTATATGTAGGTGATCATATGCAGCAAGATCCAGAGAAGAGTATGCAGAACTAAAAGTATGCATAGGCATATGATATTGTTTCCAGTTCGCGTGATGTACTTTCTTCCCAGAAAGGTTTTCCAAAGAGTTCTGGAGAGCGGCATGCAGACCTAAAAGTATGCATAAGTATATGACATTGTTTCCAATTCATGTAATCTACTTTCTTCCAAAAGAGTTTTTACCAAGTGCAATTTTTCTAACAGTGGTTACAAACTTAGAGCAACTCATCTATGTAAAGGGAGTTGTTAGAGGAGGCATAATAACTCTCCCATGGTATAGGACATGGAAAATCCTATACATATGTTCCTATTTTGTATTGAGGATGCAACTCTCCCATAATATAGGACATGGAAAATCCTATACATATGTTTCTAATTTGTATTGAGGATGCAACTCTCCGATAATATAGAACATGGAAAATCCTATACATATGTTTCTAATTTGTATTATGAGGGTGTGAAGAGGAATGGGAGTAAGTATTATTTGGTGGATAAAATTTTCTATTTCGTAGGCCCAAATCTCTTGTATCAAAAGCATATCTTATGTGCACTCATCATTGTAACATACTTTCTAAACTGAAAAAATCTATAATCATATCATTTACAGACAATAGAAGAAAGGTATCACTACATGCTGAGTTCTTACAAAGATCAATCTTTAGCCGCCACTCAAGAAATATGCCAATGGCATCAACATGCATGTAGCGTAGCAACCCACAGGCTCATTACAAAGTTTCACCTGTTCATAAAAACCACCAAAACAATCAGTGCAAGTTTGTTTTGTCAAATCTTACTTTTAACAGAAAAACTTGAACTTAAATGCTTGAAGACAACAAGTTGACATCGTAAAAAGTTGAAAATGCTATATTAGCTGCATACATTAAATAATTAGAGGGAAAGGGCAAATTGGCAGAGAAGAGATACATAAACCAAAATAAAATCGATGTAGGCTTACCCAATAATTATTTCAGAATAAAGTCAATGCAACAGAGTTAGAAGATAGCTGTTGCAATATTTCTGAAACCAAGAAGTAGCATCAACTAAATATGCTTTCACCATAACTCGATTTGATCCATAAACTGACAACAGCCATATGCATGTTTTACTGCTTTGCACAGTTGGGATTTAGTGTTCCTAATCAACCTTGAAGTCATCTGCTCATGAGGAAAAACTTCACATTCCTTAATGCTGTTATAATGAACTTCATCCAGTCTTAAAAATTTGACATGCTTTAGACACAACTAAAGCCTCTCAAAAAAGGAGAATATCTTCTGCTTTCCCACTGCTTACAGGCCTACAGCAGTTGCATAAACTCAATTACACTGAAGGAGACTGGCATGGTAAATCAACTCTTTGAATCAAAATATTAACTTTGAAACAATGGCCCTTCAAAGTCCACAACTACATAATTAAGATATCCTTTAAATTATAGCTTTGTGGACACATTCAAACCTTCTTTGCAGACTGACACTCTCCTTCTTCAAAAGCTATTCAATCTTGGTTAACTTCTCATATGTCTGATCTTGGTAGAAATGACAGCTTTTCTGACATATTCAGGCCTTCCTCATAAATAGATACTTTCAGTCTTTTAACCATGTAATGCAACCTGAGAAAAACTCCAGCATAACTCCAACAAAATGTATTGCTAAAATCATCCCCAAAACAAAGCTGCACCATATTATCCCTCAACCACTTGTCATGTACTTCCAAAAGATGACTGCCCAGGTGACAAATACAATTTTGTGCTTTCTCCTCGACATCTCTGCAAAAATTTCAAAGGCTCCTCAAGCTCTGTTGACCCATTCAAGTCTTCCATACGAATTCTTAATCCTTAACTTATGCACAGCCCCTATATCAACTATTGAACTCATTACCCAAGCCAGCTCCTATGATCTGAGAATCTCTTAACCACTCAAGATTTCTATGAAAAAACTTATTCCTTTGAGTGAAGCCAATGTGTTGAATCGTGATATAAATACCATGTGACAAGGTTAACTCCTTGCAGAATCATTCAAATTAGAATATACACACTTGCATTATAAGCATTGGAAAAACAAGGATGGTTGCATATAATAATTCTTATGAGAATCTCCATCCCCACAGTTATCACTGAAATCACATTTTCCATTAAATATAAACTTACAGAATTACCAATGATCATTCAAATGCTTAAGCTTACATTATAATACCATGAAAACAAAAATAATGCTCAATAAAATGTTCATGTGCTCAAAGTACACCTTCCACATTACAACAATATTAAGTAATCACTGCCTTCATCTTTTAGAGCATCCACTCTAGACAGTACCCTGATATGAGATGTCTGTGCATATGTTGTGGAGATTGTGGTGCTTTCTAGAAAGAGTAATCAGTTGAACCATGCAAAAAAAATATAACTACCATTACTGCATACTTCTTGATCTTTGGATAAAATGCCTCCAAGGTAGAACAGACAGAATGCCTCCAAGGTAGAACAGACAGAATGCACAAGGGCAACATAATCTGAACCTAGAGTTGAGAGATAAATCATGTCGCCTTCTACTGTACAACTTTCGACTCCAAAAGTTATGTTCTTGCTCTTCTGCTGCATAATGGTGACAAATAGAGAAAGCAATCTTCAATACAGTTCAACCTAATATAAACATTTCACTAAATCCCTTGTATCCTTTTATTCAGAGGATCCAAAGTAGCACCTTTCTCTTCAATTGAGAGCATCGAACAATAAATTTGTCTGAAACATTATACAAATTAGAATGGTGAGTATAAAAAGGGGACATTTTCCACATGATTGAATACAACCTGCACTTTTCTTGGAAAGAAAAGGAGTTAGGAAAAACAGTCATGGGAGGATGGCAGGGTTTTAAGTAATATATTGAAGACATTTGCAAACCTTATACCCTTTTCGAAAAGGTAAGTGGGCGACCATTACTGTCAAAAAAGAGGAAAATCAAAAAATGAATTAGAAGCATGTGGGGAACACTCAATGTCAAAAAGTGGAGAAGTTGAATAAGAAATTAGTAGCACATACAAGTTGTAGATATTTAAAGAAGATAATCTAAACTGTTGCAGCCAGGCTAGGTTCATAAGGCATTCCAACAAGGTTGTTTCGTCCACTCGCTTTCGATGGGACTTGACCAACCCCCTTGTTCTCCGGCAGCCACCGCCAGCTGCGGTCTGACAAGTCATATACCAATGACTGCCACCCACGGTGAGTGCTAAAGCAAATAAGATTGTTATTACCTTGACATTGGAGTATGAGGAAATATGGTAAATGAATTTTGCTCAGGACCTCTCCAGGCATCACATCTATCCTAACCCATTGCAGGCAATCCATCTTAAGCTCCCAGATACAGATGCTCCTGGTGGAATAATCCTTCACAATCTTCGCAGCAAGGAGTAACCGCCCCTTGCAGATGAGCAATGATGGGCACCGGATATCATGGGATGGCATCTTCACATCAAGATCATCCCACTTCATTGCTTCCATATTATATCTCAGCAGGCGGTACCCCTGCGCTGCAGTCACTGGCATTGCAAGGCAGTAGAAGAACCCTTCGAGCCAAATGGCATGGACCTCGTACCAGAACTGCAGAAACTCTTGCTTGGAATTGCAATGATAAATCCAATTTCCAAGCCTGGAATCATAAACTTCCGTTATGCTCTCATCAGTGGACGACTCGGAGGTCCCAGTTACAAGGATTTTGTAAGAATTTGTTGTTTTATCAGCCACCATTCCCAGGATATCGATATAACGAATTTGGAGCATTTCTGGCAATATCTTATGGGTTTTTGTAAGGGGATTGCAGACAATTAGGGTTGTGTGTTCTGCATTTCGATTCCTAAAACAGAGTAAGCCCCCTGCGGAGGCCATCAATAGGACCGGCGAATCCAGCACGCATCGCTCGTAAACAGGCATGTTAGTCCACGTACAATGACAGGGATCATACGCTGAAAGTACTTTCGACGAGTGATATACCAGAAACCAGGGGTTTGGTGGGGATAAATTTGTCCATAGTTCCATAAAACTTGTAGAGGTTAAAATGGATTTCCACTGTTTACAGACCAATCGCAACTTGAACACTTCATAAATGGGCAGATACGCAAATATCATCTCCACTACTTCCTCTGGCAGATTATACCATACATTTCTCGCCATCTAGGCCTTATCAACCCTAATTTTATAACCCTAATTACTGAAAGATTAAATCTATTTCTAGTGAATTGAAAAATGGCAACTATAAAATTTTGTTCAGCGACCTGAATCTATAGCGATTGGAAATTGTTCCTGCCAAGTGCGCTTCAATGTCTTCCTTTGCCGCTTTCTCCTCCTCCCATTTCCACGCCTGCCTTCCCCGATATTCTTTCCCAAAGGGACGAAAGCTAATTATATAGTCTGCTCGTATATAATTAATTTTATTCGTTTAATTTCTTACGCTTAATAAGAAACTGGAATAATAAGCGAGCGGTATTTCTCCCGGCCATCGCAAGGATAGCTCGTGCATTCCCTACCTTCACACCTATCTACCTTATTAAAAATTCATATTTATTATTTTTATCCACAAATATTTGATATCATTTATAAAGTTTTTTTTTCTATTTGATAATATGATATATTCCAAAGTAAAAGTTTTTGCTAATACAAATTATTAGTCTATGTTGTTAAGGCATTAGAAGACTTACGGTTTCACTAGCATTTTTTTCTATTAGTTTTTTAATTGGAAATTGTGCATATTATGTTTCTTCTATGATTTAAGTAAATTTTGATATTAAAACAATATTTTTATTTTTATTTCTACTTCTATTGGCTGTCCCATTTTTCCCCTCAGTAATCTTTAGATGTTTTTCATTGCAAAATTTCAAAAAACTAAATGAGATGGTTGACATGTTAAACAAGTGGCAAATTCACATGGCCTGGTCATTTGCATGATATGATATGATAGATTTGAATGACATCCACGAGGTTAAAGTAGCCTATGGGACCTACACAATCAACCCCCCCAAGGCAAGAGCGAAACTAATCTAGTTGCAAAGTTTTGGTTAACTTGACTCTCTTTCTCTGAAGTTTGATAATCAGAGTCGTTGTTCTCTTCACTTGATCTTCCTTGAATAAGTAGTTGAAGTCCTTATTCTACATTATATCTGTATAACTAGATTTGATGTCATTGTATGCTAGGCAATGCTTGCAAAGTGTTGCTCTGTCTCTACTGCTCCCATATTACAAAATAAACACGTTCTGTCTGCCCACTCTTCCTTTGGAACTTGCCATCTACCAGTTTCACATTGCAACAAGTGTGAAATTGTTCTAAGTTGTGCCATCAACATTTTTGCTTTTTGATTAATAGGTGCTCTTATATAGGCCTTTTCATCATGACTAGAAGTGGGGTTAAATTATTTAATGTAATGAGATTTTTTCTGCCCTATGTGCCTTGTTCGTAAAATATGGCAAAATTTTTCCATGACAAACTTCTTTATTTCTTTAATGTTATTGGGGCAAGTATGGATGTTGATATCCCATTTTTGCATCCATTTGTCATTTTGCTTCATCCATGTACTTTTCCACCTGGCAAGATTTTCCTCTACGACTAGCTTGGGCCAACAATTGTTTCTAGCCCTTGGGTTTTCTTTAAATAGCTTAGCATTCAGACCAATGTGATGACTTCTAATGAAAAGGAACCCACCTCTGCCAATAAGATCTCATACAACATCGTGGTCTTGACTTTAAGATTGCATGTGATGAAGTTTTTTTGAATTCTTTCTACTTGTCGCAATTTCTATTTGGACATACTACTGCCCCACACTTCACATCCATATAGAATAACCGGTGTGACCAGCAAACCAAAAAGAGTTTTCATGGTTGTCCAATCCCATAATTTTTTGTTCTTGCACCTATTTTGTAAAGAATATAATGCCTTCCAGCCCCCTTGGATCCTTTTTGATCTACATGTTTCCCAATTGAGTTTGTTATGAAAATCTATGCCAAAGTAATTGTACTCCTCTACAATCTCAAGAGGGTTACCCTCAAACAAGAACTTGTCCTGTATACCCCTATTCTTCTTCAACGAGAAGATCATAACTTTGGTTTTGCTAGTGTTCACTTGCATTCCCACTTCATGGCAAAAAATTTCTAGTGCTTTCAAGTGTTCTTTTAAACCCTTAGCCGTTTTAGCAAGTATTATGAGATTGTGTGCATATAAGAGCAATCTTATCACAAAGTGGGCCAACTGTACCCCCTCACCATTGGTCTTGTTTATCCATTCTTCTAACTTGTCAATATAGAGCTCAAATAATGTTGCAGATAGTGGGCACCCTTTCTTAATCCCGATGTCGCAACCAAAATCCTCTAATAGCCCTTTCATCATTCTGATTTTAGCTTTGACCTGCTCATACAATCTGTGAACAGTAGACCAATGTTCTTTAGGAACTTCCAACTCTTCCATTCTGTCTATAACTAGGGGATAGTCCAAGGCTCTAGATGGCTTAATAGGAGGTAGTGATTTGTTTTTAAAGTTTTGATGTTTTGTTGGCCCTTGCAAGTAATTGACAATTGCAGAGAAGAAGCCCATGATGAAGAAATCCCCTGTAGTGAAGAAGAAGAAGCATGTCAAAGGTGAAAAGAAAGCTCCTAAAGAGGTTGGAGATAAGAAGGGGAAGAAGAAGCTCAAGATCTATCTATTCAAGTTTTTGAAGCAAGTGCATCTTGATATTGGAATTTCTAGCAAGGCCATGGGAATAACGGATAGCTTCACCAATTATGTTTTTGAGAAATTGGCTAGTGAGAGTGGTGGGTTACAACAAGAAACTTACCATTACTACCCAGGAAATTGAAGATTGTGAGACTCGCTCTCCCTGGGGAGCTTGCAAAGCAAGCAATATCTAAGGGTACAAAAGTTGTGACCAAATTCACCAATGCATAATCTTCTCTATATTATTATTTAGGGTTTTTGTTTGAACTTTTAATAGGACTTGGCAGTCATTAGTGGCTACTAGGGATTGTATTTTTTTTATAAGCATTTAGCTCTAAGAAATTGAATGTTGGATGCTTCTATGTGCAATCTTTTCTACAAAGATTTAATAACTATTATAGATGATTGACTTAATGGAGAATGTTTATTTGTCTTTAGTCTTTAAAATGCAAGGAATAATGTATTTTGGGATTATTTGGAACATTTTTGTAATCATGTAAGGGTTGTGCATTTATATTTTATGTAAATTATTATTTTGATTGAAATTATTTGTTGTTAGTTCTTTGTATAGACAAAGCACTTATTGGATTTTGCGAGATTCCCGTTGCTTGGAATTTATCATTTGAAAGTGGAAATTTTTATTTTTTAATTGAGTAGGTTTTTTCGTTGCAAGTTTTCCATATTAGGATTCTTGCTTCAATAAAAGCCCTTGTTTCGTATGTGAGATGATTATCTTATTGTATTATGGTAGGAACACAGTCATCAAATTCTTGATTTGAGAGTAAAATTTCATTGTTTTAGTTGAATAAGGTTTTAAGCTAATTTATATGGTAGATAAACACTAGTTTTGAATGTTTTTTAAATTAAAAGCGACCAAAAACAAGGGGGTCGGCCCTTACAACCAAAAAGCTGGTAACCAACACATTACTAGCAGAGACCAACTAAGGACATTAACGAAATAAAAAAAAGTTCCACTTAACCACAGTAATACTCATGCATATTACCAACCAACATAATACTATGAACAAAACCATCTAAACTATAGTAGAAGTCTATTATGTCTACCATACTACGAAAGTTCATCATAAAAATTGTTGGCATAACCAAGCCAACCCAAGTCTGAGCAACAGCTAAATACTAGCAAATCCAGAAACAACGTATTAACATAAAAAAAACTTGGATCCGACGATCCCCTTAAACTAAAAAACTTAATTCTCAATTTTCTTCTTTCCCTTTGTAGCCAGCAGAATCTGAGCCCAGTCATCAGCAAGGAATTTAAAGAGGAGCTTATGATCCTCCATATCTATTCCAGTATCTTCCTTCTCCTGTGCCAGTAGTTGGAGGGTGGTGACAGCAACATGGGTGACCTTTAGGGAAAATTTAGAGAAGGGGAAGAACCCTTCTTCTAATATTTTAACCCTCTTTTCCAATTTGGCATACACCTCCAATTGCTCCTCGGTCTCTTCCTTATTATCTGTTTCCACCTTTTTAGCTTCCTCTTTAGCATTCTGCACCTAGTTATCATCCTGCAAAACCCTTGGGTTAGTAAAAACCTTAAATTTTTCTTTGGTCAGGGAGAAAATAGTGATGGGGAAGTGTCCACTTTGCTACTATCCTCACAGAAGGTAATGGGCTAAAGGGTGAAGCTGGTGGAAACATGGGTAGTCTCTATGTTAGTAGCATTGCCAGTCGACACCTAAGTATTATCAGCATACAACTAGGCATTATCAACAGAATTGTCCGCTAAGTTAACACTTTTTCTACCTCCTGCTTTCCTTCTTCTCTTTTGGAATCCTCCTCCTCCCCTTCTTCTTCATTATTTTCTAAACTCTCTTCTTCAACCTCCTCAACCCTGAATCTATTGGATTTTTGTTTGTGCCTTGCTTGGGATTGAGCAATTCTCTCAAAACTTCTCCTAGCCTTTCCCTCAGCCTCCTCCTCTGAGTCCTCTTCCATCTCCACAGGGTTTTCCATTTTAATCTTTTTACTACACTTTTTTTCCCCAACCATATCAGGTTTTTTCTTTTTCTTGTTTTTATGGCTAAGGGAGGGTCTTGGGGTATGAATTTTAGTTCTAGCACTAGTGCTCTGGGGTGAATTCTGTCAGTGGCACTGGTTGTCAACCACCACCACCCTAGGGGGGCAAAGGGCAAGATGGAATTGGTACAGGCGAAAGATAAGGCCTTGGTGGATAATGGTAAAGTTTTGTCCTTTATTTCTCTTCTCCCTAACATCATTGACCATATCTTCAAGAGAATGTAGTAGAAAAAATAGGATAGAAATAAAATCCCTAATCCTAAAATGATTCAACAAAGGGAAATGATAGTAGTAGCAAACACCGAACCTACCCTCCAGTGTCAGATATTTCATAAGTACGAGGCACACATCGTTCCATGGAGTTGGCAGCTTGTCCCTCGTAAATCCTCCTCTATAGCACACTGGTTCCTCACCGTCCACAAAAAAACTATTCATACTGGCCTCATCCATTGTTTTAGTGACCTTTTTCCATTTTTCCCTCTCATTGAAACACTAGTAGCCATGGCAATCACTTCCTCATTCACTTGAAAAGTGATTCCATTAATGGTGACCTTGCGGTTGTTCCACCCATTAACAAACTAGAGGGCACAATTCTTATCATTCCCTACCATCGATTGCATGTAGGGTAGAAAGCCCCCCTCCTTTAATAGAAACTAGGTGGTCATCCTATCTTTGAAGTTCTCCATTTTTGTGGGCTCCAACCTATTCAAATCCCCGCCCATATCTATCCCGCCAATTTCCTGTTCCCCCACTTTAGTGATGCTCATCTAAGCCTCCTTGTCTGCAAAAGCATTGCACCTACTATCAGTCTCGTGCTTGATAAGCTTCAAAATCCCATGCGAATTCATTGTGGGAATCGTGATTGTGTAGTATCATAATTTTAACACCCCAAAAATATCTGACAATCTAATAAATGATATCATTCATACTTTTAAATGGGGAGAAATTTGAATTCTGTGATGGGTTACCATAATGATGAAGTGACATTTCTCTTAATTTGCATTCACTCATATTTCTATTTGTATGGCCACATCTCCTCATTTCCCTAAAACCTTTCTTAAATTTAGCGCACTTCGACTCAGACTTGCCAAATTTGGCCCCAACATTAAATTTTATAGACATTATTAAATGATACTTCCTCCTCTTTCCTTGCTTATCAAGGACTTAATGTCTTCGTTAAGATTCTCCATATTCCTCCAGTACATGACTACCATAGATTTAAACCCCATGGCAACCGTCGCATTGGCCACCTTATTTCCTTTCTTGTAGATGTGTTGCAGGTGGAATCTTTCCATCCCATCTAAAATATGCATGATATACATAATGATAGTCTGAATATTCCATCCTAGTTGGGACACCCCATCAACGAGATCAATGATTAATTTTGAGTCCCCTTCTATTGTTATTTCCTTGAGTTTCATTTCACTAATCAAATGTAGCCCCCAGAACAGAGCCATTGCCTCAACTAAGTTATTACTTCCATTTCCCACCTTGCCAACATAGACTAATAGTGCATCACCATTCCTATCTCACAGCACTCCACCCGTCGCTCCAATACCTCCTCTAGTAGCATCATTGAAATTTAGTTTAAATTGTGTAAGGGTAGGTGGTTGTCGTCTCGTTTGTTATCACCTCAACATTTTTGAGTTGTCAAAAAGGTAAAAATCCTCATGGCATCCCCATTTTTCTACAATTTGTCCTTCTTGTCTACTTGGTTCTTCCTTCGGCATTTTACATTGGGCAACCCTTATATTTTCCTTCAGCAATTTCTCCATTATTTCAAAAACCACCTCCACTAGTTTTTCCTCCTCCCTAAATATTATGTTATTTCTTTCTTACCATATATGCCAACAAATATATGGTGGAACAATTTTCCATAGGAAGATCAATCTTGGGTGATAGAATGGACATCACCAGTTCTCCACGAATTGACCCAGATTGTCTTTCATAACCTAGTCCAAACCAAATCTCTCCCAGACCCTAGCCCATATATCCATAAGGCATACTAGCATTCAAGGAATAGGTGAGAAATGCTCTCCTCCTTTTCTTTGCAAATATAACAACAACTTATTATATAAAAGCCCCTTCTTTTCAGATTGTTTAAGGTTAAAATTTTGCCATGTTGAATCGTCCACCAAAAAAGTTGATTTTAGGAAGAAGGTTACAAATCCAAACTTTACTCCATAATGGTGGACGAGGGTCCTTGCTAAAAAGGTGTTTGTAAGCCAATTTGACTATGAAGCTACCACTTGAAGTTAAGTCTTAGACCGTAGTGTCCTCCTGGAACAGAATTGGGGGTCTCTATGCTCCTAACAACTCTTCCAACTCCTTTAGTAGTTGAATATCCTCCTGAGAGTAAGTATCTTTATAAAGTTTCTTCCACTTCTTTCCCTGATCAATATAGTCTTCAACCTTCCTTCCCATGTCTTCTTTAAGTAACTCCATTAATCTTTTGAATCTGTTGAAGACCAACGATTTCCCTCGCATCCAATTGTCTTCCCAAAATTTGATGCTATGATCATTCCCCACTATCTACCTTGTCCCTTCTCTCAATAATCCTCTACTCCTAACAATATTCATCCAGATTTTAGAGCTTCCTGGGAGGTCATTATTGAATAGGTTCCAATTGAAGGGGGAATATTGAATAGGTTCCAATTGAATGTTAAGTGCATCCCAAGAAATGAATTATAGGGTCTCAGAAAGCTAGTGTTTTAATTGATTTTCATTAATCAAGTTCATTTTTAATTGAGAGGAAACACCATTTCTCTTAATGGTATTCTCAAGCTCTTCAGCTATGTCTTCTCAAATAGTAGTCAACCTTTGAATTGGTAATTGTAATGTCCCCATTTTTTGGCAGCATCATAATTTCAAAGATTAGCTTATTATTGTGATCCTTGTAGGCTAACTATTGTGGGTAGAGGGTCTTTTGAGGTAGTGGCTTCGCTTGGGAGGGTCTTATCTTCTCCACAATTTACTGAGCTTCAGTATGGTCTTCATTTGGCTTAATTTGGACATCATTTGCTCTACTTAATATTTTTAGTAAGTGTTGAATCACCGAGATGGACCTTTGCTATTTTTAGAAATAAGGTATGATCGTATGTAGTAGATAGAAACCTAGAAACCTACTCAAGAAAATCTAGATTTTTACTATAGAAAGTTCCTATAGCAGTGATACTATAGTAAGTTACTATAGCAAATCAATGTAGTGGCAAAACTATAGCAATGGTACTATAGCTGCAAATTGTAGCAAAGTTACTATAGCAGTGTTACTGTAGCAAAGATATTGTAGCAATATCTGACTTATCCTTCAATCTTACTGTGTGAATTTGGCCCTAGGCCACAAATTTGACACAATGAAAAAACTAATTTGTCTTCTCCAACAATTTGTTGCCCCTTAAAGGATCTTTCACCAATATGCTTGAATAGAACACATGTATGATGTCTTCCCAATACCAAATTCACTAGGCATTTCACCAACTCAAATGGAGGCACAAAAAGAACTTCATTCTCTAATGGAAAATGTTGAAACCCTTGGCTCCATACAACTCATTAAATGTAAATGACAACAATTAGATGATAAGAAAAGAACCTCTCGTGTCCTTTTATTCTCTCCTTGTGGGAACTCACTTACTTTTCTCCCCAATGTGGGATAAAAGATATAGTTCCAATTTTTTTTAAATAAATTAAGTGACTTAAGTTATAATATAATTAATTATATTATAACTTAATAATATACGTTGAAAAGTTAATATTTATTTTGGCCAAATAAATATTAATATCTCCATTATTACTTGCGATCTTCGCACATTGTCTAAACTAGGGGCTGACATGACCAAGCTGCATATGACCATACCTCAATTCTAAAAATAGTAGAGGTCCATCTTAATGATTCAACACTTACTAAAAATCAGAATCTGCTACAATGTCATTGTTGCTACAAGAACTCACTATAGTAAAAATCTAGATTTCCTTGAACAATTTTGTAGGTTCCTATCTACTTCATTTGTATTGCATGGAGGATAGATTTGAATATTTTAGGAATGTGTAAGAATTTAGAAATCATTTGTAATCTAATTTATATTAGAGTTTTACGTTAGAATTTTTTCCCCTAATGTATTATTGATGTAGATGCATATTTCTCATTTATTATCAATGCTCTATGTTTCAAAAAAATACAAAAATATTTGCATCTTCTATTATTAGATGTTTTGGAGTTCTTTGCAATCATATTTATTATAGTTTGTCATTTAGAAAGAAATCATACTTTAGATATGCAATATATCCTTTGTGTGCAAAGTGTTTGACAAAATTCTCAGGTTAAGAAAATAGAAAATCAAAATCAAAATTGCAAGGGATATTACAGTGGTATCAAAGCTTGCCTGCAAAGTGTTTGACAAAATGTCAAACAACTAAATTAGAGAAGAATTTGGTGTTTGACAAAGTTATAACTGGATTGGGGTTATTATAGTGGTATCAGAACTTGCTTGCAAAGTGTTTGATGAAATGTCAAACAACTAAGTTAGAGAAGAGTTTTGTGTTTGACAAAGTTATAACCAGTTGGGGTTATTACAGTGGTATCAGAGTAGTTTCTTGCCATCTTGTGGGGTGGGAAAGTTATTTTATTTTCAGATTTGTTGTTACATGTGGAGTGAGCAGCACTCTAGCATTTTCTAGTGATGGATAGACATATGGGTACTTGTTGTTCTAGAAGTTGATGTAGCAATGATGAAGTTAGCACAAAAATGAATGCTTTGCAAGAAAGTATGGACAAACTTAAGCTTCATCAACAAAGATTGGCATAGATCTTGTCGAATGTAGAGATAGTTGAGAGGGCAGCGAGGTATATGGTTTTTACCTTTAAAAGGTCGAGATCGAGGTTACAGGGAAGGAAGCTTGAGTTTTCCCTAACATGTGTCCATGATGTAGATGTACATGTATTCAGTACAACACTAGCTAGTCCTATCCACAATTTTGATGATGGACTTATTTCACAGAGAAATGTGGATGTGTTAGTGCCCTTGGTGGATAGCAACACTGAGATTCAACATGTTGAGGCTCCTAGAGTAGTCGCTATGATTAGTTTAGAGGTAGTTGATGATGTAGTTGTCATTAATTATTCAGACTCTCCTAAGGAGGGATCTGTTATTGGAGACTTATATGTCAGTTATCATAGAGTTCTCCAGTACAAGAGGTAGTTGATTCCTCAGGTGGGATTGAGACACATATAGAGTCACCCAGATGTGTTGTTGGTGATGTATGTGTTTTAGCAGAGTCAGTAGATGTGGTTACTAATTTGAAGCCTGATGTTGAGTCATGTGTGTAGAGTCAGGAGTCCACAATTGAGGCTTTTTCAGGAGATGTCAATGCAGATAGTATGGACACATTTGATGATCTATTTGATGATGTTATGAGATGTACTAGGTATGAAACCCCTTGTCATATATTTTGTGATGACTCTGAGGAGGTTTTGGATGGGTCCCAAGATCAATGCTTATAGGATTTTACTATTGAGGTGGAAGCTAAGACATGTGAGGAGATTGATACGACAAGGGCTTCCATTTCTTTAGATGAGAAGTTGGTTGGAGTACATGGTAGTTGTATGTCGGATGCAGAATTGTGCAAGGAAGATAGCACACATATGAGCTATCTTATGGTGGAGAGTTCTAATTTAGTTTCATATCTTAGTATAGTTAGCGAGACAGAGATATTCCATAGGAGTCAGGGATTACAGAGGCATCACATAACTTGTTAGCTGAAGGTGAGTGATAGTGACATTTCTTCATCTTTTGAGCATTATTATACTATTTTTCAGATGCTAGCTACATCTAGTTGGGGTAATCTTATGTTTGATGAGCATGGTGATAGTACTCTTTCTCTAGCAGAGGTTTATGCACTTTGAGAAGCTATCAGGATCTTGAAGCATAACTATTCGCAGATAGTTGCAAAAAGGGATTACCTTATGGAGTGGAGTAGCACCTGATATGTGACATTGTTAGAGAAAGAGGAGGAGGTGAGTGAACTCACCCATGAGCTTGAGGTGAATGTGGACTCTCTTCAATATACTCAATTGGCTCTTTAGGAGTTACGATCATAGTTGGATGAGATTACCATGGAGTTAGAGTGAGTACAATCGACACCTACCCCAAACCCTGTTTAGGCACATATTATGGTTGGTGCTAAGTTTGCTTCCATGGTTGGGGATGAGGGACGTGGTGATGTGACAAACATATCCATCCAACATATGGGTGTAATAGGTATAGAGGAGGTGAGGGCGTTAGTGGAGATGAGATCTCATGGTGATTTTCTTCCTTATGCTAGAAGAGAATCTATTTCTTCATTTCACAGTGCCACATTTTTAGAGGGATCAACTATGGGTCACAGGGGAGAAGGTTGATGCTTCCACATATAATTTATACTACATAGAGTCCTTCATGGAGTACCCATTGGGGAGTTCAAATGTGTAGGAGGATTCATACAGAGTGTTTGAGGGTACTCTCATACGAGGCTCTTATGATATTCAAAGTTTGGTGGGAAATATTGTATAGACTTTGTGTACTATGCTTCCCCACAAGGATTTTGTGGTTGGATTTAATGAGAAGATTGACTAGGATTCTATCTGATCAGTGGTTTGGAGTCAAATTGGAACTGTTTCCTGATTCACAATTTGATACTAATGAGCCCTTGACAACGATTGGGAGTTTTTATTGACATTACACTACGAGGAGTGCTCATCACTTTTCTTTTGACCCACAAGTAGAGGATTTGATTTCACATTGGTGTGGATTGGCTCCGGTTTTGTACCATCCATAATGGGATGGGTTAGCATTATTTTTTGCAGATGGGATTGATAGCTGTGAGTTAGACCCCTTGCAATATCTACACACCTAGGACAACTTAGCAGAGGCTGGAGTTGGTGGTAGTGTTTCAGATACCTAAAATCACCATCTCCACAATCTAGTTAGGTGTGGATGTTAGTTTGATGGGGACTCAGGTTTGGATAGAGTTGTCATTTTAGCTGGGTTGAGTTTCGATGAGTTGTTTCCTTCATTAGTGCCTAGGGTCAATTTTCAAATGATTCTAATAGTGATGTTCATTATTTGGGTGTTGGTGCTATAAAATTTTCTTGTACACTATAGGGATAATATGCAATTCTACCCTTGGGATCCAAGTGGACTGTGAGATTCATTTTGTTTATGACATTGCTTGGCGATAAGAAATCTTAGGGAGGGAGAATTGTAATGTCCCCATTTTTTGGTAGCATTAGAGTTTCATAGATTATTCTTATTATTGTGATCCTCGCAGGCTAATTATTGTAGGTAGAGGGTCTTTTGAGGCAATAACTTGGCTTGGACGGTCTTATCTTCTCCATAATTCAGTAAGCTTCAGTTTGATCTTTGTTTGGCTTAATTCATACATCATTTGTTCTACTTACTATTTTTAGCAAGTGTTGTATCATCGAGATGGACCTCTGCTATTTTTAGAAATGAGGTATGGTTGTACATAGCTTGGTCATGTTAGCCCCTAGTCTAGACAACATGTGAAGATGATGAGTAATAATGGAGACATTACTATTTATTTGGCCAAAATAAATGTTAACTTTTGAGATTATATTATTAAGTTATAATATAATTAATTATATTATAGCTTAAGTCACTTAAAAATATAAAAAATGGAACTATATCTTTCATCCCACATTGGGGAGAAAAGTAAGTGAGTTCCCACAAGTAAAGAATAAAAGGGCATGAGAGGTTCTTTTCTTATCATCTGATTATTTTCATTTACATTTGATGAGTTGTCTAGAGCCAAGGGTTTCAACATTTTCCACTAGAGAACAAAGTTCTTTTGTGTGCCTCCATTTGAGCTAGTGAAATACCCAATGAATTTGGTATTGGAAGGACATCATACAAGTGTTCTATTCCAGCATATTGGTGAAAGATCCTTCAAGGGGCTGCAATTGTTGGAGAAGACGAATCAATATTTTCATTGTGTCAAATTTGTGGCTTAGAGCTAGATTCATGGAGTAAGATGGAAGGAATAAGTTGGATATTGCTATAGTAACTTGCTCTAGTATCGCTACTATAGTAATGCCACTACAGTATCGTTGGTACCGTATCACTTCCATAATGTTGTCGCTATAGTGATCTACTATAGTAATTCGCTATAGTGTCATTGCTGCTATAGGAACTTGCTACAATAAAAATCTAGATTTCCTTGAGCTATTTTCTAGGTTCCTATCTACTTCATTTGTATTGCATGGAGGATAGATTTGAATATTTTAGGGCATGTGTAATAATTTAGAAATAATTTGTAATCTAATTTATATCAAAGTTTTACATCAAAATTTGTTACCCTAATGTCTTATTGACATAGATGCATATTTTCTCATTTATTGTCAATGCTCTATGTTTCAAAAAAATACAAAAAACATTTGCATCTTCTATTATTAGATGTTTTGGAGTTCTTTGCAACCATATTTATTAAAGTTTGGCATTAAGAAAGAAATCATAATTTAGATCTGCACTATATCCTTTGTGTGCAAAGTGTTTTATGAAATTCTCAGGTTAAGAAATCAAAAAATTAAAATCAGAATTGCAAGGGATATTATAGTGGTATCAGAGCTTGCTTGCAAAGTGTTTTACAAAATTTCAAATAGCTGAATTAGAGAAGAATTTGGTGTTTGACAAAGTTATACCTAGATTGGGGTTATTACAGTAATTCTAATGAGATTCTATCATAGAAAAGTGGGTTCAAGGAGGGGTAAATAAAGGTGATATAGTAGTGGACTTGTTAAAGGTAGATTATATTAGAAAATAGAGTAAACTAATTATGCTTTCTAAATGAAATATATACTTGAGGGAACTTCTTAGCGAAGTAGTTTTCCTATACAATTTTTTTGTTAGAAATGGTGGTCATGGGTGTTATTAAATATATTCAAAATTGTAGTGGAATCCTTTAATGTGCAAATATAAATAATAGATTCTTACCCTTATAAAGTAGTTCTACTTTCCTCTCAATCTCTTGTCATTTAGAAAATGATCTACATATTAAGATATTTTTGTCTATTTTTACATATTTGTCTAGAACTTTTTTTTTTTTTTGTGATATTTGTAAATTCTAGAAGAGCATAGAGTTCCTCACAAGGAATTTATTGTTCCACATCTTCACTTCTTAAGCTCTGCAATTTCAATATTGTAGGAGGCTTCAGTAGCATATCTGGTAAGGATTTTTTAATATAATAATTTATCTAGTGTTTGCCCCTTCTTATCAAGGTTGGCTTTTGAATCTTGTAGACTATTTTCTGGTTGGAATGTCTCCTTTCTTTTAGAGGATTTTTGTAATTATGTAAATGGTTTTAGAGGATTATCTAATTCTACAACTCCATAGGCATTAGCACTACTATTTTAATATTTTAAAATCATGTTCAAAATTTCATATTGGTATATGCTCTATTAATCCTTAAACACTTTATCATTTTTATCTGTTGCTTTTGGCTTCTGCTCACTCAAAACTAATTTGCATTTTAAATGCATGTATGGGACATTATATATTTTATGATAGTTATGATCTTCAGATAGGCCATGACTACCTACATTTATATACTTCAAATAGAGAATCGTTGCTCAAGTTTCTAAGTTGTGGTTTATAGCATCGCTACTCATGTTTATAATTTTTCGATAGGGTTTTCATGGTGTCTTACAATTTCTTAATTTTGTGTTAATTTTGAATGTTTAGGGTTAAAACCTAGTTGAACGTTATAATCATTAAATATAGTGCAAAATTAAATCTTTTAACAATTTTAGGAAAAATTAATACAATTTGGGTATTTATTTTGTTAAATATATCTCCCCTATGATTTTTTCCTAATTTATGGGCTTTACATTAGGCAGGGACTCTAGATGGCGAACGGAAGTGGGAGCGGAGAGAGTTTAGGCGAGCAGTCTGGAGATTCCCCTGTCAAATCCGAGGATGGTGTTTTTAGAGATGATGACGATGGCAGGTCCTTGGCAGATGCGGGTTGGGGACCCAAACAGATGGGCAGCGGACCCAAACAGAATAAAAAATGGTCTAGTCTGTTTGGGATTCGACCTACTGGAAAGTCTGCTTTCCCGCTGGTCAAAGATATCTCTGCGAAGGATACAGGTAAGTTCTCCATTGAAATTCTTGATCAGATCATAGATAGAAATGTTTCTTGTATGGATTCCACCTTGGTTGGGTGTTTCATTGTAGCACGACCAAATATTGAAGACGTGCGTGCTTTTGTCTGGAGAAAATGGTGTTTAAAGGTCAAGTGGACATCTCTGCTATGGCCAAGGGCTGTCTATCTTTTTGTTTCTCTTGTGATGAGGATAAGAGAGATATCCTATTTTGTAGCCCTTGGGTTATGGGGAAGCATACCATGCTGTTACAGAAATGGGCTCCAAATCTTTACTCTCTAGATGATTCAGCTATTCAAGCCCCGATGTGGGTTAAGCTTCAGGGTCTCCCTCTTGAGTTTTGGGTGGAAGATATTTTCAAGGGCATTGCCAATACTTTCGGAGAACTCCTCTCTTTAGATCCAGTGATGGTTTCAAGGAGGAGACTGAACTATGCCCGATTTTGTGTTGGCGTTTCCCATGGGGTGGATCTTCCGAAATCCATTCTGCTGAAATCAAAACTAGGTGTTTGTGACCAAAGGATAGAGTATGAATATATCCCTTTCGCTTGCTTCCATTGCAAGAAAGTAGACCATTGGGCAAAGCAATGCTCGTCTCTGAAAGAAAAAGCTAAAAAGAATGCAAAGAAGAGTAAGAAAATTTGGGTTAAGAAAGACCTATCTAAAGATATGGTGGTTGCAGCTGAGGGGTGTGTTCCTCCAAAGGACCAAACCCAAAAGGATAGTTGCTTTGTGATTGGAATGGAAGGTGCCCCCCACTTTGATCTTTCAGCACGGAAAGATGTTTCTAAGGAGGTTGGAAATATTATTACCTGACAAAGACTGTTGGGGAGAATACTGGTCTGGTTTTCCCCTCGATGGAGCCTAATAAGGACTCACCATTGATGGTGACTAAGGGGACTTCCCCTTCTTAGGTTCCCTTGGTTATCCCTGAGATTGTTTGTTCGAAGAGGAATCAGGAAGCTTCGGATAGTCTTTTTATGGAGAATCAGATTTTTGTTTCTTCTGCTCGAGTTCCTGTGCTGAAGAATGATTCCTTTGTTAGTGGAGTCATTGAAGATATTCTCACTATCTCCCATGTTGAGGAAGCAATTTTGGAAAAGGATAATTTTGAGGCCAACTGGACAACAGTTGAAAATTTTTCTAAGGGTAGGAAGAAAAATAATAAAAAAGAAGATGAGGATACTGCCCCAGTGAAAAGCAACAAGAAGGGTTCTAAAGTTGATTCGAAACCTATTAAGGGTAAGTCTGGTTAGTCTAAGAAAGGTGGAACCATTGTCAAGAATGGTGATGTTGGGTCTTCTCCTTCTCTTGTTGGTAGACGTTCGAATCAGATTATAAGAACAGTGGAGGCTATTAAGAACATTGCAGATGGTAGTCAAAGAACTATCCTTGACTCCAAACATTTTGTTAAATTATGAAGATCATTTCATGGAATATAAGAGGGTTAAATAATCCTCACAAATAGGATGTTTTAAGAAACATGCTTAGGGATAATAGACTTGACATTTTTGTTATCCAAGAAACTAAGATGCTAAAGGAGAAGGTGGAAGGTCTTTCTATTTTTTTAAGGGGGGAAAGATTGTTGGCAGTAATTCTGATGGAGCTTCTGGAGGCTTGGCTGTATTTTGGAATAATAAATGGATTCAAGGGGATATCATCTATCATAGTAGAAATATGATGAATGTGTGTTTTGTTAATACAAAAGACAACTTTAGTTGGGTTCTTACGCCCCCAATACCAAATGGGGAAGGAAGGCTTTTTGGGAAGAAATTTCTTATCAAAGAAAGTTTTTTGCTTAGGATAAGTGGCTGGTGATTGGAGATTTTAATACCCCCTTAAAGGATTTTTTAAAATGGGGAGGTAATTAGACCAATCTGGATAATAGATTAGATCTTATGCATTTTATTGACTCTCATATGCTTCATGACATTGAGTTACATGGGATTGAGTATACCTGGACGAATAGGAGAATAGGTAAGGATCTTATTCAGGTCAGATTGGATTGAGCTCTTATTACCAATGAGTGGATTTTGAATTATAAATGTTCCCTCAGTGCCCAGGTGAGGGTTGGGTCAGATCACTATCCTATTTTCTTCTCTGCTGATCAATGCTTCTTCAAGAAGAATTTCCCCTTCAGATTTGAAAAAATGTGGACCTAACATTCTAATTTGGAGAGTCTCATTCAGGAGTAGTGGAACATTAATGTTGAGGGTATTGCTTTGTTTAGAGTGGCAGCTAAATTGAAAAATGTTAAGAAAAACATCAAAATCTAGAACAAAACCACCTTTGGTAACATTTTTTAGAATAAAAACAAGATTGTGGAGGAACTCAAAGACATTCAAGACAAGATTCAAGTTGATGGTTATGAGTTGGTATCCAGGGAAGAGGAGAGTGATATGTTGGTTGAACTTCATGATATTATTACTAAGGAGGAAATGTTCTGGAGACAGCGATCCCGAAAGGTTTTTCTTAAAGAAGGTGACAGGAATACCAAGTTCGTTCATATGACTACCCTCAAGCATAGAATGGCTAATAGAATTTCCAAAATTAAGACGGATGATGGAATGACTAATAATGAAGATGTTATTAAAAGGGAGGCCATGTTGTTCTTTTCTAGCTTGCTGCAATGTGACCCTGTCCTCAATGCTGAGAAGCAGAATTTGTTCTTGGACTGTATTCCTTCGTGCATCTCTGAAGCCCATAATTCTTTTCTTTCGTCCATACCTTCTATGGAAGAGATTTCTAAAGCCATTTTCTCTTTTGAAGGCGATAAGGCCCCAACTCTGATGGGTTTCCTCTCCTATTTTTTCATAAATTTTGCCATATTATTGGTTTTGATGTTTGTAATGGGGTTAAGGAAATTTTTGGCTCAAGAAACCTCCTTAGAGAGCTTAATGGTACTTTTATTGCTCTTATTCCTAAGAAGCTAGGTGTTGATTGTATGGATCAGTTTAGGCCTATTAGTTTATGTAATTCTTTTTATAAGATCATCTCCAAAGTTTTGACTCTTAGAATTCTATCTATTATTTCGGTTATTATTTCTAGATAGCAAAATGGTTTTGTTCTGGGCAGACATATTTTCAATTCCATTATATTTGTTCATGAAAACATTCATTCTCTTGTGGTTTCTAAGAAGGAAGAGTTTCTTCTTAAGCTTGACCTTTCTAAAGCATATGATAGAGTTGACTGGAACTTCCTTCTAAGGGGGTTGGAAGCTTTTGGCTTTAATAAGAGATTCAGGGATCTTATTTTTATGTTAATTTCTTTGGCTTCCTTCTCTGTGCTTGTTAATGGCTCCCCTTCCCCCTTTTTTAAGGCTTCTAGGAGCCTTAGTCAGGGAGACCCTATTTCTCCTATTCTTTTTATTATCTTGGCTGAGTGCTTGGGAAGATATGTTAATAATATGGTTGTCAAAGGAGACTTTGTGGGTCTTAGTCCGTCTTCCTCACCTCTAGTTTGCTCGCATCAGTAATTTGTGGATGATTCTATTGTCATGGGGGAGGCCTCAGTGCGTAATGCAAGGAATATTAAGAGGGCTTTGACTGACTATGGAGATGCTACTAGCCAGATCATTAATTGGAACAAAAGTGTGATTTACTTTATCAATTTTAGTGAAGCTAAACAATTAAAGATTACAAGGATTATTGGGTGTGAGAGTGGTTCTTTGCTAGGCACTTATCTGGGGTTACCTATGGGTTTATCCCCTCCTAACAACTTTTGGAATTCTTTGATTGATAAGATTCATGCCAAACTTGCTGGTTGGAAGGGTTCTCTCCTTAGTCAGGCTAGGAAGGTGATTGTTTTGAAATCTATTCTTCAAAGTGCTCCACTTTATGCCTTGAGCATCTTTAAGATTCCAAGAAAGTTTTCTCTTGCTATTGAGAAAATTCAGAAGACCTTTTTGTGGATTGGTATGGAGTCTAAAAAGAGACTCCCTCTTATTGCTTGGGAGAATGTTTGTATTCCTAAGGGGAAAGGTGGGCTTGGGCTACGAAGGATTTCTACTATGAACAAACTTTTACTGGCTAAACTTCTTTGGAGATGGCATAAGGAAGAGGGGGAATGGAGGAACATTTGGGCGGATAAATACAATTTAGATAACTTTGATTTTTAGCATTTCTTTTTCTCTAATGCTTATCAAGGGGGATCTCAGATATGGAAGAATGCTAAAAAATTTAAACATATATTAAGGAAGAAGTTAAATGGAAGGTTGACAACAGATTGAAAGTCCTTTTTTGGGAAGACATTTGGATTTTGGATCACCCCCTTTGTGATGACCCTAGATGGAATGGGTTTATGGTGCAGTGCAAGAATCAGTTTGGTACTTTGGTTAGTGATTACTAGAATAATGATATGTGGGTCAATCTTCTTAGGGTGGACTTGAATCTGGTGGAGCTTGCTAAATGCCTGAATGCTTGTTGTTTGAATCATGAAGAGGATGTTCTGATTTGGAAAGATGATCCTAGTGGAGAATACTCCATTTCGTCTGCCTACACAAATTCTTTTGAGGATCATGATGTACCTTGCTGGGCTATGAATTGGGTGAAAGGTATGACTCCTAAAGTTAATATTTTTTTTGGGATTCTTTTGCAAAACAAAATTTTAACTCTTGACAATCTTAAGAAGAGGGGGTTTTTCATTATCAATCGATGTGTCCTCTGCAAAAATGATGGGGAGTCAGTGGATCATATTATGCTCCATTACTCCTTTACTAAGTAGGTGTGGGATTTTATTTGGAGTTTGATGAACATGGACTGGGTATCCCATGCTACCATCTAGCTGTTCTTTTCTTCTTGGCGAGCTCCTTCCAAGAATACTTTAATTATCAAATTGTGGGAACTTATTCTTCCTTATCTTTGCTGAGGTATATGGAAGGAACACAATGACATAATCTTTAGAGGGGTGGAATCCAATCCTACTTAGGTTTTCCATAAATCAAGGTCCTTTTGCATGAAAATATCAAATTTCGTGGTAAGGCACAGCGACCTTTTAATGAATGGGATGCTGGGGTGATGAATAACTGGAATATTAGGAATATGATTTTGAATACTAAAGATCCCAACCCTAGGGAAAGTGCTAGATGGGATTGTCCTCCGACTAATTGGTTCAAAATTAACTTTGATGGGGCCTTGAAAGGGAACCCGAGCATTGCTGTTGTGGAGTGATGATTAAAAATTCTAACGGGGACTTTGTTGGTGGTATGGCAATACCTTTGGGTCATCAAACCAATCATGTTGCTGAAGCCTCTACTACACTTTATGGTCTTATTTATGCTAAAGATCTGAACTTGAAGAACATTTGGATTGAAGGTGATTCCCTCAATATTATAAACTGCTTAAAAAAAAATTATCCACCTTCATGGACCATTAGTAATATTATGTCTAAGGTTGGTTATATTATTAACTCCTTCCAAAATTGCATTATATCCCATAATTATAGGGAAGCTAATGGTTTAGCTAATTGGGCTTCGAATGTGGCATGTTGTAATGATCAAAAAATCAGATGGGATTCATATGACACTTTACCTGTTGATGGCCACGAGCATGTTAAGTAGGACAAATGGAAATTCGAACAAAAATCCTTTAATTATGATGTTGTCAGAGATTTATGATTTTAACCCCTTTGGAGTGACGTGGGCAATTATTTTTAGAAATGTGGGTAGAACACACGGTTTATGGGTTGTCTCTTTCTATCCGTGCTCAACTAGTGGTATTTGCAGAGTTTTTGGGGGCTTTTAGTGCATGCAAACCAGTGCTTTTGTTGCAAAGATCATGGGAGGTAAGAGGAAATAGGTTGAACCGCCTAGCTGCGTGGATTGGAAGAAGAAAACTGAGGTGTGGGATATCCTTAGGCGGGGCAATTTTACTGGTTACATGGAGAGACTCAAAGTTAACAACCCAACTATTACGCACCAATTTGTGAAATCTTGGAAGGATGGTTCTGTCATGGTCGGGAACCAGAGGCTGGAGGTTATGGAAGAAATCATTGCAAAGGCTACGAGTTTGAGTTGGATGGGATGAATTTCTATAGGGAAAGGAAGATCTCGGATAAGGTGATTGATGACTTTGTCGAGACCAAACAGGAAAGAAATCGACTGGTTAAAATAGGTACTTCTTATTTTAACCCAGCTTCTATGTCTCGTCCGTGGCGGTTTGTGTTCTATGTTATTATGGAATATCTGACTTTGGATGGAAGATATACAAAACTGTATGGTTACCATTTTGTGTTGGCAAATCATTTTCGTCATGACATTAGGGTAAATTTTCCTTCATACCTGTTGCAATCTCTCTCTAATTCTACCTTAGCTATTCAATGTGACCCGACTGGTGAACATGTTTGTCATGAAGGATTAATGGTTTTGATTATGAATGTGCTGAAATCTTAAAAAAAACCCAAAACCTAGAAATTTTAAAGGGGAAGATCAAGATACTGAAGGAAGTATTCAGGAAAAGGGCTACGACTCTGAGACACAAGATGAGGCGAAAGGGGGTCTGGTTAGTCCTAAAAGAGGTTCGAGTGGTATTACTAAAAAGAAAAAACAAAGTGTTGAGAAGGATGATTCTGATCGAGAAAGGGAAAGTGATTTTGTTGATGAAATTGTTAGAGAACATGCTAAAAACAGGGGATGTAGCAAAGGGAAGGGCAAAGGTCGTATTGCTGAGAGAGTTTCTCCTCTGTCGGACGATGAGCCCCTTGCTAATCATTTGGAAAGAAAAAGAAAGTATTTACGGTGACAGGAAAATAAAAATGTGAAAATAAGGATTGAGGCTTCCAACTTTTTTGATGATGGTGAACAGGGGTCCAAATTTGACGAAGGTGATTGTGTTGGTGGTGGAATCGAGCCCTCTAAAGGCTTATTTGATAACCCTGGTTCTATAATGAAGGACATTGACATTCTTAAACATAAAATGGTGCTGTTGAACAAAGAAATGGAGCATCTTAGCAAGATGGCCAGAGGGGAAAGAACATTAGGTTAGCATATTGGCAAGCTCTCAGAGGTCATAGGTAATGCAGAAGAAGTGAAAAATCTGATGCATAAGATCCCTGTGTTGGAAGCCAAGTAGAAGGTGATGGACAAGGACATTAGCAATATCCAGGGGAAGGTGTCTAAATTTGAAACCAGGCTGGGTAACATGGATAAACAACTCAGACAATTGGGGTATAACATGACCAGCTTCTTGAAAAAGAATGAGGCAGATAAAAGTCAGGTTTCTCCCCCAGGGGCAGACTCTCAAGGTCCTAGCAAGCGTACTTAGGCCAATTCAAAGAAGATGGACGAAACCACTAAGAAGGACGAGGTGAATGCTAATGCTAAGACTATGCATTCTCTGGTGGACCAGGCTATGCATCTGATTAATACTCCTTAGCTAGTCGGTTGATGTTCCTTTGCTGGTCTTTTGCTATCTTTTCCAACAATGTTGTCTGTGACCTTTTTTTGTGTTCTGAGGTCTATTTCATGTTGTTTGTTTGTTCTCTTTTCATGATACTTTCTTAATACTCTGCTGATGTAAGGTTTCGGATCCTTTAAAACCTGTTTTTACATAATCAAAATAGTGCATCCCTTGTTCATTTATTAGTCCTTGTCATTTAAGGTGGGGACTAGTGTTTTTGGGAGACTTTTATTTACAATAGATCTAGCCTAAAAAGCTTTGAAAAATATAAAACATTCCTTCTAGACTATGTTTTCTTGATTATTACCTATTAATATGAATTACTAATTTCAAAATTCTTGTTTTTCAATTGGCGAAGTTGTTTTTTCTCAATTGCCTTTTTATTATTATGCTCAAAAAAATTGGCACAAAAAAAAGCTTGGGGAGTGAGGTAATTTCTCAACCTTTCCATGGATAAGACTTTTGTATGCAAAAAGAGAGTTTTAGGTTCCATTGTGTGGAGTACTTGGGTGTAACTAGGCAAAATTTGTACAAGGAAGATGACATCGAAGGTGTCATCTCTTGATATTATGTTTTTGTTAGTGTAGTTTTTTATTTTTCCTATTTTGCTAGGTTTTTCCTACACTTTTAGTAATCTCACTTAGGTTAATAAAGCATGTCTTATTAGGTGAATGGTTGTGAGGTGTCACCTTCCTACATGTGAACATCCATTAGCTATATTGGGAAGATACTTTGCTATCGTTAGTCCGATAGATGGTTGCTCCTCATTGGTTGGTGTTGCCACCTCCTCTCTCTTCCTAGCCTATATAAGCATGCTACCTGGCTTGTATTTGTATCTCTTATTTTTGCATCCTCTTAATGCTATTTTGCTTCCATTATTTGCATTACTCTCTTGGAGACTAACTCTATGATGCTATTTTGATTTTGTATCATTTGCATTCATAGTTTAGATATTTATTCTTTGCACTAGTTTTTTGGGTTATTAATCTTATCAGATTCTAACAATTTTCCTCTTATATTCATACTTTATTTCCTTTGTCTCTCTTGAACATTACATTTTTAAATTCCTAATGTTGTAAGTAGCATTAGAACACCCCAGGTTTCTTGTGTCGTACGTATCATACTTATCTCTAGAAATTTGCACATGTTGTTGTGAAATGGACATTAATGTAAGTTTTCATTTGTCTTCTTCTATCCCTATGCAATACAATTTCTCATTGATTTGATTTCAATTTATTTTTTTGAATATTTTTAATTTTGATTTTATCTTATTTAAACATATGTTTGGCTTCCCTGATTTTGATTAGAAGAAATTGTAATTTCTTTGTAATTTTTTCAAAGTTCGTAGTTTTGTATACTTTCTCATACTTTTGACATGGAAGTTGGTTCCCTTCTTTGCTTTTAGTTAGTGTGCTTTTTGAGATTGATATGAAAGTTCTCTCTCTCATTTCTAAGATTTTTGGTGCAACTAGTTTTTGGATTCAACACTAAATTTTGTAATGTTTTTGTGTTTTGGAGTTACTCATAACATTGATTCTTCTTCCACTGAAGAGAATAGCAAATGGGGGCATAGAGTAGCTAGGTAATATCTCTTTGATTGATATGTGCTGTGAAATCTGAACCTTCTTTTGGTATTATATTTAATTTACTTAATTTTGTGCATTTTGGATCTTGATCAAAGCCTAATTGCTTCATTCATGAAGTGAGAACAATTAGTTAGTGTTGGTTTATTGGCTTACATCATGCCACGTCGATTTAGAGACTCCTCTTATTAATATTTTCTTGTAATATAATAAATTATAGAATTATACCTAAAACCAACTTTTATATTTGATTGCACGTTTAATTTTTTCTTCTCCACCTTCTAACACGAGAGTTTCTGAGTGGCTTAGTAGTGTTGATTTCCCTTGTCAAATCTTGCTTTCCTAAAAAAAGAAGAAGATGAAGTTGGACCCATTTTTTGTAATGAATGTATGATTTTTAATTGGTATTATACTTGAATATATGAATATTGAATGATGCTTTTGTGCAGATGTCATGTCTAACCTTAAATGTAGATTTCATTTACATCTCAACTTTTAAAGTTAAAATTTCTATTTATTTTTGTACGTAATTCTTATATGACTATCCCTAACCATCATCTACTTACAGAAGGGGTCTCCCACATGTTACCAAAATGTTGTAGAACAAATGATATAATTATTTCTAATCTATCCCTTATTTTATTTTTGAGCTTGTAATATTCCCCAATCAATATTTTTTATCCTATGCAAGACTATTAAGTGATGGTCTTACTAAATTGTGCTTGTGGTTTCAAGCTATGATTTGAAATAAAGTTTATATTAAATTAAAGTTTATGATCTTTTTTATTGGTTCCTCCATTTTGTTTAATGGTTTGACTATTTTTTATGTGCAAACATTTAAGTATTAGCGGCTTGCACAAGAATATGGAGTGCCTAATCCAATTACTGACAATTTGTGTTTTGACAGTTGACAACTATCTTTTTCCAACTTAAAAAGCTTATGAAGTGTCATATGCATACAATGAAAGGTTTCTTATATTTATAGTTATTTATAGAATAATAGTTTATTTTATTTTTCATTGGATATGACATATTTTTATGTAAAATATTTGAAATAAAATTTCTTATAGAACTTCGATGAAATTATAAAACATATTTTACAGTCTTTGTTGTTATATGTGTCAAGACATATGATTTGTAGGAAAAAAATCTAGAGTTTTGATTGAAACATTAATCTAGGCATCGACAATTTATTTCCCAACCTCAAGATTTGTTGTCATTCCCTTCTCTAATTCTCCTTTTACAAAGCATGATTTATTGAATGTGTAGTAAAGCAGAGCAGGCCAAAGAAATTTATGCAAAAATGTCAAGTTTTTCTCACTCTACTTTTTCTATGCTACTTATGATTAGTTACATTTATTCATACCTTATCTATTTACTACTATTTATAGATTATGACTTAGGTAACTACTCTTTACAAAGGGTATTTTTTTCAAATTGTGAACTAAGTAACTACTCTTTACAAAGGACATTTTCTCCAAATTTTCATTTTATTCCATATGAATCAATCTAAATATTTTAGCAATTCCTGACACATTTCATCTGCAATGCTTTATTTTCCTATTGAGAAAACCTTGCAATTGGTTTAAGTCTTAAGCATAGCTATTGAAAATAGCCAAATCCATCATTCTTCAACTATATATTTTTATTACTAATTATTCTTGTAAGAATGTCTGTTTCTGCTAGCATGTTATCTGTTTGCATGTTAGATTTATTGATGAGTGTTTGAAATTTTTTGTAATGATCACATTTTTCTTTGATTCTTGTTAGAAAAATTTAGAATATGATATGTATTACCCGTTGTCATTTTTAGTATTTTATTTGAATTTTTCTAATTACTATTTCTCAATACTTCTTTCTTGAAACACATATTTGTTCCTTTCTCAAAATAGGTCATGTTATAATACTAGGTCACGTACTACTTATTATCAATTTAATTTTCATCCTAAATTACTGAGTAATAAATTTGCCTTTCATTAAAAGTGTGTTTTGAGTGTTGTATTAAACAATGCAGAGCTGTTAAGCACAAAAAATAATCTACAAAGTGCAAGGATATTGAAATTTCGATCATTGTTATTCAAAATAGACATTTTTAGTACAAAATAGCTCAATATTATTGCAAAATTTTACAAAAAATAAATGTGTACAAGGTACATACATGCAATGATTCAACAACACATTCAGGCATTATACAACTTGTGGTAGTTTAAAACACATAATATGAATAAACACATTATAAATGCATAAAATGTAGAAGAGGTAAAGGAAAGACCTCCATTGCCTGAATGGAAGACCGTTGAGTTGAGATTTGAAGAAGATTTGGGCCTGCATAGCTAGCTTTGATTAGAGGTCTACAAAATTCAAAAAGAGGGGGTCAATTATTGTGAACTAGGCAATGGAAACTATTCCTATGTATCTCTAATGCATTTTGTAGATGCTTAAAATCATTCCAAACACTATATTAATTAATTTAATATTTCCCTTGGCACTATAATTAATTATATATTAATTAATTATATATGTCATGCTCCTCTACTTATTTAATTAATTAGGCTCACTTCCCTAATGTATTTAAATCTAATTTAAATACTCCCCCCTAATGTATTACATTTATTTGATACAAAGTGCTCCATAAATCCCCTTTTAAATAAATTGCAATTTATTTAATTTCACCCACTTTATTAAATTCTCTAATCCTATGATTAAATCAAATCCTATTTGATTTAATCCTAATCCCACCTAAAACCTAGCCTACCACCCATCTCTCTCATCCTTCTAAGCCTATTCACTTGCTAAACCCACTTTATCAATCCTAAACTCCCTTTAAAAACCCCTTTTAGCCCTTAAGTGGTTGCTCACACATGTGTGAGAAATTCAATCCCTAGGAGCCCCACTTTCATTAACTTCTCCAAAAGGACTCTTACATCCTTGTCTGTCCACTCCTTCCCCAAGGTTGCTCACAAATGTGTGAGCAAAACTTGGGTCACCCAAATCATAAAGGCTTATTTTGACTTTTGCATGGCTTGTCATTTAGCCCATGTGTCTCCCTTGTGGCACCTATGTGGATGCCACATAGATGCCACCTCCTCAAGGTCCATGTCAAGTCTATAAATAGAGCCCTTGTCTCAAGCATTTTTCATCTCCTTCATTGCATTATTATCATGCTAGTATAGTGTTAGAGCTTTTTAAAGATTTTCATTCTTAGAGCTAATATTTGGTACTTGTTTGTATTATTTCAATTCCTAGTTCTTGCATATTTTCATGGTAGGATAGCATTGTTAGTTTACTTTATTGCATCCCATTTCTACTTCACATCCTTTGGAATCCTTTTGAGATTGGCTTACTAATTAGCCATTTCTTGAAGGCATTCTACATATAACTTAGTATAGATTCATACTTACATTCTTGCATTCATTTGAACAGATTTGACAGGATTCTCCATAGTTGTGTTTGGGAGAGAACATCCACATGCCTCATCTCTAAGCACACTAGCAATGCCTCTCATGGGCACCCTTGTTGAACTGGTCTTGAAGTTGTGTGAGACTCTATTTCTTGGTTGCATCACTTTGTGAAACTTAAGTAGATTAGTTGTATTTCGTTGTTTGAATCTTGATATTCATGTACAACTAATGTTTTCCTTGTTTAAGCATGCTCCCAATAGGTAGTTTTTTCACATATACAGTTTGGCATGCTCAGTGGGACCCATGTCCCTATTCCAAGAGAAATTTGGTCAAAAAACGTGGAGGTTTTTGAAAAACTATGCATTGTTGTCTTTGTTAGGATACAATGTCATCTTTACAGACGCTTCATCGTCTAAGAGGATCCCTGTCTCCATAGTTTGGTGTCTATGCTAGTCACAAACTCAATAACTCACCTTAAAACTGAAACCAAACCTTGTTCTATCATCTACATGGTTTGACATCTTCATGAATTCAACTCTGTCATTTGCATTTTGGCAGTTGGAAGTTTTGTCATCTATGAAAATTGTCGTCTCTACCTCTACAAATTTTAGGTTGTGTCATCTACTTTGTGGGCAGTTGTGATTCTATAATCTTAATTGACTATCATCTCTACTGATATTGGCATCTATAAGTTTTGTTGTCTATGAATCCTATCGTCTATGATCTACATGTGTAAGTATTAGGTATAACTTATTTAGTTCTTTTCTATCATCTTCATTTAGTCATCTCTAATATTTTGTCGTCTGTGCCTGCATTCTGTCGTCTCTGATATTTGATAGATTGGATAATTTTTTAAAAGTCTTGATACTTAACTTGTCATTTTTTTGATATATAGGGAATACTGATAAGGTTTTATTGCAATAGACAGACTTTGGAGGATTTTAGAATTAGGGGATAAATGAACTTGTATGGTTTAACCATTTGTTCCTTGAATGAATGTTGCAAATAATCTCATAAAATCCAAGCAAACTCTTGAATGCATTTAAAATTAACATTGCTCACACAATCTTGAATGCCTGAAGAGAATTTACACACCTTCCATTAGAATAAATGTTAATGAATGTTTAAACACAATCTTGAATGCCTTAAAGGAATTGACAAGTTTTTTATTGGAATGGATGTGCATAATAACAAACTGCAATCTTGAATGCCTTAAAGGAATTGAAAAGCTTTTCATTGGAATGAATGCTTACATAACAAAATGCACTCTTGAATGCCTAAAGGTCAAAGAAGAATGCAATGAAATATTTCAATTTGGGCTTAAAACATTCTCATGAAATCTCGAATGCCTAGGGGACAAAGACGATTGCTATGAAACATTTGGACTTGGTGCTTAAAATGAATACACTCAATCTTGAATGACTTAAAGGAACTTGCTCTATTCCTATCGATTTTCTTATGTTGATGTCGATTGATTTATTTTTCTTGATGAATCTTCGATTTATTATGTTGATGACATTGTCAAGTTGGAAAGAACTTTGCATGCTTAAACATGAGTGTCTTCAAGAGTAGACAAAAAATATAATGCTTCAATTAGAAAAGAGCAAGTTTCTTTTAAACCCAAGGACACTAACGTGTTCTCTCCTCTCACACCTTCAGGTGATCTTGAGTGCACAAGAAATAAGTGGTATTGTTTTCTATTTTTAGGAGGCCTTCTTGGGGATTTCATCACCCCTTGGGATGACCTCAACTCCTATGATCTAGCAGAGAATAAATAGTGGGAGGTGAATCCAAAGACACCTCTCTTGGAAGTAAAATCTTGTCACTCTTGGGTAAGCCCCAAAGAAGTTTATACCTTTGGGAAGTGAAAGTGGAGATTTGGGTTACCGTCTCCTCTTGACTGTGGCATTATTTTCTTTCATCTATAGATTTGGGCCTCATGTACCTTGTGTATATCGAGGACACCCTCTAGTTGATCTTTGCACATCCTAGTTGAAGCCTTAATAGGATTGTTGATGTGTTCCACGTGCTTGAGTGTTTAAAATCCAAAACCAATATAAATATCAAACATGTCTAAATGTGTGAAATGGTGAGCTAAACATTTAGTGAGAAAAGTGGTTGTAAGTAGGTCCTCTTAACCTATAGTTATTTGCATAAGTCCTTGTACTTGGTCTAGCATTTGAGGTTCATTGGGTCTTTGATTTTCTTATCTTCACAACATTTTTCATGAAATTCTTGTGCTTGGTCTTACATTTTAGGTTTCTTTTATTCCTGCCATGTCCAACAAAGTCAAACTTAAGAAGATAAAGTTATCCAAACCATTTTCCTACAAGGAAAGAAAGAACCTAGCATATAATGATAAACAATTCTGATATGCCATCAAAGACATAAAAAAGGAAGAGGATAAGTAGGATTTTTGTGACATAATTTTGTACAATGCTAAACTTTGGGAATGGTCCACTTTCCTAGGAGTAAACCCCAATTTTCTATTTCCATAGCAAGAAGATTAGCTACCCACATAGTGACCACATCACCCTTATTCTCCACATCAATCTGTCCTCATCCCATCTTTTTTCAAAACTTCTAGTCTTCCATTTGCAAACTTTCCTCTAGAGAGCATTATCATTTTAACCTTAATCCTTAAGTTCATAAACATCTTAGTCATGACCCTCTATTCAAAATAGAAAATCAAGAGCCAACCATTTTCAAATTCAGTTCTAGCTAGCAAGACTTCTGAGATTACAACACTAGAGCTTTATCCACAAGAAAATTTTTTATCATAGTTGCACTCACTCATTTGGGATCACAAGTCAATCTCCAAATATTGAGTCCTCTATTTGATGTCCTATCTTTCCTAAAGATTATTCGTGCATCTTTGGTAAAAAAAGATACTATTATCCTATATCACACTTGGTTTGCAGAATTAGCAAGGTCTCTTGTTCACATTTAGGTTGTCTTATGCTCTAGTCATCATCAACACTATAATAGATCACACAACCCTTGAGATATTTCCTTTTTTGTCATGTAAGGTTCAATTGCTCTCTCACATTTTCTTCTTCTACAAGCTTTCATCCATCATTTTGGTCACAATTGTATAGTACAAACACGATCTGACAGATTCACGTTTAACCCCATATCTTATTTATTGGAATCAGTATGACAACAAGAGATGGAGAATCCTTTCCCTCCTCGACCAACCTCGTTGGGAAACACATTTTCTCTCGGTATAAACTTTGTTGTGCCTAGCTCAACACCCACACAAGAACCTGAGAATCCCTTTTGAAACACCACTATAGGCAGTAACACACATGATCAGGAAGAAGCCTACCAAGATGAAGACCCCATTGAGAATGATAACATTCCTAATGATGTTCAAATGTTTCTTGCAGACCCATCCAACTTGGAAATGTTGGAGAAATATATTAGGACAAACAAAACTAAGATCTTCGTAAACCTTATCAAGGATGGTGTTAATGTCCCTATGAATTTTGACGAGAATACTTTGTTTATACAAATCACCAAAGATGGTGCTCCAGTATTGCCAAATCCCATCGTCGCATAAACATCTAGCAAAGGAAAAGAACCTGCAGTGAGAACCAATTCTACACCTACAACAACTCTAGAGCAATCGACATTCCAATTAAGTGCAAAACACATTCAACAAATCATTAGTGTCATGCTCAACACAACTACACATGCTAGTATTCCATAGTCAACCTTGACAAGCCCAACTATAGGATGCTTAAACATTAGACAAGTGCCTATCTAGAAAATGGTAGTAACAACACAACCAATGTGTTCATCTTATCTACACATGCCAACAAGTATGTTGAAAATATTTGTGCCAATCCCAACAACTGCATATCAATACATTGGTCAAAGTGGTGCATTGCCACCTCCACCACCTCATAATCCACCACCACCCTATATCCATTTGGCAACTCATATGACTTTGGAGGTGGATTCAACATCAATTCACAACCATCATAGATACAACCAAACCAAGATGTAGCCCAACAATTACATGAACTCTAGAGTTTTGTCCACAATATGAGCAACAAAGGGATGAAAGATTTCTCTTTTGAGGAAATTTTCCCTTTCCCCTTCGACAGATCTATCAACATGATACCATTTTCGCCAAATTTTGAGATTCCTAAATTTGACAAATACAAAGGAGAAACATGTCCCATCACACATCTCAAAGAGTTCTTATTCTTATGTCAAGAAGTTACTTACAGTGAGGATTACCTTAAGAGACTTTTTACACGAAGCCTTATAGGCCCTGCACTTGAATGGCTCATGAACTTACCTAGAGGATCTATCACTTCCTTCAATGAATTGACAAGAAAATTTGGAGTGCAATACTCAAATAATATTGAGCATCATGCCTCCTTGAGTGATTTGTGCAACACAAAAATAAGAAATGGTGAAACATTTGCTCACTTTCTGCAAATATGGAAACACCTTGCAAATCGTATGCCCTACAAAATTGAAGACTTACATCTTGTAAACATATTCATCAAAAAATTGATTTTGGAGATGTCTTTCCAAATGAAAATGTATAGTCCTGAAGACGTTGCAACATTATTAAAAAAAGGAAAGAACATCGAAAATGGACTCTTAGAAAAGGGTTCCATTAAATATTATAACACTTCATCATCAACTAGTGAAATGAACCACAATAGAAAACCAAAATTCTAGTCCAAAAATAAAGGCATTACCCACGATGGTTTCATTGATGTCAAGAGTGTGTAAAATATTCAAGGTGGAAATAATAACAACAACAACTATTGTCATGAAAATAGAAACAATTCAAATCATGACACTCAAAATCTAAATCAAAATAACAATCAGAGCAACCAATCACCTCACAATAAAACATAGTTCTTTCCTCACAAAAAAAGCAATACTAATAACAACTGCAATCATGACTATGACTGAAATAATTTTTTTACTAACTTTCATGAACCCTTAGATGCCATATTCCAGAAACTAGTGGAACAAAATTTGATGGTTTTGCCCAACATAAGACCCTTTGATGAAAATCAACCCAAATCCAAGTGGTATAGATATAATGAATATTGAAATTACCACTACATTAAAGGACATGACACCAAGAAGTGTCTTAAGCTCAAAATCTTCATCCAAAACCTTGTCGATGATGGAGAGATTGAGGTTGAAAGAGAACCACTCTCTAAAAACACTAAGCTAAAGATCTTTCAAAATCCATTCCTTGACCCCAACAATGAAAAAAAAATGGAAAAAACAACATAAATAATATCAATCGAGCTTCCACATCTAATGCACTCTATTACGACTATTCTACTAACCACATATCCAACTTTAACTCCTTGTGTGGCAAAATAGAAATAAATTACATATGTGATTTTGACACCATGTGTGGATGCATTGAAGAGGTAGACACCCATGTAAATACCCTTGTCTTACAAGAAGCTGATTGTGGTGCAACAACTCATGGGGAAGAATTACTTTGTAAGCTTCCACTTCCATTCCCACCAATCCATCAGTTCCACATGCACCTGCTGCTCCATCCACTTTGTAGAGACCCACTTCTCGCTATGATGTCCTATCTCAGTTAGGGAAGACTACTACACAAATATCCATTCTAGAGCTTCTCACCACCTCACTCATCTACAAGCAAATCCTTGAGACTACTCTTTTAGAGTCTTGTATCCCTAAAAACATTAGTGCATCCCAATTCATTACCATGACTAGAAATATTGCCACACAACAACACCTTGTCTTCACAGACAAAGATTTTTGAGGTCCTAATTACCACCATAAATTTTCACTCCACATTGAAGTCCTTATACAATGACACAAAATAAAATAAGTCCTTATAGATAATGGATTTGGTTTGAACTTATGTACATTGAAGATGATTTGCTTCTTGGGGCTTCGAGAAGACCTCCTAGACATCAACAAAAGGATGACCATTAAAGCATATGATGAGAGAGAAAGAGAATCAAAAGGGGTTATAATGCTACCACTACAAGTTGGACTGACTATAATGAACACTGAATGTCATGTCCTAGATTTGGACTTACCATATAACATTTTGCTTGGTAGACCTTGGATACATACACTGAAAGAGGTCCCATCTACTTATCATTAGTGCTTAAAATTCCCCCACTAGGGAAGAGAGGTCACAATTTTAGGAGATTTGTTGCCTTTTGCTTTTTGTAAGAGATTGGAAGGTGCCCCACTAAATTATTGTCTAATCAATGAATTTTCTAAAGTCATACCTAGATCTCTCACCATAACAGAAACACCTTCCACAATAATTCTAGATCCATCCAATATTGATTCTAGTTCCTTAAAGGAAAAGAGAAGGTTGAAGTCATCAAGGTGAATATTGCAATGAAGAAGGTTACCTTTTTCGATCAAGGAATGAGAGAGTATAAGTTTGAGAATGCCTTGTGCATTGGACAACTACACTCTCCCACCAATCTTTTGTAAACCCTCCCAAATGCCTCCCTCTATAAATAAGGACACTATGCATGTTAACAAAACAACCTTTGAACATTGGGATTCTCTTAGTGATGAACACATGGAGTCTAATATCTTAGATTGGCTATATTATGATGGTAAAGATGATCTTGTGAAATTCTGTAACAGCTATCCAAGTGTGCAGTTCCTCCCAACCGTCAATAGCAGCATTAGACCATCATGGGCCCTAGCCATCCCCTGCATGTAACATCGCAAGCCACCGAATAGATCGTCAGTACTATAGTAATAGGGACATCACTACTAAAACATTCTACAACATATGCACAAAGAAATCTAAAATGCTAATCATCAATATAAAGAAATGCATCAGTAAGTAACATCACCTAAACATGATAATTAGCATCCCAAGCAGCTCCAACCATGGTGACTACGGACAAGTCTCAATGGTGAGAGTAAAAAGCACTACCACTCGACAGTGTGGAACCTAAATGGTCCACTCCCACCATGCTAAGGAGATAGTCTCAAGTCCCAAACAAGATATGAAATCACATAACACAAATACTCTAAGTCTAGGAAATCCTAAAAGTTTACTAACTCAAGGGTTCCAACACATAGATTGACATCTAGACCTAGAGGCACACAAGACACATAGGAAACCTACTATGCAAGTGGGAAAGTGTCATCGCACGAATCATGTTGGAAGTTAGCGGAGAAATCCCCTAGGAATCCTGGGTCCCCAATGATCCTTGTGGCCACTAGTATCCTCTCATACTGACAAGGCATACTATGGAATGCAAGGTTGTAACCAAGCATTCTCCTAACTCCCACCCTAGTCTATACTAGCACTTGAGGCATGGGAGAGAACATATAATTATCTTGTTAGGTTCATTTTTCTCTCATTCAGTGTAAATGTTTTCACTTAGTAAAACAACTTACAATGGGTTTACACTAGCAGCCTCTTAGGGTTTCGACCCCCATTGCAAGCCACTTCTCGACACTACACATAGATAACCTACCCTAGGCTCATGAAAACAAAAATCAAAGAATCATAATAAAATCACCTCAGCCCTATACAAGCGACTAGAAAGCATCAAAAGATAGTCCACAATAATCACATCATTTCTCCATGAGCAACTGAAAAGCATCAAATGATAAATCACAATATCCATCGGTTCTCCACAAGCAACCGAAAAGCATCCCCAAAATAATACTGATCAAAGACTCCAAAATGGTCAAGTCAAACATGTCACAACATGACATCACTAAGAACAAATCATCCAAAACACCTTAGTCCTCTCAAAGTGACTGGAAGGAAAATCAAATATAACTGATCGATGACTCAAAAATGGTTAAGTCAGGTATCTCATATACATACACATCAGCTTCACACAAGAAGACTAGAAAGCAATAACAATCAATAATCCACACACATCATAGAGCATATCAACACATCACCATGGTTGGGTTTAGAAAGATTGAGAACAAATCATCATAACATCACACTCACACAACCCCCAAGCCTCTGGTAACAACCTAAACTGGTCAAACTAAATCAACCCCCAACACCCCAAAGCATAGACAACACATAAAAAAAAACATCATAGTCTCACATTTGGGTTTGAATGATAAAATATTGTTGAATTAAAGTAAGGTTTCTATCTCCAGTTTCATATATGTTTCAAGTAATAAGTTTTTTGCAATTAACCCTTACAATTAACCCATTCTTGTTTTTAAATAATTCACAAAGTTGCCCCTATTTGATATAGGTCAATTTGCTAAAATGATCTAAAGGCAAGTTTTTTAAAAAAAACTTATTGAGATAAATAAGTAATTCCAATCTAAACAATATCATTAAAAATAATATTAAAATAAATCTACAATTTTCATTTTCACTATATTCATCATTAATTAAACTTAATTAAACTAATTTTTAATTAAATTAAATAATGGTTATCAAACTAATTATTTATATTGATATCTCAACAATTATCAGTTAATAATAATTAATAAAATTATCAGTAATTTTATTAATTAAAAATCAACAATATAAAAAAACATTAATATTAAATTAATAATTAATAATAAAACTTATTAATAAAACTTTTTATTTATAATTAATTTAATAATATTAATATCTTACGTTTAAAATTATTAAATGATAATAATTTAAATTTATATTAAACTCTTAATTAAATTATATTTAAACTAAACTAATTTTTAGTTAAATTAATTTTTTTAATAAACTAAATTTAAATTATATTAAATATAATAAATATTAACATGAATGGCAAGCAATTTAAATCGCAGCTGCCCACGGCAGCTCTGTTGTTGATGGCAGCAGGCTTGTCGTGGCAGTATTGCCAGTCACGTGGACCATTAAGGCCATCGGTGTTTAAAAATGCAAGGGAGAGAAAGGGGGGTGGGGGGGTGGTGGCCCTCGCCCACCCAAAATTTATATTTTATTATTATTAAATTAAATTTGCCTCCCTAACAAAATAACTTTGTTTATTAAAAACAACTTCCCCATTTTAAAGTTTAATAATATATGTTTGTTATTATTTATATATATATATATATATATATATATATATATATATATTATAAATAATTTTTTATTTTTTTATAAACATTTACAAATATAATCTGATAGAGAGAATATTATTAACCATTTGAATTTTCTAACTTAGAGTTTTCTTTTTTTCAATTTCACACCCTACCCAGATTAAATTTCTCAATACCATTCTAATTCAAACCCAAATCTCGATTTATTACTAATTTCTTTCAATTGTAGAACGAGGTTTTCTAAATAATTTCTCAATCCAGATTTACAGATGAAAACAAATAGAAAAAGATTCAAAATGAAGGGTGGCAAGATTCATACAACGAAATTTGGAAAAACAATTTTCAACAAGCACGAAGTAGACAAAATATATTGAATTATACAATTCATCTAGCGGTCAAAACACAAGACCCTACCTAAGCCTGATGCTAATGCGCAACCACCCAAAAATTGTGAGAGAATTTGCTTCTATCCAAAATCTTCTCTCTGAAAACTTTTTCCAAAAATTCCCTTCCAAATTTGCTTCCCCAAAATTCGTGTCCAAATTCTTCTTCCCCAAAAATGAACCCTCTAATTGTGATAAAGAGTTCTCTAAATCGGGGTATTGATTGTGTGTTCACCTTGGGAGAACTCCTTGCTCACAACCCTTAACTCCGTATTAACTTAAATAACAATAATATTTAGCATTTATTTAAAAATGAACTCTAAATATATTATTATTAAATTAAATAAATATTATCACGTTCTAAATTTATACTTATAAATTTTATCTCCAAATTTTAATTCTTTTTATTTGATTAATTTCTCAATTAATTAAATATTAAAATATCATAATAATTTCTATTAAATTAAATCATTAATTTAATCTTTTAATTAGACTTAATTAATAGAAAATTCACCAAAGACTCATAAAGTAAAATATGAAAGCCCATCATTGCCAAACACATACAAAATCAAGCAAAAGGGTTATAATCATGAATTAACGTCATCCGACGCATTCTGAGGGTACTTGACTCAGATACTTGTCCTAATTTTCAATTAGGACAAATGGCTTAAAGGGTTGGGATTTGGACTCAAGAATTTGTCTCCCCTCTCTTACCATTGAGATAATGCGATAGGGTATGCTCATCCTGGCAATTTAGGAAAGTCGATACCCGATACTTGCAACCTGCATAAAATCCACATATGTACAGACACAATATTCTAAGCTAAAAAGGCAATGGTAGGAAGTGGTGCATTGTGTAGATCCTGACTAGCAGGTGAGTATGACTCCCTTCCTTAACCACATCAAAAATGCCATACATAAAGAAAAAAAACATGCACACCATACAAATGCAATTATGGGGTAAGTATTCATAAGAAAATACGTACAATAACCATCTAACTAATCATCATCAATAACTCGAATACACTGTGATAATCATCATGCATACATGAAACATAGAGTACCAAGTAATCTCATCATAAGTCAAGTGAATGTTAAAACAATATTTGATAATCTAAAAGTAACACTACTAAACATCAAGCATAAAACTGGCCTGAAAGAGTTTGGCAATGACAACATAAATGTGAACAAGGGCAGACACTACATCCACCCCCCCTAGACTTAGGCTTACTCCTGGAAGCCTACAAGGATGGTAAAGGTAAGAACTCACTATGCACGTCCCATTAGACCCTTTCCCCCTGTAGGAGAATATGACTCCACTGAGAACACTACAACATACTTAGAGCAATATGATTTTGGTTTAATAGTAAACCGAAAACCATATTGATCCAACATTTATCCTTTTAACAATTACAAAAATAGACCCCCTAAACACTCTAAACAAGGACACCATAATGCTTGTAAAGACAACCAAAGGCATACTACCTTAAAGCATAGATAAAAGATACATGTTTTGAAAACAAAATAAGTTCACATAGAAAGGCAAAATCAATTTCGCATGGACATACAAAGACATGTCTGACTTAGACATAGACTTAGTTGTGCATCACCTAGTAGTGGATCCAAAAATTAGACATGTTAAACAAAAGCTAAAAAAGACGCATCCTAAGGTAGCTCTCTTGGTAAAAGTAGAATTGCAAAAAAAAATAGAAGTAAAGTTCATCCAGATCTTCATCTTATCCTGAGTGGGTTTCCAACATTGTTCCTATAGGAAAGGCCCTTGGGGGCATCTGCATATGTTTAGATTTTTGAGACTTGAATCTCGCATGTCCCAAGGATGATTTTCCACTACCCAACATAGACATTATAGTGGAATTGACTGCCAGACATGAAATTTTATCTCTAATGGATGGTTTCTCTGATTACAATTAGATTAGAATTGCAAAAGAAGACCAACACAAATGATATTTACTACCCCATGGGGAACTTTATGTTACCAAGTCATGCCTTTTGGCTTAAAGAACATCGACGCCACCTATCAATGCATAATGACCAATCTTCCATGATCTTCTACATGTAATAATGGAAGACTATATTGATGACATCCTAGGGAAATCTAAGACACACGATTCCCACATTGTTGTTCTTACCACAATATTTGAAAGGTTGAAGAAATACAAAGTTCTCCTTAACACCAAGAAGTGGTTTTTTGGGGTCCAATCTAGAAAGTTTTTAGGTTACATAGTGTCTAGAAGAGGCATTGAAGTATACCCTACCAAAGTAAAAGCCATCGTGGAAATGCCTCCCCCTACTACATTGAAACAAATCTACAACTTTCAAGGGCAGTTACAATCCATCAAATGGTTCATGTCCCAGTTAGTAGATAAAGTCCATCCACTCCAACACTTGCTTCGAAAATACACCAATTTTAAATGGGATTACGTATGTCAAAAGCATTTGAACAAGTCAAGGTATACGTAGCTAATTCACCAGTGCTAGTTGCTGCAGTCACAAGTCGATCATTAATTCTCTATATTTCTACTACTACAGTTGCATTGGGTGCTCTTTTAGAACAACTAGATAACAATGGAAATGATAAAGCTATCTACTATCTCAGTCAAACATTAGTTGGCTATGATTTGAACCACACTACTATTGAGTGAGCTTGCTTGGCTGTAGTCTTTTACACATAGAAGATACACCATTACATGCTTAATCATACTACACACCTCATTGTTAGGATAGATCCTCTCAAATATTTTCTATCAAAATATTCCCTCATTGGACATGCTACAAAATGGGTCTTGATTTTAAGTGAATTTGACATTGCCTATAAAGACCGCAAGGCCATCATGGGACAATCCATTGTCAACCAACTTGTAGAAGCTCCTCTTCAAGGAGACCATCCTATCATAGTAGATTTTCTAGATGACAAAATTATGACTATTACCCCTAGTATGTAGTGGAAGCTCTATTTTGATGGCTTTTTCAACCATAAAGGATCAGGGGTAGGTATCTTGTTTGTTACACCACAAGGAGACCTTATCCCTAAGTCTTACAAAATTTCATTCCCTTCCACAAACAACATAGTTGAATACGAAGGACTAGTAATAGGACTACATCAAACTATCCGATAGAATATCAAGTGCCTACTTGTGTTTGGGGATTCCCAATTGGTCATTAGACAAGTTAAAAATGAATATCAAACAAAGAATGAAAGGTTGTTGCCATATTGTTAGATAGTAGAAGATCTTAAACAAAATATCACTAAGATACTCTTCTAGTAGACACCAAGGACAAATAAAAAAGTAGAAGATGCCATGGCTACCATATCCTCCATGATCATCATGCCTGAATACAGTCCCAAGTGTCAATTTCTTGTTAAGAATCTTTTTCTTCATACTTATGAGTAATTTGAATCAGAGTTGGTGTGTGAGATTTTTAGTCGCGAGTCTCCATGGTACTTTGACAATTTCACCTACTTTCATCATAACACAATCCCCATAGCCCTTTCCACAAACCAAATTAAAACCTTCATTCATCACACTACCTGCTACAATATCCTAGGTGACACACTTTTCCAAAAACACTTCAACAAAACCCTCCTCTAATGTCTCAATTTAGATGAAGCTAGAACAATGTTAGACGAGGTTCACCAAGGAATTTGTGGTGCCCACTCCAGAGGACTTAAATTAGCAAAAAAGATCCTCAAATGGGTTATTATTGCCATGCTATGGAAGTTGATGCCTATCATTTTGTGAAACGATGTGTTCCTTGTTAGCAACATGGAGATTTGATACATGCTCCTGCCCAAGACCTTCAACCTACCATCACCCCATGGCCCTTTTCCCATTGGGGTTTTAATCTTGTTGGACAAATATATCCAAATTTTGCAAATGGCCACAAGTATATTATTGTTTCTATTGAGTACCTCACAAAGTGGGTCAAGGCTATTCCTTTAACCTACACTAACATAAAATAGGTTTTGAAGTTCATCTTGAACTACATCATCTGTCATTTCAACATCTCCCCAGACATCATGATTGATAATGGGACTCCTTTAAAAAATTAGGAGGTTGCCACTTTCTGTAGGAAATTTGGAATCACCCAACATTTCTCCACCAAATACATCCCCCAGGGAAATGGTCAAGCTGAAGCCACTAATAAAACCATTTTGAAAATCCTAAATAAAATTGTTGATGCAGTTGGCCATGACTGGCACCTCCAAATTTCTCATGCCCTTTGGGTCTATCACACCTCTATCTATACTCCCACATTACCCAATCCATTTTCCCTTGTTTATGGCTCTGAGGCTATATTACCCATCAAAATTGAGCTCCCTTCCCTCATAATCTCTCTTAAGAATCTGATGTCTGAAGAAGAATATCGAGTTGCTTGCTTGGAAGAGCTGCAACTCCTCGATGAGAGATGCCTCACTACCTTAAACCACCTTCACATGTATCAGCATTGCCTTCAACTATGGTTTCACAAAAAGATCAAACCTTAAGAATTTGAGGTTGGTGATCTAGTGTTGTAGCATAACATGAGGAATCTCCTGAATTGAGAAAAGAAAAGAACGTTTGAAGCCAATTGGCTTGGCTAGTTTATCATCAAAACCAAGTATGGTTGTAGGGCATATTAGATTTCCACTTCAAAGGGAGATCTACTCCCTAAGCCTATAAATATTTAACACCTCAAGTGGTTCTATGCTTGAGTTCCACAGTTCCTGTAGAGTATTGTTAAAGTTCCACAAAGATCCCAAAAAATTAGAAAATCCAAAAACATTTGCAAAAAGTCCCTGAGAAAACAAGAAAAAGCTTATGCAAAATAAATAAGGTCCATTATCTATAAGACTCATCCCACTTCACCACGTTTCCCCCATTTCATCCCATATTTGTGTAGGAGTTCTGTCTGGTTCGCGCTTTTCATACATCCAGTAAAAGACCTCTAGTGTACGAGGCCTCCGTCCATCTTCATTTTTCACAAGACCTCTAGTCTGCGAGGCACGTTCTTGTCGAATGTTCACCCTAATCCCATTATCCCGATCCTTTTCTCACAATAATGACTATGATAAAACCCAAAGAAAATCACCATTGAGACTTCATGATTCAAGAAACTTGTTCTTTCCACAACTATTGCCAACAAACACTCACGACAACAACTTAGACAAACAAAACCTCATAGGACGACTCCTTCCTATGGAAACACCACAAATTTCATTCTAAGAATAATGTTCATGTTAAGAACTATGGACTGAATGATTACTTGGTCATCACGGTCTCTTTTTTTTTATTTCATCTTTGTGTATGTTAATAGTAGTCTTCTTAGTTGTGCCTCGATTTTCCATATCTTGGTATCACCTGGATGGCTCCTACTGACTACACATGTTGTTTGTAGTATGACGTGTCTTTGATGCTTTAGTACATTTATGTCATTTCTTGAGCTATGTCTATGCACTACTCACTAGGGGCACCATGTTAGCACACTTTCCACCAAGATCCTTCAAAAGAATTTGGGTGTGCCTAGACCTCTCCAGTGCGTATATGTCATTTGTTCCATCATGACTATGAAAACTATGTATATTGTCCTAAAGTCTCTATTTTTTTGAGAGTCTAGTCCACACAAATGAATCTTTTCATCTATGCTACTATAAAATTTGGTGCATATTTCCTTTTACAAAATCAAACTAAGGTGTGCTCTCCTATATAAACAAAACTAAATCCCTTGATATCATGTAGTTAGGTTTCATGTAGTATGGGGATTCGTTATGCTCTACTTGAGACCAGGGTTCTATTTATCCCACCCCCCTCCTATACTAGGATACTTGACTCATATGAGGTACAATCTGATAGAATTCCATCCGTTAGGTCTCATTCATATTACATTTTCATGTCTCACATTTACACTTTGTATTGGCATCATTTCATTTTGCATTTTTTTTAATCTCATTCATGATTAGTGTAACTTGATATGTTACTAAAATTTTCATTTAAGATACATTTATTTTTATATGTATTGCATTCATCATACCTATATTGTGCATCTCATTCATTATTCATCATTAGGTTACATTATTCATTCATTACATTAATCTATTAGGTATCATCATTACAATTACTACATTTAGTCACATACACATCATGATACAGCTATTTTATTAATGCAAATCATATAGTGAGTCCATATATAGAACACAAAAAATGTATACATCTCATACTTTGCCATCATATAGGACCTGCATCATCCACATGTTAGACATCATATATGCATCATTGAAATATTACATCACATCACACACATCCTGCATCACAATGTTAGTAGCAATATAAGAAAATCAAGCATCACATGTAGTACTCATAAATACTCATATACATAAGCATCAATATAAACACCATCATACATACACATTTAGGATCATTGAATCATATCCTCATGTATACCAAAAAATAAGTGTCCATGTATAGTTCATATACAAAAATCATATAGTATACCATGCAAGATACATCATCAAAAACTTGCTACATCTACATATACATGTCTATCACTGTGTCAAAAAATTGATTGCTCTAGGGATCATGTTCCCGGCTATGAGGGCCCTACTCCTCCTATACCCCCTCCTTGTGGAGGCCTCGACTACCCAATTGACTACTATGATCTTTGATGGCCACTTGTGGCCCAAGAGCTAGATGCCTCCTAAAAATTAAGATGTTGCTAGTATGCTAGCACGACATCATAATACAATGCTCAGTAGTAGCCTACCTCTAGCAGAACTCGTGCCTCATGATGGCGTGTAGACATGGCCTCCTACATCACAGTCACCATACCCCTATCCAATTTCATCTACATTGTGATGTCTTGCTAACTGTGATAATCATCTACCTTGCACTATAAGGTCTCTCTGTCAGACTGAAGGGCAATCACATCCTGTTGTAGAACATCTATCTTTGTCAGCTCTTCTGCATCTGCGTGCATAGTAAGATCACTGAACTTTCCAACATCTACCCTCACCTATAATGTTGTAAGGGCCCTCTACGCACTATCTACCTTGGCCCACTCTGCCTATAGTCTAGCAATCTCTATCTATGCACTAGCAGCCCTAGCACTCTTGGCCACTATCTCCCCCTGTAATTGGGAAACCTTTGTTTGGAGGCTATCCTACTCTACTTTGATTGTCTCCATGTCACCTTGTTATGCTGGAGGTGGTCCCTATGGTACCTATGGTAGGGGTACTACCTAGGGCCCTTGTCCCTATTCTTGCAAACCCTACATCGGTGGTGGCATTACTAGTACCTATGCTCCTTGCTAACAAACTCATCATCCCTATGGCCCCTATAGCTATGGTGCCTATCTCTCCTCTCCCCCTCCAACACCATCTCCCTTGCCTCATGCCTACTCTATTAGTGGTAGTACTCCTAATATTATTAGTCTTAGTGGCAGATGCGCCACCCACTACTATGTATATGTTAGTGTCATTCCTATGTCTCCCTGATCTTTTCTATGAACCCATGGTATTGGCAGTATACCTTTCCATGAAGCCCTAGCCAATTTTATAGTGGTCCCCAATCCCCACAATTTTCCCACCTCTTAGGAAACCACTAGATACATGAATCTGTAAGGTATGACATCCTGACTGTATCTAAAATGTCTCTACACCCTAGAAGGCATGTAACGCATCACAATGTGCACCATCTGGCTGACCAACCAACAATCTAACTATACATACTGAAATTTGAGATGATCCTCTGAATCATTCTCTCCACCTGTAAGAAGTATGGCTAAATGCTCACAGCCTGCATATGGTGTCTAGTTGAACATGATGATCTCATCCAAACACCGCCACCAAAATCTTATGGACTTGTTAGAGGTATACTGAATGAGTGGCTTGAAGCGACATACATACGGCTCCATAGGCTGTTGTGTCTCACATCAAGTAATAGGTCACATCATGCCTATGTGCTCCCATGACCATACCATGAGTAGTGTCCATCTCATACCTATAGTCCTCTGTGTCCTATAGGCACACATTTGCAAGTCGTAGTATATATGGGCTAAGATAATATGCCCCCAATAGAAAACCACTCCATCATCTTGTAGTAGAATGCTAAGCACTTGTGCCGATCCAATCAGAAATCCATGCCCAATATGGTCTGATACCATCCTCCATATCACTAAGGCCAAATAGAGGGCTAGCTATGACAGTCCTTGGTACAACACCTCTCTCCATGTTAGCCAAGACCAATGAATTGATAATGGGTGTCTTCGTCACCCAAAGCACTCCCACAGATATGGATCTACACCCTCCAGATTGTACTCTAGGTATCTCCTATAGATCAGAACTTGAAGTATCCACCACACATCCAACAAAGGTACCATAGTCTCTCTTGTCAGTAGATGAAAGCTTGAAGTTGGCGTATGCCATCACTCCACCAATGGTAATAAATGTGTTGAGTGCACCCTCAAGTTTGTCCACTCATGGACATGCTCGAGTCCAACAAGATGTACGCATCCCCACTCTACCTTTGTCAATATATTCCCTAAGGCACAACACAGACATGCAGTAGTTAACCTACCATTATATATTGTTGGTCAAAAGAATAGTCTTGACAATTGAGTGTTAACACACTAAACCATTTTCACTATATATGTCGAATACAAAATGTATGCCGAGTGATCCAGAATTGTTTAGATGCCGAGTGAACCAGGAACATTCATGTGCCGAGCAATACAAGATATAACAGGTGCTAAGAAAACAAGGATATAACAGGTGCCAAGAAAACCAGGATATAACAGGTGCCGAGCAAATAAAAAATGTAGTAGATACTGAGTAATCTAGAAATAGTATGTGCTAAGCATCATGAATACAATATGTGCCGAGTAACTTAGGATCAACATAAGAGTTTGTGCCATCAAAAACTAAGATATAAAACAATTTTTGCATGACTCATGAAAGGATAAGAATATAAGTGTAATGACCCTTTTTGGGGGTCATTTGTTCAGTTCGACTTTTTCTTTATTTTTGTATCCTCTAGCTTAAATGTTACTATCCGCTGGCACTTCATCTATGCTTTTCCCCTTATGTTCTTGTCGTGGTGCACTAATCCTTTTTATTTTAATATTTTGTGATTGCCATAAATTTATGATAAATATCTGTCTTATGCTTTCTTAATAAGATGACATGGATTTCTAACATGGATTTCAACGTTTTACCCATCTATAATGGTCGACTTCGTTGGGGCTTGGCTCCTGATTATAAAGTTGACCATTCTAATATTCTACCTTCATGAAGTCAATTAACATTGCATTCTTTGTTTCTTGCCTTTCGTAGCTTTTTTCAATAATGTTGTTGCCTGTATATCATCGCTGCTTATTGCTTTGTCAACATACTAGTCTATTATATACATTCTCATATAAACATTGAGGTTGATCGATTGTTTTTCTGCCCTCCTTCTCCCATCATATCCTTCTACTTATATATCATCGTCATATCTGAGAATGTGCAACCCTTAGCATAATTCCCCTTATGAAAGGTCGTGTCTTTTTTTACTCAATGCAACACACCCTCTCTTGTTGACCCGCTGTTTAAGAGGATTGCCAAATTTGTAATTAATCTATGTAAGATCACTAGTACACTTTGTAATGAATCACTTCCTCTTTGATTATTATGATCGATGCCTTCCATTTTAATCGTTGTTTAATCATTGCATTGTTTTTTATTTACAAAATCACTATCCTTGAAGTTTATTTCTTCTCCTATCTGCTATTACTTCCTAGCATATTCCATTGTGTTATAACTATTATGTATCTCATAGGTTTTGTATATTATATTGACTAATTTGTTAATCAATTAGTCATTAATCATATATATATTCGAATGTGATTATAATGTTCATTTGTCTATAGTGTAATCATAATATTTATTATTTAATTTATTCATTACTTATAATATTTAATAATTCAATAATGGTATTGTCACTTAGAAAATATATCCTTATAATAAAGTATATTTGTAATAATAGGTTTATTATTAATTATATATTTAGTGTAGAATCCATTTATATTGATATAATATTTACTTCTTCATATTTAAAGTAATATGTTATTTATTTTATTATATTTGTATCACAATGATATAATATAATATTTATTTCATAATATACGTTATAAAATTGTTATTGTTGTTTTATATTATGTATAACTAATATATTTATTTGTTAATTATTATATGTTTCATAGATTATATATATTATATTAAATGTATCAAAATATATGTATTTATCCATTATTATTATTTAACTCAAAAAAATCTTTTCTATAACTGGGGACATCACAATCCTCCCTTCTTGAATTTGCTTGTCCTCAAGCAATAAACATTTTCATATTTGTTTCACCTTATATAACGAATTTGACTACTAGATCCCATTCAAATTTTTACTTGTAATCTCACTTCATTATATTCTATAAAAGAGCCACACATGCAGTATGCATTTGAATGCAAAGTATGAAGACACAACGAAAACACGAAGCATACAAATTGATGCATGAAAACATGAAGTAGACATGATGTAGACACATGATGCACGAAGGCACAAAGCATACACGATGCATACACATCATACATTCTTTGTTGTTTTTCATAATGAAGTAGAGTAAAAGGAATGAAAAATATACTTCTCCAATACTCCTTTTGGTCATGGATCCTGCAAACAGAAATAATTATTAGTATATAATAGCTCCAAAGAAAGATGAGTCTTGTGATGATTCCTTCCCTTCTTATTATGATCATCTTGAGATGGTAGATTTATGGTGCAAAGGGCGCGTGAAACAAGCTACAAGTGGTTCCCTAGAGGATATCCGTCATGTGCTTGAATTTACTCCGCCTCTCCCTCCACTCACTCCCCACCTTAGGATATCATAATGTGGTTGAGAAGATTAATCTAATGAACATAATTATTTGACATAGGAATTTTTTTCTCTCTCCTTATTACGATCATCTTGAGATGGAAGATTGACGATGCAAAGGGCGCGTGAAACAAGCTACAAGTGGTTCCTTGGAGGATATCCGTCAGGTGCTCGAATTTACTCCGCCTCTCCCTCCACCCACTCCCTATCTTAAGAGATCATGATGTGGATGAGAAAATGAATGTTAATCTAATGAATATGAATCTTTCTCTCTCCTTATTGCGATCATCTTGAGATGGTAGATTGACGGTGCAAAGGGTGCGTGAAACAAGCTACAAGCGGTTCCCTGGAGGATATCCGTCAGGTGCTCGAATTTACTCCGCCTCTCCCTCCACCCACTCCCTATCTTAAGAGATCATGATGTGGATGAGAAAATAGACCCCTATGTACTATCTAATCACATGGCTTTCCCTTCTATCATAATTGGTTAAATTCTTTCCTTTTTAGAATATACACTTCTTTATGGATATGTATTTACTCTTTTGTAATGTTAGGTGTAAAACCAATAGTCATTAACCTATGATAGGTCTGTGCCCCTCATTTCATATATTTCCATAGTGTTTAATACTTCACTTGAGTGGTGGGACAACATTTGTCATGGCTCATGCCACACTTTTTTTTGTTTTTCAAACCTATTTGATTCCCCCCGGTCTAGCAGTTTGTTGATATTATTTTCTTTTTCCATTTATATTTCATTTTCATATATTCTTTTTATTTTGTAACTAGAATCATGGATAGATTATTCAATATTCTTCACAATAACAAATGTGTCAATAAAAAACTATATCTTATGTTAACAATTTTTCATATGATAACAAAATATAAAAAATATATATAAGTTACCTCCTTACCTTATTTTTTGTGTATATATATACTTAATGTATATATTTTAATATATTTTCTCGTTATCATTAGAAAATACATTGAGTAATCTATCATTCACTTAAATCATAAGTTCATAATGAAATAAACAATTAGTATTTACCTTAACATTACCTCACATAATAGACTTCCTATAATTTCATAATTTTATGTTGCTTCATATTTGATAAGCCTTCATTATATACTAGTTCTTCAAAAGTTGTAATCACTCTTTCCATTCACGTATATCATTTGGAATGGGCCAGCTTCGCTATTATTTAGAAATTATTTGATCATTTCTGGAATGCCTTATCCAATGTACACAATTTGACATAACAGATGTGGAGTATTTCTCATTGGATGGTCTCTACATGCAATCATCCGCTGAGATGTGGACTGGATCTTGCATGGGTTTATTAATTTTACAAAACAATATTTGATACCTGAGTGAAATATTTTGATCCATGTGGTTCCATTGGAATTGATAATCTATTTTTGTAAAGGAAGATTTTGCTTCAGGCTATGTGCTTTTGTGTCACCAATGTCTTTTTGAAGCTTATGAGCAATATGTGACACCCAAGTGACATACTCTGATGTATGGGATTTTCTGAGAAATTGATATTGTCTTTCTTTAAGGAAAGAAATTGGTTCAGCTTTCGTGTCTATGCAGCACCAATGTCTCAACCGTGGCTTTTGCATTAATACAGTAGATGCCGCATGCTCCAATCCAACCTCCATTCAATGATCGAAAGTGATGCAAATCGAAAGGAGAGACCAATGTGAGCTGGCATCAATAACATTACAAGAAGCCTGCTAAGAAGATATTGTCTTTGCATATGGTCTTTAATACATGTAAAATTTTGTTTAGACGGATCTTTATAAACCTGGTCTCAAAGTGATCATGCTTAAAATCTCTTAAGCTTGCCGTATATAAAATGCTATTATGACACCTCTGAACTTTGGTGGTTTTAGTTTGGAGGACCATTATTTATTTATACCTGGTTTTGTTCAATTTTCTAAGACATTGCTTTAGGGCCCGTTTGGTTGCTGGAATACAACTGGAATAGGAATAGGAAATTAGAATATGATTTGTATTCTTTGTTTGGTGCGTGGAATAGGAATAGGGAATAGGTATACGTATTCTCATTTTAGCCCCAAAATGAGCTTTTGTCCATTCCAAAAAATACTTGTAATTGGAATTGCTATTCTTGCATTCATTTTCGCTTTCTCAAATTTGATTAAATTTTCAAATCCGCTTTGACCTGGGGTGAGCGCGAGAACTTTGTTTTCAATATTTTCAAATATTTTAGCAATTTTCCAATGGCGCCGATTGCATCTTCAGAGATATTTTCAAAGGGCGCCGATTGCAAGTTAACCCTATTCCAATTTAAGCTTGCATAACCAAACAAGGGATAAACAAAATTGGATTGCATTTTTCCATTCCTATTCTTCATTTTCCATTCTCATTCAAATTTTCTATTCTAATTCTCAATTCCTACGCTTGCAACCAAACGGGCCCTTATAGTGTTAGATATCTTCCATGATGGATACGTTTTTCATTGTTTTATTTATTGTTTTTTTTTTTTTTTTGGTCTATGGATTAGTTTTTGATAGTCTTTCATTTAGCTTCTATATGATTTATTGGATTCTTAATATGTCATAATTACTATTTTACCAAACATATAAGGGTACATGACTGCAATACAGCTTGTTCTAGAAGCATTGTATACAGTTTGAGACACAAGCACGGGTTCTATGGTATAAATATTACAATAATTCACTACCCGGCCAGCACCTTTGACTGTGACTACGATGGTTGTTGAAGTGTACCATCTTTATCGGTTTTCACTGTGGTTGCACCTATGATATCACTATGCTGTAGAACTTTGAGGGGATTATTCTACATTTTTTTAAATTTAAAAAAAAATTCTTTTGGGTAGATTGTGCAAATCCGATATCATCAATTTCATAGAAGTGCCAAAGATAACCTTGTATGGTAATATGAAGAAAAATACCAGGCGTCCTTTAATAGGACAATGATGGAACTCGCATCAGATTCCGTTAGAAGTCTTTGAGCCTATGAAGAAGAAAATACATTATATTTCCTAGTACTTATTATTTCTCTTTGATTATTAACACTTAGATCTAATTGAGAGTAATAAGATATTTTATCTAATTGATGTTATATTTACTTTTTCCCTCACAGACGACATATTTCTAGCTTGGAGGAGAAGTGTTTAGGTTTACAGACTACTATTGATGCATTGCAGGAACAAGTAAGCACAAATAATATGTTCTGATGAAAAATTGGTTTCTTTCATTGGATTGAATAGTAGAGAAACTCCAAGAGTGTCGTTTTTGTTTAAAGAGGCTTTCCTAACGAGAATCTTTTCCACAGACCTCGACTGCATGTAATTTCTTTTCGTTATCTTCCTTGCAAGTCATTTAATGTTGGGATTTAAGTGTATTACTTTGCAGTGAGTGTAGAATGAAAATAGAGATATGTCATTACCAGGGATATATTTAAATTTTAGATGTCTACATTGGGCAGAACTACATTTCTTCCTTCCTTTGGCACTGTTCATTTTTTTTTTTGGCCTTGTGTTTGGGGCAGTGAGAATTGTTCGAGTTGCTGTTGATTCTGTACGAAGAGAAGGAAAGGAAGGAATTTTATATGCCATTCTTCGCTGTTGTGTCAATTCTATACAATGGACCATTGAATCTGTCAACAAGTTTACAATTAATTTTGCAGCAATCACAGGACAAAATTACCATTCATCTGCCAAGATGTCTTATGAGCTTCTAAAGAGGAATCTCCTTTCAGCTGCTGGAGTTTTCATTTCTTTGTCTGATATATTTCCTTTCAATAATGATATTTTCTTCATTGCTATTGTTCTACAGGTTGGCAGGAAGGATTTCTTAATAAGATGACATGGATTTCTGACATGGATTTCAGCGTTTTACCCATCTATAATGGCCGACTCCGTTGGGGCTTGGCTCTTGATTATAAAGTTGACCATTCTAATATTCTGCCTTCATGAAGTCAATTAACATTGCATTCTTTGTTTCTTGCCTTTCGTAGCTTTTCAATAATGTTGTTGCCTGTATATCAACATACTGGTCTATTATATACATTCTCATATAAACATTGAGGTTGATCGATTGTTTTTCTGCCCTCCTTCTCCCATCATATCCTTCTACTTATATATCATCGTCATATCTGAGAATGTGCAACCCTTAGCATAATTCCCCTTATGAAAGGTCGTGTCTTTTTTTACTCAATGCAGCACACCCTCTCTTGTTGACCCGCTGTTTAAGAGGATTGCCAAATTTGCAATTAATCTATGTAAGATCACTGCTACACTTTGTAATGAATCACTTCCTCTTTGATTATTATGATCGATGCCTTCCATTATAATCGCTGTTTAATTATTGCATTGTTTTTTATTTGCAAAATCACTATCCTTGAAGTTTATTTCTTCTCCTAGCTGCTATTACTTCCTAGCATATTCCATTGTGTTATAACTATTATGTATCTCATAGGTTTTGTATATTATATTGACTAATTTGTTAATCAATTAGTCATTAATCATATATATATTCGAATGTGATTATAATGTTCATTTGTCTATAGTGTAATCATAATATTTATTATTTAATTTATTCATTACTTATAATATTTAATAATTCAATAATGGTATTGTCACTTAGAAAATATATTCTTATAATAAAGTATATTTGTAATAATAGGTTTATTATTAATTATATATTTAGTGTAGAATCCATTTATATTGATATAATATTTACTTCTTCATATTTAAAGTAATATGTTATTTATTTTATTATATTTGTATCACAATGATATAATATAATATTTATTTCATAATATACGTTATAAAATTGTTATTGTTGTTTTATATTATGTATAACTAATATATTTATTTGTCAATTATTATATGTTTCATAGATTATATATATTATATCAAATGTATCAAAATATATGTATTTATCCATTATTATTATTTAACTCAAAAAAATCTTTTCTATAACTAGGGACATCACAATAAGATCGAATCCTTGCAATAACCTATGAAATCAACATGCAACCAATCAGAAAATTGGAGACATCATGTAACCAATAGGTGAAAACAAAGGATTTGAGCAAGAATTTCAAGTTCGTGAATGCATAGCAAACCCTAAGTCCACAATATCTTTATAAGGAGACCACGACACCATATTGAAGTTGTTGAGATTGCTACGACAAGAGTTGAGAAGGTTATTGATGGAGTTATCAAATTGCAGAACAGAGCAATCGACAAAGATGTCAAGGACTTAGTGAAATGGACTGCAAATATACATCTAGTTGATCAGAATAGAGCAGGAGATACATTCAAAGATAAGATCAAGCAGGGATCAAAATGAGAAGAGCAGATCTAGTACCTAAATCCAGTAATTTGAGATTGTATTCAATTAGGTCAAATGTTCTAACACTCTCTCACAATTGTATTAGAGGTTGAAATCCTATGTTGATAGGTTAGCTTAATAGCTAGGTAGGAGAACCTTTGGAGAAGGTCATGAAAGTCCTATTAAATTAGGTGGGTTTAACAACCTATTCTAAATCCTTTAACAGGGTGACACTTCATGTAAGTGTTTGTAAATCCTCTAACTAGGTCACTATTGACATAGTGTAAAGCCTTTAATAGGGTAGGGCTTTCATAGTGCAGACCATCAGAAGTGGTTGAACATTGATTGCTATAGTGATTTTTGTGGTTATCATCCCCACCCCAGTTTTACCTTCTTATTCATGGAGGCTTTATAGGTTATCAATTCTAGTGTTATGTGTTATTGCATGTGATTGATTTTATGTTCTTTTATATGTTTATATGCATGCAATTTGTTTTTTTAGTTATATGTTTAAAGGATAGAAAAAAGGTTAAAAAGGTGTGGTACTTCTGATTCACCCCCCCTCTCAAAAGTACTCTTCCCATTTGAATATTCCAACAATTGGTATCAAAGCATTGGTTCTCACAAGGAGAAGCCTAATAGCTTGGAGAAAAAGGTTAGAAGATGGAAGTCTTCAAACTTGGGAAAATCATTGACAATCAGGTGATTGATGTGCAACTAGCTCTACACAAAGTAGAGGAAGCCAGGGAGGAACTGAGAAAATCCTTGAAAAGAAGGAAGGAGATAGCCATAGCTGAAAATGACATACACTACAAGGAGATTAACACCACAAAAGTGTTTTCCAATGGAGATTCCAAGGAATTTGATGCAACAATAGCAGAATTAATGGAGAAAAATAGAGCACAAGCTAAAGAAATCAGATTACTCAAGCTTGAACAAGAATCACAAACCATAATGCTTTGTGAAGTGACTGAACAAAAGAAAAGAAATATTGAAGACAAGGCCATGATAGAAGATGACAAGAGAAATATCACCAATAGGCTGGAAGAGAAGACAGTTGAATTTGAAAAGATCTCAAACATGCAACTAGACACCCTAAGCCAGATGATGAATGCTCATCATGAGCTAAACATGAAGGACATTGAGATCTCCACCTTGAATTTGTAGAATGAAAAATTGTAGAATAAATTGAAGAGAGAAAAGGAAATAGTAGAAAGTTACAAAAAACCCAATGAGGCCATCAATTACTTTGAGCAATTGCTGAAATCACTAAGGGCTAGTAATGATACTTTAGGACTTGGCTACATCAGCACTAAACAAGGAGAATCATCCAAGATTGCAGAAGAAAGAAGCAAAAAAGGTAAGAACACTAAACCTACTTGTCATTTTTGTGGTAAAAAGAGACATACCTCTAATGTGTGCAGAAGCAAGAATAGTCATCAACATGATAAGCCTACAAATGCAAAATTTTGTCACAAGTGCAAAAAGCAAGGACATTCAACACAAGACTGCAGAACCAAGACCATGAGGACACCAAGATTTGAATGTCACTTCTACAACTACAAAAAGTATGGACATAGAGCATTTGAATGTAGATCAAAGCCTATGTGGACACCTAATCAGCTTGCAAGAGGAATCAATCATGCACATCACTACAATTGGGATTACAATACCAGATATAGCTGTCACTATTGTCAAGAGTATGGACACATTCCTAAAAATTGCATAAGGACACATTTCAAGGGAAGTTATAATAGGTGGCTAAACCAAACTACATGTTTTAGTTGTTTGAAGACTAGTCATATTAGCAAAAACTGTCCTACAAAGTCAAAAGCACCAAAGACTGAAGTCAACAAAGGAAAAGAGAAGATTGATGTTGAACTAATAAGAGGACAAATGAACAAGACATGGAAGAAGAAAGGTGAATGCAGCACATCAAATGGAGAAATCACTTCACCCAAGAGGTCAAGTGATCACACCTCATCCAATTAAGCACAAGACAGATACATGGGGCTGATACATATAAAGATGTATCATACATCAGCCCAAGAAAACATAGAAGTACTACAAAGAAGAAATATGCATAAGAAAAGATGCCAAGTTAAAAGTTAGAAGATGATGCCGAGCTACCTTTGGTTGCCGAGTAAAACTTTGGTACATGTCGAGTTAAATAGATTAGTGGATGGCGAGTAAGAGATGTTAGTGGCTGCTGTGCAATTGAAAATTTTAGTTGATGATGAGTGAAATTAGATAGTAACTGCCGAGTAGATGAACTTCAGTGGAAGCCAAGTTGATAAAATCTTTGGAAGATGAGTGTACAACTGTAAGCACAAATGCAATAAATGCTAGGTTTTTGAACCTAATAAAGGTAAAAATAGTTCATTTTCAAGCCATTCAAACAAAGAGTGAAGTCAAGTAGAGCGAATAGGCAATCACACAAGGATTTAGCAATGATTTGCAATGATTCCAACCATGATTCAACTCCAGTTCATCAATCAACAGGTATTTCACTCAAGTGTCGAGCTACATAGAACTTGAAAGTTTATTTAATTTTAAACCCTAGTTTGGTAAACGATGGTATCTAAGTCAAAAACCACTAAGGGGAAGGAAAGTCATGGAATTAAACTTGTCAATAATGAAGTCAAATAGCCAGAGTTTAGGCCCATCCTTGAAGTTGCCTATAAAAATGACCCTATTGGTGCTTTGTCAGTCATTCTAGACAAAGTTGTAATGGTCCAAGATATCAGAAAATGCTATAACTGTAAGATTGGAGCCATAGGTGACTTGGAAATTTTTAATGCCTTTGATAAGCTATGTGAGAAATGTATATTGAAGGATGAGTTTCAAATAGTCGAAAAGAAGGGTTTAACTAAAGCCCTAGTTTTCCCCATTGTGTTTAAGACTGAATGGATTTGTATAGTGTTGAGTCAAATTCATGATGGGTCATTCTAGTTAGAAATAGGGCCAGTGAAAGTTACAAAGAAAATTGTTCATAGGGTTACTGGTTTCCCAACCCTAGATTGGCCCAAGACCTTAAGAAGTGATAAAAAGGAGGCCATAGAGAAGAACATTGGTGCCAAATGGAATAACAGGGGAATGACCATTGATACCATTACTGATCCACTACTTGATTTCACTATTAGAGTCATATCTCACAAATTCTATCAATCAAGTAGATTGAACATCGTGCCATGCATAACAGTGGATGTAGCATACAAACTTATAAAGAAGAACCACACATATGATCTAGCAGAGCTCATGCTACAACAAATCAATGAAAATTTGGGAGCCATAAGAAAATCAAAAGGAGCCCAATGCAAATTCGGACCACTGTTGGTCTACATATTTTTCTATGTTATGAAAGAATTTCCATCAGTTGCAAAGGTTAGATGGGATCCTAACAAGACAATTGTCACACAAATCAATGACTTCATTGATCAAATGGGAGACAATTTTGATGCTCAGATGAGAAGTTACTTTGAGGACTTCAAGAAGTCCATGAAATAGAGGATAAGGATACCGGTCTCATTGGTTGAGTAGCATATAAAGGACATTTTCTTTCTTGTCGATATTGATTACACTTATATACAAGTAGTCATACCTAGAGTGAGATGGCTTAGGCCACTAGGTCATGAACTTGATGTTGATCATGCCTCAGTAGCAATAACAACACTACTTGTAGAAGATACTGACAAGGCAACAAAACATTTTGGAACTTATGATGTTGTTAAATCTAGAATGGTCATGGACCTTAAAATGGCCACTGCAGTGAAGAAGATGGACAAATTGATCAAGAAGAGATTTGGTGTTGAAGCAAAAGGCACAATAGAGGAAGAGAAAGCATATGAAGAAGAGGATGACAATGAAAATGAAGAGGATGAGCCTAAACAAGAGCTTCTACAACTAACACAAGGCCTAGGTGAGGACAAGGAAGAAGGTGCAGAGGAAGAAGAAGTTGAGGAAGCACCTATCAGATCCAAGGTCACTAAAAGAAAGGCTAAAGCTTAACCTGCTTCTCAACCCAAGGCAAAGAAAATGACAAAACCTACAACAAAGAAGCCTACTACTAGAGCCACCACCAGAGCCACTACTCAAAAGGCTAAAGAAGAGGCAGAAAAGAAGAAGAAAGCCACCAAGAAGACTGATGAGGATCCAAGGAAGAGAAGAAAATATGTAGCTCTACCTGACTCAGATGAAGAAAAGATAGAGTCAGATGATAATAGTCAGTTCAAAGTGGTAAGTTGTCCACCTAAGTCTTCAATTGATAAATTATGTGCAAAAATTAGGAATGGAGACTTAAAAGATTTGAAGAATTTAGATTTCAATAAGCTCACAAAGGAAGAGCAAAATAAAATAGAGGAATCTATGTATACAACGATGGCAGAGTACAAGCACACACTTCTAGAGCTAGATGGCTCAATGCCCAAAGAGTTGTATAAAATAGTAGAAGACAAATGGCATTTTTGCTTGCAAATGGAAAAGGAAATAAGGGAGTCTACTTTAGCTAGATTGTTGCCTGATTTGACTAAGGGTCAAATAACTAATGTAGTCATGAGGCACAATAATAGATTTACTCCAAAGCATAGGGCATTTAGTATTTTGCAGAATAAAATTGAAGATGTGAGCAAATCCACACAGTTGTGGAAAATAATTTATAAGATAATTGATGATGTTTTTGATGAGGAATACAAGGCAGAAGCAAGTGCCAAGATAAAGGAAATAAAAAAAATAGGAAAGAAGGGAGAAGAAAAGAAGGAAGAAGAGAAGAAGGTTGAGGAAGAGAAGAAAGTGGAAGAAGAAAAGAAAGATGAAGAGGAGAATAAAGATGAGAAAGAGGAAGAAAAGGGTATAGATGAGTAGCAAGAACAAAGTGTGCAAGACACACAACTGTCACCTCCTAGTCCTCATGTTATTATCACACTTATAGAGAGTATCAAAATAAAGGATGTTATTGACACTTCTTGTCAAAACATCAATCCATTGACTATAAAGGATCTCACAAAGATCCTTGACTAATCAACCCAAGCAACTAGACTATGCACAAGTCCTATACTAGTCAGTGTTGATGAGTTGCAAAAGTCAGTAGTAAATCAAAAGAAGTGAAGGTGAAAACACAAGAACCACCTTCGACCACTCAAACTACTGGACTTCTATTCCTTCCTCCACCATCTACACCAAAAGTAGTCACAAATGCACTTCAAGTGCTGAGTGCAATAGTAGGAGAAGACAAAGAAAAATTAGTACAGTCAGCAGGTACACCCCCAACCATTGATAGTGTAAAAGCAAGACAAATAGAAGAGAAGAAAGAGACAAGAGATGAGGACAAATCTACAATACAAACTTTGGTTCAACTACCCAAAACTGGTACTCCCACTCAGAATCTTCAGAAGCCGAGCATTGACATGCTAGCATTGCAAGTTAGAACACTAGGATCAAGCTCAACAAGGGTAGCTAGGGCACTTCATTATGGAATTCCTAGCTAGATGAAGAAATTAAAATAGCCTACTATGAATCTAGCACCCTCACCGAGGAAAAGATTAATGAGATACATAGTGCATTGGATAGAAGAAGGAGACAAGAGTTATTGAGCAAAGAATATAAATATAGGCAAGCATTGAATGAGATAAAGGACATCTTTATGGATGCCTTCAGCTTGCAAACACCTGATGAGTCAAAGCCAATAGTAGAGCAACTATCTGACATAGTTGACTAGGTGACAAATGAAGATCATGATACAAATGGAAAATTAATGGAATGGTCAGAGTGGAAGTTCCAAGGTAAAGTTAATGAGAAGATATCCGATGATATAGCACTATCTCAAGTTGAGCTAGCTATGAAATTGGAAAGAGTAAAGATTGTACTTGGGAATATATTCTCCTTGTACAATAGGTTGTGTGATTTTTCCAATTTTACACAGGAGACTAGCCAGAGAATAATGAGCTTGGAAAGAAATCTAAAGATTTCTAGTATGCAACTCCCCACCAATCCAACTCAAAGTGAGAAGCATTTTGCTCAAACGCTTCATAATAAAAAAGAATTAGCTGTATTAATAGCAGAGGAGGCTAATACAAAAGCTAAGTTGATGCAAATCCAGTCCTCTATAACCCCTCACTTGGAGGTACTCCATAAGGAGAAAATGTATGCAGAAATAGTCCTCAAGAAAGATTCAAATCTTTCTACCTGAGATGGACTTGTACATCTAGCAGCAAAGATTGCCATCCAACATAAGTCATTGGACATTGCACTAGCAAATTGGGATGCAGCTCTGAAGATACCCCTAGAGGTAAATATCACATTTTTGGCTAAACATGGTATTAATCTATAGAACCCTTTGACATCAGTGTCAAAAAGGGGGGAGAAATATGTATAGGGGAAGAAATAAGGAGATATCTATATAGAAATATGGGAGAATACCAAATTTTTGAAAATTTTGCTCATTTTTTATTACATTCTTTCATTCATTTTGAGAATAGAGTGGAAAGTTTGTAAATAGCCAAAAAGGGGGAGTCAAGTAATAAGGAGAAAGGGGAAGCTACAAAATTTTGAACTTCACATAGATTAGATACAACATACATGGTTAGAATGTAGAAGTAGGACAAAGGATAGAGAGGATTAGGGACTTAAGCATAGAATTTTAGTTTCAAGATTGGACAAGGCGTAATCAACTTAGGGGGAGTCATAAGGTATATTGTTACGATATTTTTGAAATTTTGCATGAATGCCAAGAAAATAAAGAATGTACTCAATAAGGTTAAGTTCATAAATGCTTAGTTAAGTGTTTTTGACACTGATGTCAAAGGGGGAGATTGTTTGTCAAAAGAATAGTCTTGACAATTGAGTGTCAACACACTTAACCATTTTCACTATATATGTTGAGTACACAATGTATGCTGAGTGATCCAAAATTGTTTAGATGCCGAGTGAACTAGGAACATTCATGTGCCAAGTAATACAAGATATAATAGGTGCCAAGAAAACCAAAAATGTAGTAGATCCCAAGCAATCTAGAAATAGTATGTGCTGAGTATCAGGAATACAATATGTGCCGAGTAACTCAAGATCAACATAAGAGTTTGTGCCATCACAAACTAAGATCTAAAATAGTTTTTGCATGACTCATGAAAGGATAAGAAGATAAGATCGAATCCTTGCAATAGCTATAAAATCAACATGCAACCAATCAGAAAATTGGAGACAACATGCAACCAATAGGTGAAAATAAAGGATTTGAGCGGGAATTTCAAGTTCGTGAATGCATAGCAAACCCTAAGTCCACAATATCTTTATAAGGAGACCAAAACACCATATTGAAGTTGTTGAAGAAGTTGTTGAGATTGCTAAGACAAGAGTTGAGAAGGTTATTGATGGAGTTATCAAATTGCAGAACAGAGCAATCAACAAAGGTGTCAAAGACTTAGTGAAGTGGACTGCAAATATACATCTAGTTGATCAAAATAGAGTAGGGGTTACATTCAAAGATCAAATCAAGCAGGGATCAAAATGAGAAGAGCAGATCTAGTACCTGAATCCAAGAATTTGAGATTGCATTCAATCAGGTCAAATATTCTAATACTCTCTCACAATTGTAGTAGAGGTCAAAATCCTATGTTGATAAGTTAGCTTAATAGCTAGGTAGGAGAACCTTTGGAGAAGGTCATGAAAGTCCTATTAAATTAGGTGGGTTTAACAACCTATTAGAAATCCTTTAACATTGTGGCACTTTGTGTAAGTGTTTGTAAATCCTCTAACCGGGTCACTATTGACATAGTGTAAAGCTTTTAACAGGGCAAGGCTTTCACAGGGCAGACCATCAGAAGTGGTTGAACATTGATTGCTGCAGTGATTTTTGTGGGTATCATTCCCACCCTAGTTTTACATTCTTATTTATGGAGAGTTTCTGGATTATCAATTTTGGTGTTATGTGTTATTGCATGTGATTGATTTTATGTTCTTTTATATGTTTACATGCATGCAATTTGTTTTTTTAGTTATATGTTTAAAGGATAGAAAAAAGGTTAAAAAGGTGTGGTACTTCTAATTCACCCCCCCCTCTCAGAAGTATTCTTCCCATTTGAATATTCCAACATATATGTCATAGTGTTCTTTTGTTTAAGCATGGGGCACCTTGCCTTATCACCCATCCCTATTTCTAGAGTCTGTTGATGCATCTACATCGGTGAAGATGCTTATCCACATAGACATAGATTAGTGGAGATGACAAACCACATAAAAGCCACTTAGGCATCTTTGATGGCTTTGCAGATGTTGGTGTTCTCACCAATGACTGTCGTATTGGCTTCTACGGAGATGATGACACAAAGATCATTATCTCCAACATGTTCTTCCCCCCATTGTGTCATCTGCACCAATGAAAAGGTGAAACTTATCATCTTTGAAGATGATAAAAAGCTTCCTGTTGTCTCCCCAAAGATCAATTCCCCATTTTTCATCCTCAGAGACAATGGAATGGAGAACTATCATCTCTGCCCCAACCCCCAATTTTTCCAGTTTCTCACCATAAAAAAAGTGTCATTTAAGTGTAAAAGCAAAAAATTAACAAGTTGGGATAGTTGACTTACTGATGGTCCCATGTCGGCCGGTCTCTAGTGCACTCGAATGTGCTCTCCAAGTTGTAATCTCTCGATCAGATACATCCTTTATTCTGGTTCTTTTCTCTCTAGGTGTGCAAATGACTCTTCCAGGAGCCCCTCAGAGGCTTATATAGGCCCTTTGAGGTCCCCTTTTGAGCCCATGCCCATTTCTTTGCCCTATCTAACTTTGTTTATCCCCAAGTCATGCAAACTGTTCATCTGTGCCTTTTCCCTTCCCTTAATTTTTTTCTTGGGTCCTTTTTCATGAAAATTGCACAAAATTTATCTTTTGCTCTATTTTTGCGAGGAGGCACCTTCCTCCCTTGTTGTCGTTATGACACAACTCCTAGGATTTTTCTCCTCTCTGGGAAAACCTATGTTTTCTTTTCTTTGATGTAATGTCATCCCGACACTACATCAAAGAGGGACAAAATGAAGACAGTTAAAATTGTCCCAAACACTATATTAATTTATTTAATATTTCCCTTGACACTATAATTAATTATATATGTCATGTTCCTGTACTTATTTAATTATATTCATTTAATTAAATAGGTTCACTTCCCTAATTTATTTAAATCTAATTTAAATACTCCCCCCTGATGTATTAAATTTATTTAATACAAAGTGCTCCATAAATCCCCTTTTAAATAAATTTCAATTTATTTAATTCCCCCCACTTTATTAAATTCTCTAATCCTATGATTAAATCAAATCCTATTTGATTTAATCCTAATCTCACCTAAAACCTAGCCTACCACCCATCACTCTTCCTTTTAAGCCTACCCACTTGCTAAACCCACTTTATTAATCCTAAACTCCCTTTTAAACACCCTTTTAGCCCTTAAGTGGTTGCTAACACATGTGTGAGCAACTCAATCCCTAGGAGCCCCTCTTTCATTAACTTCTCTAAAAGGACTCTTACATCCTTGTCCCCCCACTCCTTTCCCCAAGGTTGCTCACACATGTGTGAGCAAAACTTGGGTCACCCAAATCATAAAGGCTTATTTTGACTTTTGCATGGTTGTTCTTTTAGCCCATCTGTCTCCTTTGTGGCACCTATGTGGATGCTACATAGATTCCACCTCCTTAAGGGCCCCCTCGAGCCTATAAATAGAACCGTTGTCTCAAGCATTTTTCATCTCCTCCAGTGTATTGTTATCATGCTAGTATAGTGTTAGAGCTTTTTAGAGATTTTAATTCGTAGAGATAATCTTTGTTGGTTTTTTACATTATTTCAATTCGTAGTTCTTGCATATTTTAATGGCAGCAAAGAATTGTTATTTTAATTCATTACATCCCTTTTCTACTTCACATCCTTTGGAATCCTTTTGAGATTGTCTTACTCATTAGCTATTTCTTGGAGGCATTCTACATACACCTTAGTATAGATTCATACTTGCATTCTTGCATTCATTCAAATGGATTTGATGGGATTCTCCATAGTTGTATTTGGGAGAGGACATCCACATCCATCAACCCTAAGCACACCAACAAGGCCTCTTGTGGGCACCCTTGTTGAGCTACTCTTGAAGTTGAATGGGATTCTATTTTTTGGTTGCATTGAAACTCAAGTAGGTTCGTTGTATTTCATTGTTTGAATCTTGATATGCATGTACAACTAATGTTTTCCTTGTTTAAGCATGTTCCCAATAGGTAGGTTTTCACGTATACACATTCTATCTAAGTACAATATGCATATTTAGACAATGCTTAAAAAGATGCAAGGAGGAAGAGAGAAATAGAAAATAAAATAGATTTTATGTTAATATGTTTATTTCATGTGCAACTACATGTATGAGGATGAAGTAGGTTGTTGAAGGGACACACATACATTATAGGTGTAAAACCTTTCAACCATGAGGTTTTTTAGATTTCTAATACATAAATATTTTGCATGTTCAAAAATGGGCTATGAGTTCACACATAGGTTTTAATCTCTAAATTAGGCTGCCCAAGATACTTCTATTTGTTTTTTATTAAGAAAAATAGGTTTTACAAGGATCCTGAAACCCAAAAGTTTTTACATAAAAGTGGGCAACATAATATTAAAAAAAGCCCAAACCAATCAAAACTACCTACATAAGGCTATAACAAAAGACAGGCCAATAGCTAGAAAGGAAAAGCCAACAGACCCAACATAAAAAAGGATAGGACAAGAAATAAAACCCTTACTGCATGATCTGCCTATCAAGTTCCTGCATGGTTTTAGTTGCTTCATAGGCTCTCTGGATCTCCACGGTCACAAGTTCTTGGTTTAGATCATTAGAATGTTCCACTGAGCCCTTGGTCGCATCCATTTCCTCCTTGATCAACTTGGAATCATCATTGACCCTTTTGTCCTTTTTGCTCACCAGTGCCTCTAGTTTTTAGCAACTCGCCTAGGCTGATGATGTTCTTATTGAGAGTGTTAAGAGTGGCAATCATTTGGTTGGCATGATTTTGGTTTAAAATCTCCATCCTTTGCATCCTTTTCTCAACCTTAGAAAGATGGTCCTCCTGGTCAACCAAATTTTTCTGGTTGCTACTCTTCCTTTGGCCTTCCATCTAGCCCTTTTTCTCCTTAAGCTCTTCAATCTCATGTGATAGCCATTTAATTGAGAAAAAGTTGTCTATCATACCATTTTTGGCATTATTGAGCAGGTTGAGCCCTAGCCCCTTTGCATTGTCCGAGATAGCAACCAAAGCTGGGCCAATGAGATCCTCCAAATGAACATTTCCCTCCTTGTCTTTGAGGATTTCAGGATTCATTGTCTCTCTGACAATCCCCATCTTCATAGTTTTAGCATTGAAGTGTATCCACATCCTCCTCCTTTCTTTAATTACCTCCTCACCACTGTCTTCCTCCAAGATCTCCATTTTCTTCCCCTAGGGTGAAGGGAGGGAAGGGGAGGGGCCAGGAGTCTCAGGGATCTTATCACTTCTCTTGTCCAGAGGCATATCCTCCTCAAATTTCTTCTTCTTGGGATTACTAGGTAGGATTAAAGCATCCTCCCCCTTATTCTCATCCTCTGACTCCATATCCTCCCCATCATCACTATACTCTTCCTCACCCTGTGCCATAGGTTTGGGCATTACACCTCTAGGGCTCTTCTTGCTTAGAACATTACTAGTGGAGAGAGAAATTTTTTCACCCCCTTTTGGCTTCTTACCCATCAAGGGGATATCATCTCCTTCCTCCGAACCAAGACTTCAGATTTCCTCAGAATTAGATGAAAATTTTGAGCTCCCAGTGTCCTTCAAAACATCCCCAGAGTGGCCTAAGGATTTGCCCCTAGTCTAGGTCTTGAGATATTCATAAACCAAAGGGAGTAAACCCTCATGAAGAGCTAGGTTAGTGTTGGGTTTCTTCTTGTAACCCACAATGTTCTTGCTTAATGAAGTAAATAGATAGAAAGGAAAAGAGCTTTTAATTTCGTGTCAAAAATGGTTGAGCAGGACAAAATGGTGTGTTCTAACTTTGTCAAATCTAGTATCTAGGGAAATGAATTCAATGACAACCCTTAAAACATACCTCCATATTTTTTTATGGAATCTAGTTCATAGTAGGTCTCGACCTTCACTAACTTCTCCTTCTCTTCCGCATCCTTCGCAAAATCTTTCACTACATTTGCTGACATTTTCTTGTCCATGTAAAATTTTATCCCCTCATTAGGGATCTTCATGACAAGGGTAATAGTTTCCATGCTCACCTGGTGCGAAACCTTTTCAATTTTGACATGTCCATCATTCCAGGAGTTCACCATGATTTTGGTAACCTCCTTGTCATGACCATGGATCTTTTTAATGTACCACATAATTCTACCCTTCTCTAGTCTGTTCTAGACCTTTGTTCTCTTTCTCCATTTTTCCACCTCCTCAATTAGCTCCTTCCTACTCTTCTCACCAACCATCTTGATATCCTACAAGAAAACCCTACTCCAGTTCTTCGTCCCTTCACTATCTTCTTCTTGTTGAGCTTTTCAATTCACATTGTCTTTTTCGCCTATAGTTTTTTTAATGGAAGGTAAAAATGGGACCCATAAAATATGCCAAAAGTACATGAAATGATAATATCTCATTACCTTCCCATATTTTTCATTAATACCTTAGCTTTCACGCCATTTAGCATGACTTTCTATTATTAATTCAAGATTACCTTCATACTCCCTTGGATTCGTTCCAGATTTAAAATGTCTTTCATGGTTGCTAGAAAGTTATCTTTGCTAAACCACATCATCACTGTCTTTTTGATCACCGCCTCATTCACAAACTAGTCAATGACAAAATTGGCCTCTCTATACACATGACTGACATGGACCCTTTTAAATTTTCCCAAATTAGATCAGATTTCCTCCACCACATTGGCAATGATCTAGGGTGGATGAGAACACTCTTTTAAGCATTTGATTATATTAAAAGAGTCTCCCTCCAACCAAAGGTTTTCAAATCCAACAACAAGAGCCAACTTCATAGCATGGAAGACTGCACTAACCTCCACATAGTGATTCGTCTGAGTCCCTAAAGAATAGGGAAAAGCCACTTCACCAAACCCATGGAAATTTTTAATTATTCCCTCACAACCTACTGGACCAGGGTTCCCTTTGGCCACGCCATCAAAGTTAGCTTTATGCCAGTCTTCAGGGGGAAAAGACCACTTAGCCTCCTGTCTTTTCACTGTCATGTCCTTTTTCCTTTCCATTCTTTTACCTCCTTCTTCAAGATCTCCCCCCTTTCTAATAGCATAGTTTTCTCTCATAGTACTATCTATTTTATCTACAAGGACAAAGGCAGAAGCTTCCCTTTCTTTAAAGATTTGATTATTTCTTTCCTTCTAGATTCCCCAATAGAAATGTGGAAGAGTCCAAGATCTAATCATCTGTGTCTTCATGCCTTTGTGCAAGCTATCCCATTGACTAAAGAAATCTAGGATGTTGTCCGGTTTACACTAGCTAACCCCATAGCTCTTAGTAATAAGTTCCCAAACCTCCAAGGAATATGGACAGTGAATAAACATGTGGTTAACCATCGCCATATTTGCTTACAAAGAATGCACCTATTTGGAACATACTGACCTCTCTTAGCTAGGTTGTCCAGAGTAACGATTTTATCTTGTAGCATTACCCAAAAGATGTTGATTTTAGGGGTGAGACCAATCATCCAAGCCTTATCCCAATTAGGTTTTTCCATCCGGTTCCAAAGTGAGAAGTATCTTGAAGCAACTGAGTATATCCCATTAGTATTATCGCCCCATATTAGTTCATCCCTCTTGTTATTTAAAATCATAGAATTCAGTATAACCATTAGTGGTTTGAGATCCTACAATACTAAGGACAGATCTCTACACCCCTTGTCTATCCTATAGTCACTAACTTTTAGTCCAAATCTTCTTATACATGTGTCAGCCCATCTCTCATAAGTAGGACATTCAATGAGAGGTCCTTGGATTAACCAATTATCTTGCCAAAAAAGGATGCTTTCACCATTCCCCACTTTCCACTTAGCCTTTGATTCAGCCAAAGATCTTGCCTTAAGGATCCCATTCCATATAAATGATCCATGCAAAATATCAGTTTCACTAAGCAGAAAGCTAAGGGAAGGCCTTCTTAATTACTTCTCCACCATGATATCCTGCCATTCTCTAGTGCTATAAAAAATGTACCATATCTACTTTGCTAACAAAGCATTATTAAGGTGTCTAATTTTTCTTATATCCAGGCCACCATAGCATTTGGGCAGGCAAACATTATCCCAATCCACCAAATGATGCCTTTTGTTTTCTTCTAGACCTATCCATTAGAAATCCCTCTAGATTTTCTCCATTCTATCAACATATTTGATCGGTATCCCAAATAGGCTGAGAGCATAAGTTGGGAGGTTTTGAAGAGTAGATTTCACCAGGATACATTTTCCTGCCTAACTAAGGGTGGCTCCTTTCCAACCCACCAGCTTCTTATTGAATCTATCAATGATTCCATTCTAGAAAGATTTTGGAGGTTTTGACCCCAAGGGCATTCCAAGATAACTAGAAGGGGGGGATCCCACTCCACATCCAAGTATTCCAACAATCTTCCTTTGTCACTTGTTTGGGGTGTTAACAAAGAAAACCAAACTTTTTTCCCAATTGATAGACTTGCCTGTACCCCTCGTGTAGATATCCAATAGTTTCTTTAACACTTTAGCCTCCTAAACCATAGCTTCCCTGGCCAAAATTATGTCATCCACAAATTTTTGATGAGTGAAAGAAACCTATCTAGAAGAGGGCTTAAGACTATATAGGGTCCTTTCCTATCTTTCCTTTAGATTAACCTCCCAATACACTTTTCCATGATAATGGATAGAACAGGGGATAGAGAATCTCCCCATTGAAGCCCTCTCAAGGGGAAGAATAAATTTGAGGGAGCACCATTGACTATAATAGCAAGAGAAGGGGTGGAGACAAGTTGAAGAATAAGTTTGCATACCTAAACATTGAATCCAAAAGCTAGGAGAACAGCCTTGAGGAAGTCCTAGTCCACCCTGTCATAGGCTTTTGAGAGGTCTAGCTTGAGGAGAAAGCCCTCCCTATTCCCTACTTCCAAGGAATGAATCACCTCATGAACCATCATTATTGAGTCCAGGATTTGTCTTCTAGGGACAAAGCCCATTTATTGTGGGGAGATAATCAAGGGGGGCACATTGAGAATCCTGGTGGTCAGCACTTTTGAAATGATTTTATAGAAAGAATTGCAAAGGCTAATGGGCCTAAAATTATCCATCAAATCAACCCCCATGGTTTTTAGAATAAGCACCATGAATGTAGCATTAAGTTCTTTCAATAGATTCCTAGCCTCGAAAAGTTCTTGTACCACCTTCACCACATCCCCTTTGACCACCTTTGAATAGATCTAAAAAAAGAAAGTTGGGAAGCCATCCAACCTAGGAGCTTTATCAATTGGAAGGGAAAATAGGGCTTGATAAATTTCATGCATAGAGGGGATTTCCTTCATCATGGAATTATGATGGTCTTGTAGTAGATTGGGGATATAAGCCAAAATATCCTCCTGGTCCTCTAGTGATAGCGAAGAGTCTTGAGATAGTAGAGATGAAAAGAATTTCACTACCTCATCTATAATCTCACTATCTTTTGTCAAAATGGCCTAACCCTTCTTAATGCTAGAAATCCTATTATTGGCATGGTTCTTTAAGGTAGAGAGATGGAAAAACCTGGTGTTCTGATCCCCCTCTTTAAGCCAGTTGATTCTATATCTTTGCTTCCAAAAGTGCTCTTCCCTACTTATGATATTATGGAGTTCTGCAAGAATTGACCTTTCTTCAATTCTATTCTGATCATTGTACCCTTCCTGCTGTATCATATCCTGAACATTTCAAAGCTGGTCTATCTTCTCCTCCTTATCCTAGAAGATATGCCCAAAGACTGTCTTGTTCCAGACTTTGATATTTCTTTTCACATTTTTTAATTTTTGAGCAATCCTGAACATGGTAGTACCTTCCACCTCAATGTTCCACCAGGAGGAAATCTTAAAGTACAAATCCAGGTGGGAAGTCCACATCTTCTGAAAATGAAAAGGGAAGTTTTGCCTGGCCATTAGAGGGCTAATACAAAGAGAGATGGGTGAGTGATCCGATCCAACTCTAGGGAGGAGGGAGATTCTACACATGCAAGATTGTAACTAGTTTGGGGAAATGAGGGCTCTATCAAGGAAAACCTAGATACAATCCCCTTTAGTGTGCCTATTTGACCAAGTGAACCACCCCCCGAGAGATCAACATCTGTGAAGGCCGGTCTGTTAATCAAATTTGAGAGATCTAGTTTACTGTCCAAGTCTGGGGCTAGCCCCCCTAATTTTTCATCATTTGAGAGGGGTATTGAAATCCCCCATTATTATACCTCTATTAAGGTTACTACATTAAATTACATCAAGAATCTTTGCCCAAAAAACCCTTCTTTCCCTCTTGGAATTAGGAGCATACACATTTAAGAGAAACCAAGAGTCACTGCTATGGATATGGAAAAATTTGCATAGGAGAGCATTACCTTCATTGAGGACTGTGGAGCTATGAAAAGCCTTTTTGTTGAAGAGTGTAAGCACTCCGCCTATAGCTCCCTCTGAGTCCATTACCTCACCACTCATATTGCTACTGAAAGATAACTTCCCTGATATGTACTTCCTCATTTTTGTTCCTTGGATCAGCAAAAAATTAGGTCTTTGGTCTCTAATCATATTCTTAACTATCTCCTATTTATGGGCACCATTTAGGCCCCTTATGTTCCAAGATATGACCTTCATTTCTTTTTAGTAGAGCATTCCTTAATGGTTCTTTGGCTCTCATTTGCCAAATTCCTTCTGGCCTCCTTGTGCATGGCCTGGCTCAAGCTTTTTCTACCTAGTGTCTTAGGCTTAACCCCAATATCGGCTTTGACCTTGCTTCTGGTCATTGTTGGTGACACTGGGGAAGGGTCTCAACTTTTCTTCCTTTTAACCATAATCCAATTCCCTTTGTTTTCTTGAGAACAACTATCAATCCATTCTTCCAATTTCAAAATCTATTATAGGGAAGGGTTATTGATCAGATCCAAAAAATTCAGCCCTAGGACAATGGAGGTAGGCTGATTTCCCAAAGGAACCAATGGGATATCCATGGAGAGCCCTTGGTCCTACACTGATTGTACAGTCCCCTTCCCCTCTCCCAATATTACTAGCCTTTACTCCCTGCACTAATTCATAGGGCACTATCCTTAGTTTGTCCTGTTGTTCCACTAGTTGGGTCCTTATTTACTGGATTGGACTAGTTTACCATTTGAGAATCCCCCAACACATTGGCTTCCGACTCTTGTGAATTTGTTAGATAATTATCTATTGCTTCTTTGGCCTAGGGAACTTTCTCTTGATCCTCATTTTCTGACTCCTTTGCTTCTTTACCATCTTCATTACTCAAGTCTCCTTCCTACTTGAAGGCATTTGTCTTCTCCACAACCTCTTCCTGGTTCCTTGGATTTTTAGTCTTCTTCTATTTCCAGACTTTTTTCTTATCTTTCCCTAAGTTAGAGGCAGGCTTACTCTTGTTCCTATTTGCTTTGGTTTTAGGACATTGGTTGGCCTTATGTCTAGCTTTTAAATAGTGAAAGCATGCAAAAGGCACTGTCTCATAGATCAATTTTTGAACATGCACCCCAGCTTTGAGTGGAAGGTCACAACTTCTGGCATGTCCACTCCTTCCCCAACACCTATGCAAATGTGAGCATAGGTTAGGCATATTTTAGAGGCTATAGTTGGGTTAATTGATAGGAGAATCCCAAATGAACTAGCTACCCCCACAAAAACATCCTCATTCCAGAATTCTAAGGGAAGCTCTGGAAATCTTACCCATATAGGTGCTTGTACAAAGAATGAATAATTCATATTCAGCTTTGAAGTCCACTTCTGGAAAACCAGAGTGGAATGACCAATAGTCCAAGGACCATCACACAAAATGTTTCTAAGGTGTTTGAGACAAGAAAAATCAAAAGACAGAAATCCCCTTTCCATAGCTATAATAGATACTTGTCCTTTAAAGACCATTTCTTCATTGGGAAAGATCTAACAATATCAATATTTGGCCTTGGTCCTATAAACTTTCCCATTAGAGTTGATGCCATTGATGCTATACTATGATCCACCAGCTCATCCAGTATGGCAATAGTATAGGATCCTTTCTCTACCTTTGAAAGAATCATAATAGCTGGGAAAGAGGACTTACGTATAGGCTTGATGCCAAAAAGCAAAGACCATTTAGTAGAAACTGGAAAGCCCACCTTGGGAGTAGATGGAATCTTGTCCAAGACCTTGGGGGTGCAAGTAGGTCACCATCATCTTTCTCCATTAGGTCCCCAAGACCAGAAGATCCTTGACCATCTCCCTCTTGCAACCTATTCCCTGAGCTAGGGGCCCAATTCTAAAATGCTAGAGAAATCCTGCCTTAAATGGGATTCAAATTTTGAAAATCTATCTTCCCTCCCTTCCAAAAGCTCGCCATCATAAAATCTTTCTATTGAAATGTTTAAATCAGCAATAAAAAATTATTGATCCTTGGTTGTAAGCACTATAGGCAAGAAGCCCCACTATTTCACCAAGGGTCAATGGAAAAACATTCTCAATTAGGATCCATAGTAGAGAATGCCCTCTGGAGACTTGAACCTTGGTTGTAGGCCCTACAGGAAAGAATCCCCACTATTTCACCAAGATACTTCTATTTGTTATATATACAGTTTTGAATAGATTTGGAAAAGATTAAAAGTTGTAGGCTATGTAAAAAAAGGGACTATATCTATATATTCAAAAGATTACAATCTTTAGATGTTTCAAAAGTTAGCCAAGTATTATGCATAAGAGACATCATAGAATTTTATAGATGAACATTATATTTTTAGTTCAAAGCATGTTTAAAAATGAATAAAAGGTGGACTTGATTATCATTTGATGACCATTTGAAGAAATATGAAAGCTAACTATGCTTCAAAGTCATACTACCCATCAAATATCAGATCGACATAGTAGTTTCAAAATAGAGTAATAGTATCTCAACTAATTACAATAAATAAAACCATGTATAATGAGAAAGCAAGTACAAAAAGAGATGTTAAAAGTTTCCAATGTATAAGTATCAAATAAGATTTGTGATCTATCAATTTTCAATTGTCAAAGTTTAATATGCAGACTTCATTTCTCAGTCAAATCTACAAAGAAGATGAAGTTGATAAAGAATCGATTCAAATAAAATTCAAGAATCAAGTGATAGATCAACTTGTTGTTGTAATGAAGTTTTATAATATATACATAGGATGAAATTCACAATGTGATATATTATCATAGGTTGTGCTATTTAAATTTTAAAGCTCTTACTCATTCTACAGGAGAAAATGTTTCTATCAATTGAAGGAAAAGTAGCTCTATGTCAATGTAATGACTAATTATGCATAGGAAGATCAAAATTAATTAATAGACAAAAATGGTAATAATGACATCTATCAGAGACACAATATTTTATGATGATTCTGATGTATATAAAAAAAGATATTTGTAGTCATAAAAAAGAAGAAGAAATAGTAACAAATATATTGAAGGATCAATACTATTTGCATGAATGCTGATGATAATCCCATGGGAGAGTATCCTAGCATTGTTGGAGCATTGAAAGATTGTTACAATATTTACATGTTGCATTCTTGCATTTTTTTGTCATTGATGTCTATTGTCTAGGGTGGAGTTTGATAAATCCTCAAGTGGGAGATTATTAGTTCATGGTAATGCAAGATAGCTTAGTTTGTGGTAATGTGAGATTGTTAGTTTGTGGTAATGCATGATTGTTAGTTTGTGGGAGATAGCTTAGGGTTAAGGATTTTTGTAATGTGATGTATAATGAGATAGGTTATTCTTGCTATGGTATTGAGTTGTAAGGGTTTGTATTGTAATAATTGGATAATAAGAAAGGTTGGGTGGTTGAGTAGGTGGATGTAGCCCAGGTTTTGGGTGAACCACATTAAATTTGTGTATTATATGTATTCTTATGGTTTTCTTCTTTTATTTCTACATTTAACTATTTATTCATATATCATTCTAGATCTATCAAATCCTAACAATGCTAATGTATTGTTGATTCTGTGATGACTAGGAGAGTAGCAAACAATGATTGAGATAACACGATTAGAGGATTGTAGATGAAGTTATGCACACTTAGGTGGATGTTCTAGAGTGAGTCTACATGCTAAGGTTAAACACACACGCATAAAGTCAAAGACTAGTGACATTTTTTCAAGATTTACTAAAGACAATATACAAACAAGGTTCTTGAGAAGTGGTTTTTGGTAATTGGATTATGTCTCCTAACAAGGATAGAATCTAGTTAAGCATATTTAAACAAAGGTAAAAGACATGATGATGATGATGTAGCTAAGTACAAAAAGTTTGAGATTACATGTGTGAAGATTGTGAGTTGACGATATTATGTAATTGTGAAAAGATATAATATAGGATGTATTGTTTTATCTTAATGAGGTACTATTGTAATTGTAAATTAAGAAAGCCTTAAGGTCGGCTCAATTAGTTAATATGACGACTTAGTATAAAGGAAAGTTATTTTCCTTGTGATTAATAATGCAAAAGAAAGAAAGAAAGTGAATGCAAGTGAATTATAATGTGAGTAAGTGATCTAAGGGATTTGCATGATACAAGTTTGTGGATCTAGTATTGAGATCTAAGAAGTGTTTGGTGCAGCAAAGGCACAATGAAAGAGAAAAGTAATTACATTTTGTGGGAGTGCTAGTGGATAATTAATCTTTAGGTATTGTTATGAAAGGAATAATACAAAGGCCAGTTGGATAGCGAGCTTGGTGGCCTTCCCCATGAATTTGTTTGGATAGTGGGTCCTTCTTCCTTCCATAACTCCTACCAGGATTGGAATCTCCTCAAAGGGATTCAAAGTCTCCTAATAGGGGGTTATATGTACTAAATGTATTTCATTTACTCCTAATAGGGTCCATCCTATTACAAGGAACTTATATATTAGCACATCATTTTGTGTGTACTATCCTCGTCAAGGGTTTTCCCTCTAATCAAGGGTTTCCCAAGTTAACATATCTGGTGTTATTGTGTATGGTTACCTTCTTGTGGTTATTGTACTTTATTGATTACATGTTTCAGATTTAATAAGGTTAACAAAAGTTGTTTTGATTGGATAATTGATTCAACCATTCCCCCCCCTCACTCTCAGTTATCTTGGTGGACTTTACTTTCTAATAATTGGTATCAGAGTATCAGAGCATTAGGTCCTTGAAGGAAAAGCTTAACATCTAAAGGAGATCTATGGCAAGTCATTTCAGAAAGGATAGTGGGAAGTTTGATGGAACCAACTATGATAGTTGGAAAGAGAAGATGAAGACACATTTTCTATGCATGGGTCGAAGATATTGGTTGATTACTAAAAGCTAGAAAAAAGCGACTGAAGAAGAGAAGCTTGAAGATTGTACTGAAAGACATAGAGAAATATTCATGTGTAACATGCTTGCTAGAAAAGTACTTTTGACAACTCTTCCTGAAAATGAATACAATTAGGTAAAATCTTAAAGATTATCACATGAAATTTGGAAAGCTTTGCAGTCTACTTATGAAGGTGATAAGTATGCTAAGAAGGCTAGATTATAGAATTGGATATGTTTTTTTCAAGAAGCTAAAATGATGGAAGATGAATTTGTAAGAAGTTATTTTGGTAGAATATCAGAAATTGTTGTAAAAATTAAGGCTTGTGATGGTGCAAATGATGAAGATGAGATTGTATGGAAGATCTTGAAGACTTTGACACTTGCATATAAGAAGATAGTGCAAATGATTGAACAAGTTATATCTTGCACATGGAAGTTTACAAGAGAGCCTCTTCTTAGAAGATTGGAAGCAACAGAGATAAGCCTAAGACAGAGTGGAGATTTTCCTAGAATTGAGACACTATTTAGTGCATTGATTTTTCAACCTACATTGATAAGGAGCACAAGTACTAGTGGAGATTATGCTAGAAGCATCAGAGGAAGAACCAAAGAAGACAGAAAGATTGAAGAAGGAATTGCCCTACTTGTAAGAAGAGAATATGAAGATAAGAAAATATTTAAATGTTGGACTTGTAATGAATTTGGTTATTATGATTCTAAGGGTCCTAATAGAGTAAAGAAGTATAAGAGGAACTTCAATCCTAGGAGGCCTAGAGAATGTCTTTATGCAAATGATGAAGATCTAAAAGAAAGTGTGGAAAGATTTACGAGTGAAAGTGATAATGAAAGTGATGAACTAGGATTTGATGCAATTAAAGAGGAATGTCCTAAAAAGGAAGAAGTTACAGAAGAAAAGGCATTAGTGTCACAAGTTGAAAAGAAGAAATTTGATTGGATCATAGACAATTTGTTCACATCATATGACTAGTGATATGATTATTTTTTGAGTTCAAAGTGCTGATGGAGGAATTGTCAAAGTTGGAAATAATGAAACTTATCATATAATGGGAATATGATCTATTAATCTTTATGGCAAAACTAACACTAATGATGTTTATTTTGTTGATGGTTTGAGACATGATCTTCTAAGTGTTGGATAGTTGGTTGACAAGATATATCAGTTGTAATTCACAGAAAAGTCATGTATTATCAAGGATAAAGATGGTAAGATGATTGGTACAAGCACTAAATCAAGAGGTAATGTTTTTTAGTTGAGCCCTACAGAGATGACATGTTTGATTGCCAAAGTTGATAATAGTTGATTATGCCACAAAAGGTTTTGTCACATAAATTTTGATAACATTGTGAAAGTGACTAGTACACTTGTAGTTAGAGACTTGCCTAAAATAGTGAAGCCTACTAACATGGTTGTTGGAAACTACAATTAGAACAATTTTATGTTTTCATTGAGGTCAAACCTTATTGGTAAAACAATTTTCTATCTGATTTGAGTGTTATATCTAGAGGATTGATGAAGAGGATTTGAGAAGCTAGACATAAAAATAGAACCTAGAGGAAAGGTTAAGTTATCAGAAATAACTACACAAGGCACTTAATTAGTTAGAATTTGACAAGATAAAGTGATTGTTTAATCATACTACAAGTAAAAAGATAGTTGTACTAAAGCCTTGAAGAAGTGATCAAAGATTGACCAAATGCATAGGCTTGATTGAGCAATAGAGTAGAAGATTAAGGAACTTGAAGCTTATGTTGAGTGATGCTAGTATCAACCGAGCCATAGCATGTCCCAAGTAGAAGACATGTTTGTTGGAAATATAAGAGGAGTAACTAAGAGGGGAGGGGTGAATCAATTAATACTAAAATAAATCTCAGATCCCTTAAATGTCAGTAGAAAACAAACTCTAAAAATTGAATACTGCTGATGCATGGTAAACACACATAGAATGCTGTAACTTGATAAGTACTGATTATGAAAATATTTAGATGTTATTTGTGATTAACCTTACTTTAAATTAGTTGCAAATACATAAAATAAAATATCATGAACATATTTGACATCAAGATTTAACGTGGAAACCCAATTTGGAAAAAACCACCAATTGCAACTAGTTACTTTTATTTACTCTTCTGAAGTGAGCCCTGTTAGGAGCCAACCCTATTAAAGGTTACAAAATGCACTATTAGGTGTGACCCTATTAAAGGATTTAATCACCTTGTTAGGAGTGGCCTTGTTATAGGTCTTGAGACAATTCAATAGAATTTCCACCTTGTTAGAGGATTTACAAATAGCTGTTAAGCCAACTTTGTTAAGAGATTTAGATCACTGCTACAATGGTTAGAGAGTAACAATGAGATGACCTGATTTGAATGCAATTGAATTGCTGATTATAGATATCTATTTTGGCTTGTACTTGATCCTTCCTGATCGAATAAAGCTTTTATACTCGACAAGGATATTCTACTTATCCTTCAAATTTGCTTCCTCTCTTCATCATTACACAACTTGATCTTATACTTATATCTTTCATATTGTCCAGTTAGCTCATATACAACTTTGAATAACTAATATTCATATCCTTAGTCAGCTAGAACCAATAGATAAATCAATTAAGCTTAATATGCCAAAATAAGAAAATCCTTCGTTAGCCAACCCAGCTTGGTAGACACTAACTCAGAAATGATTCCCTATGTTAACCAACAGAAGCTTGGTTAACACTAAAAACTTGTAAAGATCCTTTGGCAACTAAGTGAGCTGAGTTAACATTGGTTCCATCCAACTTTTATTCATTTACCAAGTGAGCTTAGTTAACACTCATCTTCTGTAGACTTTCCTTCGATGCCCGAGTGAACTCGGTAGACACTACCTTCTAAACTATGAAAACACAAGAATGCTTGGTAGACATAGAAAACTATCTTCACTGACCAAGTGAGCTCATTATACACTAACTGATAATGATAAGACATTTGTGTAACATCAAGGACAATACATAATTAGTTGATTGTATTGAAAAATATCCCTCTTTGACATTGATGGCAACACAACATGTCATAACATAATGAAATTTTCAAACAAGAATAAAATAAGGAGCATATCCTTACTTTTATTCATGAGAACTCCCTCTATCAGTATGAGCTCTTCCTTTCATTGGATTCTCCCTCTGTCTACAAAAACTTCTGCCAACTCCATTCACATGATTTTTTCCCTCTTACGACAAACTTTTCCTTCTTTGGAATGACAATTGTTTTCTCAGAGATATGATAGTAAACTTCTCCCTCTTTGAAAACACATGCCAAAGATAATAACTCTATAAATATCAATGTACCTTAAGTACTGATTTATTTGCACTATATGTTGATCTCATATTGGTTTTAACAAGTGAGTGTCAACACACTTAAGCCATTTACTAAGTTCATGCCAAACTAGTAATACATGTCGAGCACAACATGTAAATATTAGACCATGTTGAGTTGTAATGAGTGCCGAGTCACTCAAGTGCTAAGTAGATAGACCATACAAAGTGAAACAATTTTGACATATTTGTTTGTAATGGCACAAACAACTATATAAACCATTTTAAAGCTGAATTAAGGATAGATTATGATCTTTTGGGGATAAGGACACATCTATATTTGGATTTCCTATGTAATTACATGTAGTCAATCAAAAAATTGGAAGGTTTAAGCAGCAAAATGGATGAATATCAGCCGTAGATTCATACCTAACCCTAAGCCACTAGAGTCTTCTTAAGGAGGACGAAGCCCTAAACTCTTAAGAACAGATAGATGGGTGAGTGATTGAATTGAAAGAGTGAACATGATAGTTTGTAGAGCATTCAAAATGACTTAGAAGTAAAAGTGAATTGCAGAATTAGTTAGGGAAGAACAAAGGATAGAGAAGGATACTACATTGTTACATCATATTATGAAGGATCAAATAAGATATTGTGTAGACGTGATTTTTTATCAGACAAGTAAGTGCCAATCGCAGGATCTATGTTGAGACATTTTAACAGGTGATTTTAGTTAAATCTCTTAACAGAGTAGTCCTAATAGGTTGTTTAAAATCCCTTAATAGGGTGCTTGCTTAATTATAAGTTGAAGTCCTCTAACCAGGAACACTTCTAAAAGGGTGTTGAAATCCTCTAACAAGGTAAGACCTAACAATATTTGTAAGCCTTTAATAGGGCAGGACTTTCACAGGGCAGACAATGATTCATGGTCAAATCATTATAACCTTCATTGGGTACACTTTATTACTATAGTAGTGAAGATTTGTGGGTGTCATCCCCACCCCAGTTTTACCTTCTCACTTGGAGAGTTTATGGGTAATCATATCTAGTGTTATGTGTGTGATTGATTACATGTTTACATGATTTAGATGCATATACTTTACATGTTATTTTAGTTTAGTATTGAATGCATATGATGAATGAATGGTGAAAGTTTTATGCGTCCAAGTTTAAACTCCTGATTCACCCCCCCCAGAAGTTTACTCTCTTTCCCACTTGTAATTCCAACAATTGGTATCAGAGCCAAGTTCTCTAAAAGAGAAGCTTTGCAACTTTGAGGAAAGATCTTGAAAATGAAGTCTACAAGTTGGGAAAGACCATTGAAAACTAGGAGATTTAAATACATCTCATACTACATCAATTGAATGAGGCAAGAGAGGAACTAAATAAATCCTTAAAGAGAAGGAAAGAGATTGCTATCATAGAGAATGACACACTATACAAAGAGATAGACACCACCAATATATTTGCAGATGGTAACTCGAAAGAATTTGATGTAGTAGTTGTAGATCTAATGGAAAATAATAGAATCCAAGCTTAGGAAATCAGAAATCTCAAGCTAGATCAAGAATCACAAGCTATACTACTATGTGAGGTGACTAAACAAAAGAATAAAGCCATGGAAGACAAAGCCATGATTGAAGAGGACAAAATAATTTTGGAAAACAGATTGCAAGAGAAGTTAATAGAGTTAGCCAAGATCTCCAACATGCAATTGGATACTCTAATTCAAATGATGAATGCCAACGATGAATTTAATGTCAATGACATTGAGATAACTACATTGAAGTTGCAGAATGAACAATTGTAGAGTGACCTAAAAAGAGAAAAAGAATTCTTTGAAAGTCTCAAAAAGCCAAATGAAGCCATTAAATATTTTGAGCAATTACTGAGATTCCCTAGATCCAATAATGATACATTAGGATTGGGCTACACAAGCACTGAAGAAGGAGAATCATCCAAAGTTGCCAAAGAAAGAAACATCAAAGGTAAGAACTCCAGACCTACTTGTCATAATTGTGGTAAGAAAGGAAAAACTGCTAATGTGTGCAGGAGCAAGAATACAAATTAGAATGTCAAGCCTAAGAAGATGATACATTATCATAAGTGCAACAAGCAAGGTCATCAGGCACATGAATGTAGAACTAGGACCATGCATAAACAACTATTTGAAGGATATTGCTACAACTATCAAAAGTATGGACATAGAGCCTTTGAATGCAAATCCAAATCCATGTGGTCATCAGTCAAGCCAACAAAGGTAAGAAACAATGGAAACTTTTATAATTGGGATTATACTACAAGATATAGCTATCACTATTGTCATGAATATGGACATATTCCTAATAATTGTATTAGAACACACTTCAGTGCTAACTACAAAAGGTGGTTAAGTCAAACTACATGTTTTAGCTTTTTGAAGACTGGTCATATCAACAAGCATTGTCCAACTAGGTCAAAGGCACCAAGTTGTGAATTTGATAAAGGCAAAGGCAAGGTAGATGTTGAACAGATCAAAGATGAAATGAACAAGACATGGAAAAAGAAAGATGCTTGCAGCACATCAAATGGAGAAGGGATCAGTTCACTCAATGGGTCATGTGATGACACCTCATCAAACTAGACAATCAAGAGGTATGTGAGACTGATATTCAAGTGTTATATCAGATATCAATTCCAAAGAAGCTAGTACTGAAAAGACTACATTAGCATGAATACAGATGCAAGATGTTGTTGAAAATACAAGTTAAATCTTCAAGTTTTTCATGTTGTTGCTGAGTATGAAAAGTTTCTTATATATGCCGAGTGGAATGCTAGTTAATGCCAAGCTACCAGACTATCTAGTTGTTGTCAAACTCGTAGTAGCTATTGAGTGATGGAAATATCAATTGATGCCGAGTGATTTTGAAAATGGTTGATGTAGAGCTTACAATTGTATAAGCACTAAGCATTAAATACAAGGTTTTTGAAGGGTATATGATCGATTTATGCTCATTATTCATCATTTCAAATTAAAGCATGAGTAAGCAGAGCAAAAGGCAATTCAAAAATTTGTTCAAGGCATTTGCAGAGAATTTGGCAACGATCTCAAACCAACATACAAATCTCATAGTTTACTTTTGCATAAACCCTATATTGACAGAATGACATCTAGCTCAAAAAATATAAAAGGGAAGGAATTTTTGAATGTTCATCTTGTTAGTAATGAAGTCAAAAACCCATATTCAAAGCCATTCCTAACATAGCCTATAAACAAGATTCTTCTAGCACTTTGTTAATGATCCTACCGAGCATTATTATGGTGCAAGATATTAGAAAGTGCTACAATTGTAAAATAGGAGGTATATGAGACATGGAGATTAGAGATAGATATAAAATTTTTGTGAGAATGGTGTTCTAAATGAGGAATACAAAATTGTTGAGAAAAACGGTTTAACACAAGCCCTAAATTTTTAAAATATGTTTAAAACTGAGTGGATAAGAATTTTTCTAATTAGAATTCATGATGGTTCTTTATGGCTGGAATGAGGAGCTATTAAGATCACTAAAAGAATAATTCATAGGGTAATTGGTTATCCAACCCCAGATCGATCAAAGACACTTAGAAATGACTCCAAGGAAGTAATTGAGAAAAACACTAGAGCAGTTTGGAATAAAAGAGGTATGACTATAGATATCATTACTGATCCATTGCTAAACTTTGTTGTGAGGGTAATCTCTCATAAATTCTAATAGTGTACCCTGCATAGCTATGGATTTTGGCTACAAAATTGGAAAGAAAGATCATACTTATGATTTGGCTGAGCTACAACAACAACAATTGATGGAAAATCATGGAGCTATCAGGAAGAACAAGAGTGCTCAATGCAAATTTGGTTCAATTCTAGTTTATCTATTCTTTTATGTGCAAAATACATTAATACATTTCCCTCTTTTAGTACTGTAGGATGGAAGACCAATAGGTCAATTGTAGTGCAGATAAATGATTTCATTGAACAAATGGGAGAAAACTTTGAAATATTGATGACAAGTTACTTTGAATATTTTAAGAAATCAATGAAGGAAAGAATAAGGATACCAATTTCTTTGGTTGAACAACATTCTAATGATATATGCTTTTTTGTTGATGCTGATTACACCTTTGTGCAAGCTACCACACCAACGGTGAGATGGTTAAGACCTCTTGGGTATGGAATTAATGTTGATGAAGCCTCAACAACCATCTCAACACTCCTAGCAGAAGAAATTGATAAAAATGTAAAGATATTTGGCAACTATGAAATGGTAAAGTCAAAGATTACCATGGAGTTGAAAACTACCTCCACACTCAAAAGAAAGATAAGCTAGTGAAGAAACTAAAGGCCAAACTTGGAGAAGGAGTAGAGGAGGAAGAAGAAGAAGAAGAAGAGGATGAAGAGGAAGAACACACACAAGCACAAGAACCTCTTGCATTGACTCAAGGCATGGGAGAGGATAAGGAAGAGGAAACTAAAGGTGCCAAGGGAGAAGAAGCCGAGGAAGCACCTACTCCTGCTGAGTCCAAGAAGAGAAAGGCTAAGGCACAACTAGTGGAAAAGGAAAAGAAAATTGTGAAACCTAGCTCAACCAAACCCATTGCCCCTACCACCAGAGCTAGCACATGAGAAACAACTCAGAAGGCCAAGGAGAAGTCCAAGAAAATAGAGCAAGGTGGCCAAGTGCAAAAGAAAAAAAGAAGAAAATATGTTGCATAGCCTAATTTAGACAAGGAAAGTACAAAATTAGATGAAAACAACCAATTTAAAGTGGTAAGTCACAATCCCCTATCTGATCTTGTAAATTTGTGTGAAAATATCAAAAGCAGTGTAGATTTATCTGCTTTGAAACACATTGATTTTGATAAATTGGGAAAAGAAGAGAAGAATCAAGTGGAAGAGGCATTATATGCTATGATGTCTAATTTTAAGAACACTCCACTAGAATTTGCCAACATAATACCAAAATTTTTATATGATATTGTTGAGCAAAAGTGGCATTATTATTTAAATTTGGAGAAACAAATTCAGAAAATAACATTAGCTCAAGTGATGCCAGAGGTAACAAAGGGATAGATTGCTAAGGCTGTCAAGAGATATGTTGTTAGGTTTACACCTAAATATAGAGCCTTCAAAATTCTTCAAAATAATATTGAAGCTGTGGTCAAGAAATCAACCCAAATATGGAAACTTATCTATGGGTTAACCACTGTGAAACAAGGAGAAGCTAACCTTTCAAAGGGTAAAATTGATGATAAAGCTAAGGATGATGATGATGACAAAGAAAAGGATGATAAGAAAGATGATACAATTGGAGAGGAAACTAAAAAGCAAACTGATGACAGGCAACACCTGAACAATAGTAAAATGAATAGAGTGTGCAGGACACACAAGTGCTAAGTGTTAGTCCCCCTCATGATTCAAGTACAACTATTGAGACCATAAATGTAAAGGATGTTTTTGATGCTTTAGATTATAACATAAATCCACTTACTATAGAAGATCTAAAAAAGATTCTAGACCAATCTACACTCCAAGCTAAACTCTGTGAAAATCCACTTTTGGTCAGTGTAAAAGAGTTGCGAAAGGTAGTAATTGACGTCACAAGGGAAAAGGTGAATACACAAGAACCACCTTCTATCATCCCTTTAGTTACTAATGTACAACCTTTAACTCAAACAATATTGGACACAGCTACTAAGGTTGATACAAGTGTCAAAGCTAATACTATTGAGAAGAAGCAAGCATAAGAGAAAGATACTATAGGCCAATAGCATAAAATAGGATACATAGACTCATCTGTACCTAAAGCACAAGAACAAGGTGCTATTCAAGTCATAGTGTTAGATCAGGGCAAGCTTGAAGAACATGAGAAAACACTTAAGGTAAAGAAACATGAAGCCATCCAAGCATTGGTAACTCTACCAAAATCTAGTAGTCCTTCTTCACAAGTTCTTCAAAAGCTGAGCACATAAGCCATACCATTGCAAATCTTAGTGCCAAGTCCTAGCTCATCAAAGGTTGATAAGGTAACTCACTATGGAGAGATAAACCTTGATGAAGAAATAGTGATTCTAAAATTTGACTATCACACCATGACATTGGAACAAATAGGCATATTACAACAAGCCTCAGAGAAGAAAAAACATCAAGAAATTCTCAGGAGAGAACATAAGCAGAAACAAGTACTCCAAGCTATTAAAGACATATTTTTAGATGCATTTAGCTTGCCAACTCCTAAAGAGAAAAAACCACTAATAGAGCAACTAACAGATATAGTGGAAAAAGGTCAATAATGAAGACCTTGATACTAGTGCAAATTTTTTAGAATGGTTTGAGAAGAAGTTCCAAGGGAAAGTGAATGGAAAGATATCTGGTGAGATAGCACTAACTCAAGTTGCATTGGCAACTAAGGTTGAAGAGGTGAAGAGGATACTTGAGAATATATTCTAACTGTACACCAAGCTATGTGATCCTACACTCTTTACTCAAGAGACCAAGAGTCATATTTTGAGTCTAGAGAGAAACCTCAACATATCAGGTATTAAGCTACCTCAGAACCCAGCTCAAAGCAAGAAGCATTTCAGAACATTGCTTTAAACATAAAGTCAATTAGCATGTACTAATAGTAGATGAGGCTAGCATAAGAGCCAAATTGACATGTATATAGGCATCCCTTTCCCCACACATGGAAATACTACACAAGGAACTAGGTTACGTTGAGACTCTACTAAAGAAAGACCCCAATCTTTCTACCTTAGATGGCCTAGTGCACCTTGCTGCCAAGCTTGCAATCCAAATCAAGTCATTGGATATTGCATGTGACAACTGGGATGTAACTCTCAAAATCATAATGGAAGTCCATAAATTCTTTTTGGACAAACACACTAACATGTATAGCCCATTTGACATTAGTGTCAAAAAGGGGGAGAGAAATTTAGCATTGGAGGAGATAAAGAAAGGGAGAAATATACCATGGGGGAGATATAATACAGGGGGAGAATAAAAGAAAGGGAGAGATAGAAACAAAGGAAGACAAAGCATAATATTAGGTTATATCATTGGGGTGATATACATTTTTGGAGATTCATTTTTGAGGAAAGTAGTAAACAGATACAAATATCATCCAAGACAGAGCATATTAGATGAAAGAGTATCAGATACAATGCATTGAGTTTAGAGAGGAGCACAAATTTAGGATATAAAACAAACATATTAACTTAGGGAGAGTTATCAATTTTGAGGTGCATAGGTTATTGTAGAATTTTTGAAATTTTGAATTTTTGTATACAAGTTGAGTCATGGATATGTTATGCTTAAGAAGTTAAGTAGAATATTGTATATTTAAGCTTTTTTGACACTCATGTCAAAGGGGGAGATTGTTGATCTCAGATTGGTTTTGACAAGTGAGTGTCAACATACTTAAGCCATTTACTAAGTTTATGCCAAACTAGTAATACATGTCAAGCACAACATGTTAATATTAGACCATGCCAAGTTGCAATGAGTGCCGAGTCACTCAAGTACTGAACAGATAGACCATGTCGAGTGAAATAGTTTTGACATATTTGTTTGTAATGGCACAAACAACTATGTAAACCATTTTAAATATGACTTAAGGATAGATTATGATCTTTTTGAGATAAGGACAAATCTATATTCGGATTACCTATGTAATTACATGTAACCAATCAAAAAATGGGAAGGTTTAAGTAGAAAAATGGATGAGTCTCAACCATAGATTCATACCTAACCTTAAGTCACCAAAGTCTTCTTAAGGAGGATGAAGCCCTAAACTCTTAACAATGGATAGATGGGTGAGTGATTGAATTGAAAGAGTGAACAAGATAGTTTACAGAGCATTCAAGGTGACTTAGAAGTAAAAGTGAACTGCAGAATCAGTTGGAGAAGAACAAAGGATAGAGAAGGATACAACATTGTTACATCAGATCGTGAAGGATTAAATAAGATATTGTGTAAAGGTGATCTGTTATCAGGCAAGCAAGTGCCAATCACAGGATCTATGCTGAGACATTTTAACAGGTAACTTCAGTTAAATCTCTTAATAGAGTAGTCCTAATAGGATGTATGAAATCCTTTAACATGGTGCTTACTTAATTGTAAGTTGAAGTCCTCTAACTAGACACACTTCTAACAGGGTGTTGAAATCCTCTAACAAGGTAAGACCTAATAGTCTTTGTAAGCCTTTAATAGGGCAGGTCTTTTACAGGGCAAACCATGATTCATGGTCAAATCATTGTAACCTTCATTGGATACACTTTATTACTACAATAGTGAAGATTTGTGGGTGTCATCCCCACCCCAGTTTTACCTTCTCCCTTGGAGGGTTTCTAGGTAATCACATCTGGTGTTATGTGTGTGATTGATTATATGTTTAAATGATTTAGATGCATATGTTTTACTTGTTATTTTAGTTTAGATATTGAATGCATATGATGAATGAATGGTGAAAATTTTACGGGTCCAAGTTTAAACTCTTGATTCACCCCCCTAGAAGTTTACTCTCTTTCCCACTTGTAATTCCAACAATATGCCCTTATCAATTCTACATCAATTGATTAATCTTCAATCTTTCTCTGGTTGATGCATCACAAAATTTTATTTAGTGAGATTAAAATAGGGGAATGACCCCTAGCTTACTTCTTAGATACAAAAATGCATCCTTAGGTAATGGCTTGGTGAATATGTCTGCAATTTGTTCTTTTGTATTAACATATTCCAATCTGACTTCTTTATCCTACACCAACTCTCATAAGAAGTGATATTTTATAGTAATGTGCTTTGTTTTGGTATGCATCATTAGATTCTTTGATATGTTGATTGCACTAGTGTTATCATAGTAAATGACTATTGGATTCTTGATTTCTGTCTTCATTCCTTCCAAAAATTGTTTGAACCAAACAATGTTAGAACAATTAATTGCTGTTGCCACATATTCTGCCTCTGTTGTGGATTGAGAGATGTAATTTTTTTTCTTGCTTGTCCAAGACACTAGTCTCTTACCAAGAAAGAATGCTCCACCACTAGTGCTTTATTTGTCATCAAGACTTCCTGCATAATCAGCATCAGTAAATACCTTTAAGTCCAAATTGCCTCCAAGTTTGTACCATAAGCCATAGTCTTTAGTACCTTTTAGATATCTCATGATTCTCTTGATTTCCATCATGAAATTTTCTCTAGAATTTGTTGAGAATCTTGCCACCATTCCAACTACTAGTGCAATATTAGACCTTGTATGTACTACATACTGCAATTTTCCAATCATTGATATGTATGTGGTCTAATCTACTTCTTTGGAATCATCATTCTTGGAAAGCTTTTGTCTAGTAGACATAGTGGTTCAAACTAGTCTTAAATCTTCCATTCTAAATTTCTTTAGTATCTCCTTGATATAATTAGATTGAGTGATGCAGATACTATTTTTGTTCTACTATATTTGCAACCTAACAAAGAATTTTATCTCACCAAATATGGACATCTCAAATTCTTTACTCATTTCTTCTAAAAATTCTTTGCACAAATCATCATTTCCTATGAATAGAGTATCATCAAAAAATATTTCTACCAACACAATCTTCTTGTCTTGTCCTTCTTTGATATATAGACTACTGTTATCATTTGTTCTTTGAAAGCCAATCTGCACCAAGTAATTATGAAGTCTTTCATACCAAGCTCTGGGAGCTTGCTTGAGACCATATAATGCTTTGTGTAACTTGCAAACCATGTCTCTTTTGCTAGGATCTACAAAACCTTTTGGTTGTTCAATGTAGGCTTCCTCATCAAGAATTCCATTCAAGAATGCAAATTTAACATCTATTTGATATACTTTAAATCCTCTATGTACTACATATGCTAGTAAAGTTTGACACCTTCTAATCTTGTGATAGGAGCAAAAGTATCACCATAATCAATACCTTCTTCTTGAGAATAACATTTACATACCAGTTTTGCCTTTTTTTTGAAACTTTTCCATCATCATTTAGCTTATTTCTTAACACCCACTTTGTGTCAATTACATTCTTATCCTTGGGTCTAGGAAAAAGAGTACATGTTTTGTTCTTTTCTATCTATTCTATCTCTTCATTCATTGTTTCAATCCAAATTTCATTTTCTAGAGCATCTTTGACATTTCTAGGTTCAAATTCAGCAAGTAAACATGTACCTTTTAATTTTCTTATTGTCATTGTTCCATCAGATTTGTCTCCAATGATCTAATCAAGTGCATGATGCCTTTTGAAATATCTTGCTAACATAGTTTCTTTGGGTTTTGAATGAGTTCCACTATCTTCATCATGACCTTTAGTATCAAGCTCGGGTCCTTCTATTTGTGACTTAGGTCCATTAGACTCAGTTTGAATTAGCTTGGTAGCCTTTGACTATGACTTAGGTCCTTCAGACTATGACTCGGGTTACATTCTTTGCAACTTGCTAACTGTTGGAGATTTTGGGGGCTTGAGAGATGAGGCCTCCTTTTTTTTATATAGATTTGGCAGGGTATCAGGTTCATAGTAAACAAATCTTTTGTAATCTATTGGCTCCTTGTTGCTTTCTTCTTCACTCTTTTCTACAAACTCCTCAATTCTAACATGTGCACTTTCTATTATTTTATGAATAGACAAATTCAAACATTTGTATGCTTTATTTCTGTAGGACTATCCTAGAAATATGCCTTCATCACCTTTTACATCAATTTTTCCTTTTCTACACTCTTTCATGATATAACATTCGCTACCAAATACTTTGAAATAACTTACATTAGGTTTGTAGCCATACCATAGTTGATAAGGAGTTTTGTTTGAATCTTTCTTCAAATTTACTCCATTCAAGGTATGAACTATAGTGCTGATAGCTTCCTTCTAGTATTTGATTGCAACATTCTTTTCAATCATCAGAGTTCTTGCACAATTCATAATAGATCTATTTCTTCTTTTAGCTATACCATTCTACTGTGGTGTACTAGGGGTTGATACTTGTCTTTTAATTCCTCTTTCAATGCATATTATTGAATTCATTGGAGATGAATTCACCACCTCTATTTGATCTTAAACATTTCAATCTCTTTCCAGTTTCTTTTTCTACTCTTGCCAGATACCACTTGAATTTTTGTAAGGCTTCTAATTTTTCTTTTAGATACATTATAGTCATCATTCTAGAATAGTCATCAACAAAAAGAATGAAAAACTTTTCTCCACTGTAGCTCTCTATTCCAATAGGTCCACATAAGTCTATATGAACAATCTCTAAGACTTCTTCTAACTAATAGTTTTTTCTTTGATGCTAGTCTTTCCCATCTTACCAATTTGACAATCCTTGCATAAACCCATATCAGGCTTCTTCAAACTAGGAATACCTCTTACTCTTCTATGTTTTCTTATCTTAACCAGATTATCAAAGTTTACATGACATAGTCTTTTGTACCATAATCAACTTTCTTCTACTTGAACAATAAAACATGAACATTGACTAAGATTAAGATAAAATAGATTACCTTTTGTTTGCTTTCTAGATCCAACTAGATTTCCTTTTCCATCTAGTAGTTTGGCCCATCTATTCATGAATTCTACCTTGAATCCAATGTTATTCAACCATGCCACACTTAGTAGATTATGCTTTAGTCCTTCAATGCAATAGGCATTATCACATACAAGTTCTTTAGTTAATGAAATGCATCCTTTTCCTTTTATGTTACAAGGTTCACTGTTTTCAAATCTCACACTACCTCCATTATAATATTCCATGTGCTCAAATTTTATTTTATCTCTAGTCATATGATCTGAACAACCACTATCAATAATCCATAAATCATTTTGGCTAATATGAGAGAAAGTGCCATCTTATCTCCTTCATCATTATATTCATCTTTTATAGCAATGTATACCATTTCATCTTCATTGTTATTAGAATCTTTAGCTATAAAACAAGATTTCTTACATTTGTCCTTGTAGTTCTTGTAGTTCTTGGAATCCTTCTTGCCTTTGTGCTTATTGCTTTTCTTTTCATCTTTTATTTCTTTGTTTGGACACCTTGCAACAATGTGACCAACTTCTTCACATGAAAAAGATATAAGAGGAACTTTATCTTTGTACTTTCCTCTGCCTTTGGAATACTTTCTTCCAAGTAGGGCTTCAACAACTTCAAGATCACCATCTAAAATTTCTTTTGATTCTTATTCTTCACTTCTTGATTGACTGGACTTTGATTTCTTATCCTTTTCTTTGAGTAAGAGTTTAGCTTTAAAAGAAGATTCAATAACCTTTGAACTAGGAACATAGTTATCAAAGTTATCTAACTCAAAAGCTGTCAATCTTCCAACTAGAGTATCCAAAGATATTTTATTATTTGGATCACATCTCATCTCTTGAATAGTAGACAATATAATTGCATAAATGAGAAGAAGAGTTCTAAGTACCTTGCTTACAACTATTTTCTCTCTAATGTCCTCTAGATGCTTTGATTGCACTTACACTTGCTTTGATTCTTTCCACATATTTTGCAATATTCTCATCTTCTCTCATTTTCATCTGATCAAAATGACCTTTAAGACTTTCAACCTTAGCTCTTCTTACATTGTCATCTCCTCCATATAGGTCTTTTAGTTTGATCCATATCTCATGAGCTGTCTTGTAGTCTTTGACTTCATCAAATTCAACATGAATAAGAGCAAATGCAATATCAATCATCATGATGTTATGATTCTTATTTTTAGCAATATTTTCAATAGATAATTTTCCAGTGGACATCTTGTATTCAATATCAAGATATTTGGATCCTAAGTCACTGATAGTATCCAAATGCAACCTCATAAGTCCTTGCCATGCTACAAAATTATCTCTATTCAGCTTGGGGATCTCTCTTTTATAAGACATCCTGATCTTTAGCTTAGGTCCTTGAAATCTTCTCTACAAGCATCAAAAGCTATGATACAATTTTTTAGAAATATAAGAGGAGTAGTTGAGAGCAGAGGGGTGAATTAGTTACTACTAAAATAAATCCTAGATCCCTTAAATGTTAGTACAAAACAAACTCTGAAAGCTGAATACCGTTGATGCTCACTAAACACACATTAAATGTTGTAACTTGCTAAGTATTGATTGTGCAAATCTTTAAAAGTTATCTATGATTACCCTTACTTTAACTTAGTTGCAAACATGTAAAAGAAAATAGCATGAATACATTTGACACTAGGATTTAACGTGGAAACCCAATTTGGAAAAAATCACCAATTGCAACTAGTTACTTTTTTTTTTCACTCTTTTGAAGTGAGCCCTATTAGGAGCCAACCCTATTAAAGGTTACAAAACACACTTTTAGGTGTGACCCTGTTAAAGGATTTAATCACCCTATTAGGAGTGGCCTTGTTAGATGTCTTAAGACAATTCAATAGAACTGCCACCTTTTTAGAGGATTTACAAATAACTATTAAGCCAACTTTGTTAAGAGATTTAGATCACTACTAGAATGGCTAAAGAGTAACAATTAGATGACCTAATTTGAATGCAACTGAATTTTTGATTACAGATCTCTATTCTAGCTTGTACTTGATCCTTCTTGATCAAATAAAGCTTTTTTGCTCCATAAGGATTTTCTACTTATCCTTCAAATTCACTTCCTCTCTTCATCATTAAATCTTTAATACACTCATCACATCTTACTAATTCCACACTTTTTGAGCACACAAATTGACCTTATACTTATATCTTTCATATTGTTAAGTCGACTCATATATAACCTATAATAACTAATATTTATCTCCTTAGTCGGCTAGAACCAATAGATAAATAAATTAATCTTAATATGCCAAAATAAGAAAATCCTTTGTTAGCTGAACCAACTTGGTAGACACTAACCTATAAATAATTTCCTGTGTTAACCAACAGAAGCCTAGTTAACACTACAAACTTGCAAAGATCCTTTGGCAACCAAGTGAGCTCAATTAACACTAGTTCCATCCATCTTTTATTCATTTATTGAGTGAGCTTAGTTAACACTCATCTTCTATAGACTTTCCTTCAATGCCTAAGTAAACTCAATAGACACTACCTTCTAAATTAGGCAAACACATGAATGCTCAGTAGACACATAAAACTATCTTCACTACCTGAGTGAGCTCGTTATTCACTGACTGATAATGATATGACATTTGTATAACATCAAGGACAATAAATAATTAATCAATTGTATTCAACAATGTTGACCAAGAATCAATATTGACTGAGTGAAACTATAAGTGTCAAACAAAAAGTTAGTAGCGATTAAGTAAACTAGTGATGACTGAGCATTAGAAATAGTGTTGGTTGAGGGATAACATTTTGATAATTTATGAAAGAATCATGATTTCTAGCTGATAGAGTTGATTTCTTGGAACATGTAAAGCAAGTGGAAGATAAGGATGGATGACTTGGAACATTCAAATCAATGAAAATCGTGTTTGTGCATTTCTATGTAAGAATTCAAGGAGAATTTTGGAGAAGTTTCTAGGAGAGAAAATAAGAGATAAAATGTTGGAAGGATTTGATGAATTTGACCTAAACCTAAGATCTACAGTGGTGTTTAAGTAGAAAAATATCATAATTACCTATTTAAGGAGGTACAAGGGTTAACCTAATAAGTTTGGAGCAGTTATTGATGCTATTGATTGGCAAACTTAAGTAGGAGGCTGAGAAGAGGTAAAAAGTGATTGCTTGAAGGATTGCCAAGCGAATTAGAGACTGAGATGATAATGAAGGCCAATTAGTTTATTAACATATGAGTCAAACTATGATTTATATTTTCAAAATGAGTTTGTATTTGTCAAATCAAAACTTGTTGTTACTTTCTAACCATTATATCAATATTAAAATCCTTTAATCAAGATTGACCTAATAGTCATATGTAAATACTTTAATCAAGGTGGCATTCTAATGGAATATTCTAAAGTCCTCTAACAAGGCCACTCCTAACAAGGTGATTAAATACTTTAACAAGGTCACATTTAACAGTGTGTTTTTAAAACTTTAATAGGGTTGGATCCTAATAGAGCTCACTTCAAACGAGTTTAAAGATTGGTGACATGTTACTGGTGATTTTTTCTAAACTGGGTTTCTACTTTAAATCCTATTGTCAAACTTTTGTGGGTGTTATTTGAGATGATTTACTATTAATGTTTTACATTATACAAGTCTATTATATTTAGGATAGTGGACTTCTACTTGATGTTATTGATAATCTGTTATAGAGGTCAAGCTAATGGATGTTAATATATGAAGTAGTTTAAGTTTTTGTTTGTTCAGTTGGTACCTCTGGACCTTGGATAACTGATTAACACCCTCCTCTCAGTTATTATAAACATTCTAACAATGGTATGCACGAAATGTGTGAATAGGGTAAAAATGGATCTTTAACAATGCTTATAACATTCACCATGATTTATTTATAATTTTAGAGTTGATATGATCCATAATAGACCAAATATTGCACTTTCTATTGGAATTGTTGCAAGGTTTTCAGCTAATCCAAACAAGACACAGATGATTTTTGTGAAAAGGACATTCAAATATCATAAAGGAATTGAAGATTATGGCTTATGGTACAAAAAAGATGATGAATTTAATGTTAAAGCCTACATAGGTGTTGATTAGTCTGATAATGTTGATGATATAAAAAAAACAAGTTGCGGAGCTTTCTTTTAGGAGAGAGACTAATTACATGGAAAAAGAAGAAAAAAAGTTATACTTCAATATCTACTATTGAAGTTGAGTATGTTAGTGTTGCAATCAATTGTTCAAATTTTGTATGGATTAAGAAAATATTGGAAATTATGCAAGATGTAACATATCTCATTACTATTTATTGTGATAGAACTAGTGCAATAAATATTTCATAAAATTTATTGATGCATGCAAAAAAAATCAGATATCAATCAAGTATCATATTGGAGGGAGCAAGTACAAGAGAAACAAGTGAGGCTTTAATATGTGAAGTCTAAATAGAAAATTATCCACATGTTTACTAAGCCATTACCTAAGGATGCTTTTGAGTATCTAAGAGGTGAAGATACATGTTGCATCGAATCATGGATGAATTGTAATATATTTTTGGAGTTGATGTAAGAGTTCACACTTTAGGAACATTTATGAAGTTGTGAAGATGATTGTGATGAAACTTGTGAAATTTACACATGCAAGGTACTAGGACAAATACAAGGTTTTATAAGTTTCATATTGAAATTTATAATGACCTTTGGCATTGATATGAAAGGGGGACAATTGTAATAAAGGGGGAGAATATATATAAGTATACAAGAAGGAGAAGTGTGAGGAAGATTATGGAGAACTATAACCAAAGGGGGAGAGAATTCGCAAAGGGAGAAATGTTGATGAATATTTTTGTTGCTAAAGGTACAAACCAAGTTATAGAGAATTTGTTGATGAAGACAAAGAGTTGAACAATTGCATTGTTGACAATGCATACATTTGATTATCTTATGTAATGTTTTGTAATCTAAAATTATGTTATGTGTTGTCATCAATGCCAAAAGGGGAGATTGTTAGCCCTAACTGATAATGTAATTAGTAATGCTATGAATGTATGTAAAAGAGTCATAATGGTTGTTATGTTTTCATTGATGTCAAAGTCTTAGTTGGCTAGAAATTATGCCATCTTAGTAGAGTGTTATATCATTATGATCGATGAAGAGAAATTGATCGATAAAGAGGATTAATAGAAAATATGTTGAAGAGAGAGTTGATTAGTGTGCTATACTATCAATACTTGAAGGAGTTTGATAGTGATAATGTAATGTTGGTTTAATTATTTTATAATCATGCAATAGTGTAATGTATTGAGTTACACAAGCTTAAGTGAGTAACAAGGTTAAATAAGGAAGATTTTAATTAGTGAGTGGTTACAATGTTCACCAAGAAAATGGAAAAGTAAGAGGAAAAATCAATATTTTCAGAGTGAGTCTAGTATTAAATAAGTACTATATTACCCAAGTGAAATATTATGTTCATCAAGTAATAGTTTGAAAAATAATTTGAAAGAAATGGAATCTAAGGATGACTTTTGATGGAAAAATGGAATGTTCGAGATGGTCAAAGACACAAGTAAAAGTGTGTGGCAAGATCAATGATTGAGAAAATTCAATAAGGATATGATGATGGAGATTAAAGAAAGATAAAGATGAGCATGAAGTTCTATGAAAAGTTTTATTTTCTATGTAGTTAAGTACATTGAATTTGAGATCAACAATTTTGATTAAGCGACAATAGATGGAAGAATCTAGAAGCACAAGAATGACTATTTAAGGAGGAGATAAGACATTTTTTATGTTGTTGGTTTTGATTGTTAAGGTGGTGATTGTGTGAATTATTAAAGCAGATGAATGAAGATAGTTTAACTAGGCAAACCAAGTAGATTTGAGGAAGAAGAAAGAATTGAAAGAGTGAATTTTCTAGTCAAGAAAATAAAGTTAAGAGATTAGAGTAGAACACTAGATAGAGACAAGAATAGAAAGTAGTTCTAAACAAGCAAGTTAGTGCTATACCTAAATAGATAATTTTAACGATATTACTTTCTAGTAGCCAAAAAATTGGTATACCAAGTGGACCTAACAAATATGTGAAATCCTATATGGTAACATCGATTAGTGGTGTTTGTAAGTCCTTTAGAGTTGGCCAATCTTTAGACAAGATTAAGGAGTGATAAGGTCTAGATGATATTTTGGTTAAATCCTCTAACAAGATCACATCAACAATCTGTTGTAACCTTTAACAAGGTTGGCTCTTAATAGAGCTCACTTCAGAAGAGTGAATTTTTTTGGTTGCTGGTCCTAGGTGGTTTTTCCCTTAACATGGTTTCCATGGTAAAATATTGGTGTCAAATGTGTTGATGTTATTATGTTGCAAGTTGTTTTATGTGTTATTTAATTTTAGTGCAACTTGGTAACAACTAAGTTTATTGTCGATAATAACTAAGTTTTATTACTATCAGTCAATTAAAATAGAATGATGAATGAAAATTTTTGAGTAAAGTGATTGAATGAGTTAATTATGAAGTTGAATGAATACACTAAATGGAAGTTTATGATGTTTATGAATGTTATTTGGTACTAATTTTTTTAAAAGGGACTGTAGGATAACTGAACATAACTGATTCACCCCCTCCCCCCCCTTAGTTATCTAATAATTCATAGAATAAGATGATAGTATTTATATAGAATAAAGCCTTATCTTCATTCAAGCTCCAAATCCATAACGAGTCACATAAAATATAAAAGAGACTAAAATGGGGTGTATAGTAACACGATAATAATATCAGGGCATGACAAGAGCAACTCTAGTAAAATGATCAGAATGTAAATCTATGAACAAGATAAAATAGAGCAAAAACCCATTCTTATTTGGTTTACAAAGGTAAAATATAAGGAGCCCATTTTACATAAACATAAAAAAATTATTATGGTAAGGACCACAACTGTAATAGAATTATTTTAAGGAAAGGTTGTCCTTGTTGATACAAGGGAAGAAATTGGTATTTTTGAAATAAAAACTCTCATGCGTGTTATTTGAAAATTATATATCTTATAATGGTTAGGTTAAAGAGAAATATCTCTACAATCTGAAGAAACTTTATGTACAAAATACTCTAGAAGAAACAAACTTGCAAACTTGCAAAGTATCTTTGATCCAAAATCAAATGCAGAAAATAGAATTAACTTCTTTATTTCAAGTTTTTCAGAATACATAGAAATAATATGGGTTGAAAACAATAAATCCAAGCTTGTAAAAGGCTACAGAAAGAAATTCATTCTTGATTATAGAGTATTATCAACAAAAGCAATAAATGGTACCTGTGTAGCCTAAGATAATTTAAGGACAAGAGACGACCTTCATAACAAAAAAGATCCCGGTGCTCATAGCTTCAAAGACCACATTACTTTTAATGGGATGAAACCCTTCAATAAACATGTAAATAAAATAAATGTTCAATTAGTTCTTGTAAATAATCATATAAGACTCACTAGGCTGGATGTAGGTGTTTATTAGTCTGTAAGAAAAAAACAAGAATTTTGGTTGTTTGCATTTTCAAACCCTAGGTCAGTTGTGCAAAGAAATCTCAAAAAAAAAATCAAAGGACAAAATTAAATAAGATAGGGTTTCCCCTTATTTTCAATGCCAAACCCTAAATAATTATCAAACCTAATCTAATAAGTTAGGTTGGGTCTGCCTTGAAAAGAATTCGGTCTTCTATTAAGGAATTATTTATTAAATTATATGTGTTCGGTGATTTGATCTTATTTAATCCTCTACATATATTAGAAAGTAATTTTTCATTTTTATTTATTTATCAAATGAATATATATTATTCAAATATTTAATACAATTATTATTAAAAAGATATTAATTATTCAATATGTATTAAGTACCTGAATATTGATAAATAAATAAAAAGAGATAACAAGTATTTTTTGCTTACACATAAAACATTCTAAAATTAATGAATCAAGTGTTAAAAATATGAGACACTTGAATTCATTAATTATTTTAAATGCAAGAGTAAGATAATTCACAGTTATTTGCACATCTAATGTGTAATTAACATATTATATGACTAAAATTATAAAACCTTTAATATCATTAATTATTTTAAATGCAAATGGATAAGATATGTTGCAATTGTAAATTTGTAGACAAAAAATAGCTTTCAGGTCATCATATAGTTCTATTTACAGTAGTGGAAGATGTTCTTAGTTAATAGAATATCTTGAGGAGTTCTTTTTTAGTCAAGGGGTAGTTCGATTTTCACATGCATTTATGGTGTAGTCCAATGCTATTTTTAGCTAGTTATGGGGTAGCTGAGGCCACTTATACTTTTAGGTCACTTGAGGACTCCCTCTCATGCATATTTCACATGCTTTTTAATAATTTGACTTCCTATATTTTTATTTTTATTCTAACATCTAAGCTAGGGTTGTTTACATGATTTTGAGTAGATGGAGGTGGATTTTAGTTAGCTATCAGTTATACTTGAGTCTAAGGGTAGATTAGTTAGGTTTCTTCACAAGTTTGGTGCAGTTTTGGGTCTTATTTCTCATGCATATTTTCCATATCCAAATTAGGGTTTGAGACTTGTATTTATTGTATTTTCACCTCATTATGAGGTCTCTTCTTTTTTCACTAGAATTTTTGCACATTGTAAACTCATTAGTTGAATTATCGGAGCACTTTGTGGCAAAGATTTTGTAAGCATAAATTAAATAGATATAGTGGTTCCTTCTCATTGATTTTGGTTGTAATATTGTGGAATTCTCTCTTTTGTGTTATATTTTTCTGCACTCCAAATTTATTCCTTATTGTAGATTAGAATCCCAATACTTGTGATTACATGTCTATTCTTGTGTTCTTATTCTTTTTGTAGAAAATTGGTAAAAGCTAGTTTCCTTTCAAAACAAAGATCTTAGTTACTTGCATTAGAATCAATTTTGTAGTAGCATATTTGTCTAAGTATTGTAGGTCTTTAACATCTCATCAATTCTTGTGGATTTAATTAAAATTACATATAAATATTTGGTTTATCACCCCATTTATGTTTTTAGTATTCATTATATCATTCACTTTTCATCCCTTTTCTTGAGCTCAAGTTAGTTTTAGGTGATCACAATTTAGGAACTAATCGTATTTAGAGATTTATCTCTCATTTTAAGACAACCCACCACATGAGAGAATTTTCATGTTTCAACAAGATAGCTAGATCTTTCATCTTGGTAGAGGCACAATCCTATTTGACAATAATCTTTGGCATGCCCAATGGCACCACAAACTACTTCATAGTTCTCTGAATTACCAAATTTTATCATTATTTTGGGTTTTAATGACAATATTCCAACCTTTTTGAAGGTATCTTACAACACCTGATGACCCTATTTCTAATTTTTTTTAGCATATTCAACTATCAAAACTTATGAAAAAGGTTAATACATGTCAAAGTAAAAATGAAGTTCAGTATCAAGAGCTTCCTTCACACAAAATGAGAGGCAATACGACTAGGAGAGGTGTTATATCAACTAGCAGGGGTGGTAGAATCAATAGAAGGAGAACCAATTGTTACAACTTTTGAAAACCCTTTTTAAAAAAGTTTTGAAGAGGTCACATAATAGAATCATGAAGATTTTACATTTTTCAGTAGTTCTGAAGGTCCTTGTACTTCTAAAGTAGAATTACCAACAAAAAAAAGTTTCATAACCAATTCTAAAGGGTCATAATCAACCTAGAAATCAATCTATTTTGGATTTTAATCAAGGTAGTCCTCTCAATATCCCAATTCAACATGATATACCTATTGTTGTATTGAAAAGTGTCATATTTTACTAGTGAGAATTCAGTTTCAACTATTGAACATATTAGAGATATTGCATCATTATATTGTTTGCATCAAGTGGCATTTAACATGATGTAGCTATGAAGTTACTAGCAGTGTCTTTCAAAGGTAAAAGATTAAAATAGTTTAGGGAGCAATCTATAAACTCTGTCACTACATGAGATCAACTTGGAGAATTATTGAATAAATAGTTTGATTTTTTTTTATCATTTGTGTCTTATAGAGAAATTAACTACAATGAAGAGGGTAAATAATAACCACATGTTTGATTTTAATCACAAATTCAAAAGAACTTGGAAAAGAATACCAACACTTATCAAGCCATCCAACAAAAAATAAATTTCTAGTTTATCTACAGGCATTGAATCAAAATATAGTAGTGCATATCCAATATGTGGGAGGAAATACATTACCAACAACATTCAACATTGTTATTAAGAGGAAAAAAATTTAATTCAAGCTAGTGTGTTATCTCCTAGGCCATCGATACTTATTTTTGCAGAAATACAATCATTAGTGATAGTTTAACAACCAACAATTGTTGTTGTTCCAGGATTTATACCATTCAACAAGAAGGTTGTAGTTTAGAGGAATATGTTGTTACAACACTTACTAGGGAGATGAAAAAGTAAAATTTGGAGTTGAAAGAAATGGATGAGAGCATGATCATGACTTTGTAGAGTTATGATAATGTAATCATGAAGTTAAAGAGACAACAAGGTCAATACAACAGGCTTCTTCAAGCTCCTTATTATCAAAACAAGCAAGGGGATCAAGTTATAGGACTAAGTCAACCACAGGCCTTCTCAAGGACAACACATAAATTATGGTTAAAGGACTAATCAACCTTATTATTACACAAATCCATGCACCTCTAGAGAGTTTTTAGTTGTTCTTTAAAATAACTATACATAAGATGAGGAGTGGTGTAATACATGCATTGCTACTCATTTCTTGTTATATTATCCAAATATTCTTGAAAAAAGAAGGCAAGACGTTCTTAAGGGACACTGTTTAGTAACTCAAAGTGAAGTACAACATGATCAAAATGAGAAACAAGGCACCCTTGATTCTAATTTGATGGATTTTGATGAGGATAACACTATTATAGCAATAAAATTTGATCCAAATTAGGTTTAGAGACTAGTAATAGTAGGAAAAAGATCCAAAATTAAGGTTGTTGATGATCAACAATGAGTCGACAAAGTACAACAACCTCTTATTAAGCTATAAAAATAAATAGATAAGGGAAAATAACACCAAGTTAACACTTATAGTAATCATCTAGGACCATAAAATGTTTAAAAGGTATAATACGTGCCTAAAGTACAACAAAGACAACATCAACAAGCTCAGATAATGGTGTTGCAGCCACTACAACTACAAAATGAGCCCATTGTTCCTAAATAAAAGAAAAAGATTAGTGTTCTAAACTTTAACATAGTTGAGAATTTAAAGAAAACAAATATTCCTATCTCTATGTGGGATGTTTTAGCACTCTCAAGCCAATAACAATATGCTGTAGGAATCCCTTAAGTCATTTAACCATAACATTAATGTTTTGGACCAACAACCTACTAAAGTCCTAATGGCTGAAAATACCAAAATAGTTCAACGACCATTAAGTCTAGTTAAACCATAACCTTTTTATCCAGTCCTAATAGGACAACAGTTAGTTCATAATTGCATGATAGATTTAGGTGCTACTTGTTGATCTCAAATTGGTTTTGACATATGAGTGTCTATACACTTAAGTTATTTACAAGTTAGAACTTAGTTCATGCTAAATAGATAATGCATGCTAAGCATAACATGTTATATAGTGCATGCCGAGTAAGTTACTTAGTAAGTGCCAAGTAAATTATTAGTGCCATGTCACTCAAGTGCCAAGAAGTCAGAATGTGCCAAGTAATTTAGATGTCGAGTGACAACATTGAAGTTGTAGTTGATGTTGAGCATTAGGGATTTCAGATGTGGAGTAAAACAATTTTGACATAGTTGTTTGTAATGGCACAAACCACTATGTAAACTATTTTGGAGCTTACTTAAAGATTTTTTTTGCAATCCTAGATGATAAGAACAAAACTTAATTGTGAATACTTATGTAGTACATGCAACCAATCAGTTAAAGGGATGATTTGAGCAGCTAGATGGATGAATTATAATAATTGATTCATACCTAACCCTCAGTCACCTAGATCTTCTTAAGGAGGAAAAAAACCTAAACTTTGTATGAATGTGGAAGGAGAAAAGAGAGAAGTTTGCATGTGCGAACAAAGCATTCATGGTGGCTAAGTTGTTAATTGAGATACATTACAGAATTAGTTAGAGAAGAACATAGGAAATGAGTTAAAGGACAAAAGTGATACATCTAATCAAAGAAGGATTAAGAATACATGCAAATAGGTGATCTATTATCTAGTAGTAGAGTGCTAATTATAGGATCATTGCTGAGACATTCTAATAGGTGAATTAGTTAAAACTCTTAATAGAGTAGTCTTAACAGGCTGTTGTAAATCCTTTAACAAGATGTTTACTTCATTGTAAGTTGAAGTATTTTAATGAGACACGCTTCTAATAGGATGTTGAAATCCTTTAACAGGGTAAGATCTAACAATGTCGTAAGCCTTTAATAGGGTAGACCTTTCACAGGATAGATCATGTCTCATAATTAGACATTGTAACCTTCATTGGAAACACTTTACAACTATAGTAGTGAAGATTTGTGGGTGTCATCCCCACCCCAGTTTTACCTTCTCATTGGAGGGTTTATGGGTAATCATATCTTGTGCCGTATATGTGAATGTTTATTTGTTTTTATGCTATGGATGTATATGCTTAATTTGGTATTTTAGTTTACATGCAAATCATGAGATGGATGTGTGGTGAATGAATTTATGATTAAAGTTTTGAAGGATTGATTCACCCACCCCCCCTTAGATTTTACTTCCCATATTGTATTTCCAACAATTGGTATTAGAGCCAAGTTCTCTAAAAGGGAAAGCTTTGCAGCTTTGAGGAAAGATCTTGAAGATGAAAGTCTACAAATTGGGAAAGACTATTGAGAACTAGAAGATTGAAATACAACTTTCCCTACATCAGTTGAATGAAGCAAGAGATGAGTTGAAGTAGTCATTGAAGAGAAGGAAATAGATGGATATTGAAGAGAATGACACACAATACCAAGAGATTTATGCTACTAGATATTTTACAAATGGAAACATAAGTGAATTAGATGTAGTAGTTGCAGATTTGATGGAAAAGAATGGAACCCTAACTAAAGGGGTCAGAAATCTAAATATAGAACAAGAAGTTCAATTAGTATTTCTATTTGAGGTGACCAAGCATAAAAATAAAGCTAAAGAGGAAAAACTCATGATTGAAGATGACAAAAGGATACTAACCAACACACTAGAAGAGAAAACATCAGAGGTGAATAGGATTGCTCACATGCAACTGGAAACATTGAATCAAATGATAATTGCTAATCATGAATTGAATGGTAAAGATATTGGAATCACAACATTGAAGTTACAAAATGAATAATTGAGAAATAATCTAAGAAGGGAAAAGGAGTTTGCTAAAAGTTTCAACAAACCAAGTGAGGCCATCAAGTATTTTGAGCAATTGATGAGATCTCGTAGATCCAACAATGATACTACTAGATTGGGTTACACCATCATTGAAGAATGAGTCATCCAAAAGTGGTGAACAAAGGAGAAAAAATGGTAAAATCTCCAAACCTACTTGTCATAATTGTGGAAAATTAGGACATATTGCTAATGTTTATAGGAGCAAGATTGCAAATTAGAATCCTAAGATGAAGTTCATGGGTCACTACCACAAGTGAAACAAGAAAGGACATCAGGCACATGAGTGTATAACCAAGATGATGAGCACACAAACATTTGAAGGATACTATTATAACTGTTAGAAGTACATGCATAAAGCATACGAGTGTAGATCTAAGCCCAAGAGGTCATCAAACAAGTAGATAAAGGTACAGAACAATGGAAACTCTTATAATTGGGATTATGATACTAGGTATAGTTGTCACTATTTTCAAGAATATGGACATGTTCCTAAGAACTACATAAGAACACATTTTAGAAGTGATTACAGTAGATGGTTAAGTCAAACTACATGTTTTAGTTGCTTAGAGACTGGTCATATAAGCAACCATTATCCAAAAAGGTCAAAGGCACCAAGCAATGAGTTCAACAAAGGCAACAAAAAGGCACATGTTGAAGAAGTCAAAGTGTAGATGAACAAAGCATGGAAGAAAAAGGAAGATTGTAGTACATCAAGTTCAAATGGGATCACTTCACCTAATGAGTTAGGTGATCACACCATCCCCAATTAAGCAATCAAGAGGTATGTGTGGGACTGATATTTAAGTGATATATCATACATTAGTTCCAAGGATTTAGTTTTGAAAAGATTATATATGCATGAAGAAAGATGCAAAGTGTTGTTTAGAACTTGGAAGAAATCTTTAAGTTTTATTTTCATGTTGCTACCGAGCATGAGAATTTTCACTTAAGCTACTGAGTGAAATCTAGTTGATGCCGAGCTATCATAGGTGATTGTATTGGCTAAGCTTGTAGTGGTTTCCGAGTGTGGAGAAAATTACATGGAAGCTAAACGAGTTGGGATTACTATTGAAGCCAACCTTACAATTGTGTAAGCACTGAGCATTAATTGTAAAGTTTTAAGGGCTATGTAGTTAATTTTTTATTCATTTGACATCATTCAAATTTGGAGAGAGCATGTAGAGATTAAGGAAAATTGAAGAGATCATTCCAAGCATTTGTAGACTAGATTCAACCACTTTTTGACACCATTCAATAGATTTGTGAAGGTATTTATCATGTGCTAAGCTATGTTGTTTGAATTCTTGCAAACCCTAGGTAATCAATATGACATCTAGTTCTTCTGATACTAAGGTTAAAGAGGGAAAGGAAGTTTTAAATGTTCAATTAATCAGTAATGAGATAAGAAAATCAAACTTTAGGGCAATTCCTAACATTGTATACAAGCAAGATTCATCTGGTGCGGTATTTGATGATATCATCACAAGTTTTAATGAGTCAAGATGTAAGATGTTGTTACATATGTATGGTGGGTAGCATAGGTGACATGGAGATTAGAGACCTATATGGAAAACTATGTGAAAATAAAAAGTTAAAGTAAGAGTTTAAAATTGTAGAAAGAAAAGGGTCAACTCGTGCCTTATATTTCTCCAATGTTTTCAAGACAGAATGGATATAGATTATTTTGAGTAGGATTCATGACAAACCTATGTGGTTAGAGGATGGACCCATCAAGATTACCAAGAGGATTGTGAAAAGGGTAACAAGGTATCTAACCCTAGATAGATCTAAGACCATGAGAAGTGATGCAAAATAGGTTATTGAGAAAAAAATAGGGGTAGTATGGAATAAGAGAGGAATGACAATTGACACCAACACCGATCCCATAATTGCTTTTGTAGTAAGGATAATTGCACATAAATTCTTTCAATCTAGTAGGTTGAACATTGTACCTTGCATTGCTATTAATGTAGGCTACAAGATAGTTAAGAAGGATCATTCTTATGACCTTACCGAGTTACAGTTACAACAGTTGTCAAAAAACTTGGGAGCCATAAGAGAAACCAAGAGTGTATAGTGCAAGTTTGGTTCAATACTTGTTTGTATATTTTTCTATGTCTAGAACACACTTCCTTTGGAAAAGTTGCATGGAAGACAAATAGATCTATTCTAGTGCAGATAGGTGAATACATTGAGAAAATTGGAGAAAATTTTGAGTCTATAATGACTAGATACTTTGAAGACTTTAAGAAATCAATAAAATAAAGAATGAGGATACTAGTGTCACTAGTTGAGAAGCATTTCAATGATATTTGCTTTCTAGTTGGTACCAACTTCACATATATTTAGGTTGCAGTTTCAAGGGTGAGGTGGCTAAAGTCTCTAGGTTATGAGATAAATGTGGATGAGACATCTAAAACAATGACCACTTTTCCAGTAGAAGAAGTAGATAAGAAAGCTACAACCTTGGTAACTTTGATGTAGCAAGGTCAAAGATAACTATGGACTTGAAGACAACCTCTGTAATAAGGAAGAAGAACAAAATTGTTAAGAAGCTCAAAGAAAAATTTGGTGAAGGGGCAGAAGAAGATGCAGAAGAAGATGAGAATGAAGATGATGATGATGAAGAAGGTGAAGATGTACCAGCCCAAGCACCACTAGCCATTACTCAAGGTCAAGGTGAAGACCAAGATGGAGAGGAAGTAGAAATTGAAGAAGGTGCTGAGGGAGAAGGAGCCAATAAAGCACTTGTAACAAAATAAAACAAGAAAAGAAAAGATAATGCTCTAGTAGCTAGCAAACCCAAGAAGTTGTAAAAACTACACAACCTAAGCCTACAATTCCTGCTACCAGGGCTAGCATAAGAGCTACTGCTAAGAAGGTTCCAGAAGTTGAAAAGTCAAAAGGAAAGAGAACCAAGAAAACTACACAAGAAGATGAGTCTAAGAAGAGAAAAAGGAGAAAATACATTTCTCCAGCTGAATCAAATGAGGAGAGGATAGAATTTGATGACAACAACCAATTCAAAGTGGTAAGCAATAGTCCTTCTTTTGATTTGGACAACTTGTGTGAGAATATAAAGAATAATGATGACTTATCTAGATTCACACATGTTGAGTTTGACAAAATTGGAAAGATTGAGATGAACCGAGTGGAAGAGTCAATATATGCCATGATGGAAACATTCAAGAAGACTCCAATTGAGCTTTCCAACTCTATACCCAAGAGTCTATGTGATAGAGTTGAGAAAAAAATGGCAGTTTAGTCTCAATACAGAAAGGCAAACTAGAGAGACTACATTAACAAGTGTGATACTAGAATTGGGTAAGGCCACAATGTCAAAGGCCATTAGGAAGTGCATAGGGAGATTTTCTCCTAAATAAAAGGCATTCATTAATTTTTGAAATAACATTGAGGATGTTGTTCAGAAGTCCACTCAGATATGGAAAGTAATATATGGACTAACAACACCTAAGGCAATTGAGTTGACACCTGTTGAGGTAGGTGAAGACAAAGGTGAGCAAGAAGTAACTGAGGTTACTAAAGATGAAACTAAAATAGATGCACATGTGGAAGGCACTGAAAAGAATATAGATACAAAGGCAATAGCTGAAGTTGAGCAGCAAACAGAACAAAGTATACTAGATACATAAACACTGAGTGTTAGTCCACAACATGTGACAGATGCAGACACAAATACAGTAAAGATCAAGGATGTTTCTAATACTATAGCTTATAACATCAACCCCATAACAAAAGATTTGAAAAATATATTGCTAGACACCACCACTGAGGCACAACTATGTAGTCATCCTATATTGGTGAGTGTAAATGAAATTGAGAAGGCAGAAAAAATATTTGCAGAGGAGGAAATATAAGACATATCTAAGACCCCTCAATTTATTGTGCTACAACCTATAATGGCCATTGTAGTGTACCAAAGGAAAGAGACAACAATGGAAAATATCAACAAAATGGTGCAAAATGTGTTCGTACAAGAAGTTGCTATTAAAGATAACAATGAGACACTAGTTCAAATAGGCTACGAAGACACTTCTACCTACAACACAAGCTCAAGGTGGAATTGAGATTAGCAAGCAAGAAAAGGATAGGAATAAAGAGTTAGTATTGACTACCATGCCTGAGGAGAAATTAGCAATATAAGCATTGGTTACTTTGCCAAAAACTACTACTCCTTTAAGTGAAGCTCTTCATAGGCCTAGTGTAGAAGCTACACCACTACAGTCATCAAGGCCTAGTCCTAGCACATCCAAGGTAGATGAAGTTACGTCATTTGGTGATGTCAACTTGGATGAGGTGATTGTGTTGCCAAAGTTTTATCTTGCAATAATCACTATTGAACATATGAGCATACTTTAGGATGTTATTACAAGGAAAAAGCACCAAGAACTACTCAAAAGGGAGCATAGGCACAAGCAAGCATTGCAAGATATCAATGATATTTTGTTACAAGCTAGAGTTTTTGTTGCACCAAAAGATCGACCTGTCAATGCCCGATACAACCACTAGAGTTATACAACTTAGGAGGCAGTTAAGCAATGTCATGAATCTTGAAGGGGAATGTTGGCAGTTAGTCCAACAAACCCCCCCTCAACGTTACCCAAGGAGATTCAAACTTATGACCAAGCTTTGATACCAGTTGTTGCAAGCTAGAGTTTTTGTTGCACCAAAAGATCAAATTGTCAATGTCAATACAACCACTAGACTTATAGAACATAAGAGGTAGTTAATCCATGTCACGAATCTCAAAGGGGAACATTGATGGTTAGTCCAACACATTTTTCTTGATGCATTTAGCCTGCCTACACCTAAAGATGACAAGCCTATCATGGAGAAGTTGGGAAATATAGTGGAGAAGATAAATGATATAGACTTGGATTCAAATGTTTAACTACTTGAATGGTCCGAGAGGAAATTTCAAGGAAAAGTCAATGAAAAGATATCAAGTGCCATTGCACTTAGCTAGGTTGAATTAGCAACCAAGATTGACTATGTAAAGAAAGTATTAGAGAATATTTTCTCTCTTTACACAAAGTTATGTGATAAAACTCTATTCACACAAGAAGTACAATGACATATTGACACTCTTGAAGGAGATATGAAGCTAACGGGGTGCTACTCTATCAAATTCTCTAGCTCAAAGTCAAAAGCACTTTAGGAATTTGCTGAACTCCCAAGGTCAGTTGGCAACCTTGCATGCTCAAGATGCAAACATTCAGGCTACACTGATCAATATCTAGTCCATGTTGACTCCAGACATGGAGATACTACACAAAGAACTAGCCTTTGTAGAAACAATGATGAAGAAAGATCCCCATCTTTTTACACATGAAGGTTTAGTTGACCTTGTTGCCAAGTTATCTCTCCAAATAAAATCATTGGAAGTAGCTTGTGATAATTGGGATGTAGCTTTGAAGATAATTCTTGAGGTCCATAAAAATTTCTTGGGTAAACACACTATACATGCATAACCCTTTGACATAAGTGTCAAAAAGGGGGAGAAAGTTAGGTGGAGACATAAGTTTTGGGGAGAAATAAAAATTTGGGGATAAATAAAAAGAAGCAAAAGGAATCAAAGACACAAAAAGAGTACATAACCCTTCAACATATGCATATTTACTCAACAGGAGTATTGGTTTAGCTTCAGAAGAACACAGTCAACTCAAGGGGAGTTATATGATTTTGAGGTATGCAAAAATTTTGGAATTTTGGAATTTTTTACATATGCCGAACAAAGATAGTGAGTGTTTGAGTGATGCTCATAAGTTAAGATCATTCATGCATGACCAAGTTTTTTTTCCACTCATGTCAAAGGGGGAGATTTTTGATTTTAGATTGGTTTTGACATATGAGTATCTATACACTTAAGTCATTTACAAGTTAGAACTTAGTTCATGTTGAACAAGTAATGCATATTGAGAATAACATGTCAAATAGTGCATGCTAAGTAAATAGTTAGTGCTAAGTAACTGAAGTGCCAAGTAATTAGCATGTGCTAAGTAATTTAGATTTTGAGTAACAACATTGAAGTTGCAATTGATGCCGAGCATTAGGGACTTCAAATGCCGAGTAAAATAGTTTTGGCATAGCTATTTGTAATGGCACAAACTAGTATGTAATCCATTTTGGAGCCGACTTAAGGATTATTTTGCAATCCTAGATGATAAGAATGAATCTTAATTGTGAATCCCTATACAATACATGCAACTAATCAGGTAAAGGGATGATTTGAGTGGCTAGATGGATGAATTACAATCGTTGATTCATACCTAACCCTAAGTCACCTAGATCTTCTTAAGGAGGACAAACCCTAAAATTTTTATGAATGTGGAAGGAGCAAAGAGAGAAGTTTGCATGCACAAATAGAACATTCATGGTGGCTAAGGAGTTGTGAATTGAGGTACATTATAGAATCAGTTAGAGGAGTGTTAGGATTAAACCACAGATAGAAATATCAATTATATGCAAATATAACCAATATCAAAAAATAATAGATCACACAAAAAAAACACAAGGCACCAAGATTTAACGTGGTTCATCCAATCCCTAGGCTATGTCCACCAAACAACAAGTTCGATATTATTATGATCCAATGATTACAACTTGATTACAATCTGTAATCCCTTACAACTTAGTACCACTACAAGAACCAATTTTCACATCACCACTATGAAATAATCCCTAACACTAAGCCCTTTTATACAAGTATTTTTATTTTTCTTTAGGGTTACAACATGTCGGCCATATGTCAACCATATGTTGGCCACAACGTTAGCCATGGCCCAAAATTTTTTTTGGGGCGCTGCCTCGAACCCTAAAGAATTTATGAAGTATATATAGTATTTCCCTAATCAGACACCACAAACTAACAAGGAGAACAAAGGAAATGAGTTATAGGACATAAGTGATACATTTGATCAAAGAAGGATCAAGGATAATGTAAAGAGGTGATCTATTACCCACCAACAGAGTGCTAACCACAGGATCATTGTTGAGACATTATAATTGGTGAATCAGTTAAATCTCTTGATAGCTTGTTGTTAATTCTTTAACAGGGTGCTTACTTCATTGTAAGTTGAAGTCCTTTAATTAGACACACTTCTAACAAGGTGTTGAAATCCTTTAATAGTGTAAGATCTTGTAAGCCTTTAATAGGGAAAACCTCTCAGAGGGTAGATCATGTCTCATGATCAAACATTGTAACCTTAATTGGATACACTTTACAACTATAGTAGTGAAGATTTTTGGGTATCATCCTCACCCTAGTTTTACCTTCTCATTGGAGGGTTTCTAGGTAATCATATCTTGTGTCATATGTGTGAATGTTTATTTATTTTTATGTTATGGATATATATGCTTAATTTGGTATTCTAGTTTACATGAAAATCATGAGATGGATGTGTGGTGAATGAATTTATGGTTAAAGTTTTGAAGGACTGATTCAACCCCCCCTCTCAGAGTTTACTTCCCATATTGTATTTTCAACACTACTAGCTCAATTATTGTTGATCTCATATTGGTTTTGACAATTGAGTGTCAACACACTTAAGAAATTTTCTAAGTTGATGCCGAGTCACAATATGTGCCAAGCCAAAAATTCAACAAGTGTTGAGTCATTGAAATGCCAAGCAAATAGACAATACCAAGCAAGTTTTAGATGTCGAGCAAAGTTCAAGTGTCGAGCAAGACATAATTTAGTATGTGCCAAGCATTAGTAATTAGTAAGTGTTGAGTAAAAAAAAATCAACATAAATTTTGTGCCTTCAAAAACTAAGATGTAAACCATTTTTGAGCAGACATAGGGATAAATCTTGAAGGATTAAAAGATAAGATAAAAACTATTTAATTCCCTATGCAATAAACACACAACCAATCCAAAAAATGGAAAGATTTGAGTGGGAAAGATGGATGAATCTCAATCGTAGATTCATACATAACCCTAAGTCATGGAATCCTTTTAAGGAGGTCGAAACCTCATAATTCAATAATGTATGAGAGAGTGTGCGAGAAGAAAATGCATGTAAGGAGACAATACTAGCAAAGTTTGAAGATAGTGAAATGGGTGAATTGACTTAGAAGAAGGATAACATTGCAGTATCGGTTAGCATAATAGAGAATCAAGATCACAACAGTTTCATACCAGATCAATGAGGATCATATTGAATAGAACAAAGATCTAAAATCAACAATAGTAGATTCAAAGTGATTAGGTCAAACATTCCACTATACTCTCTAACAATTGTATTAGTAGAATGAAATCCTATGGAGATAGGTTGGTTTAACAACCATTGTATAAAACCTTTAACAGGGTGACATTCCAAGTGAATGTTTTGTAAATCGTTTAGCCAGGTACACTTTTGATAGAGTGTTAAAATCCTTTAACAGGGTAGGATCTAATAATCCTTGCAAGATTTTAATAGAGTAGGCCTTTCACAAGGTAGATCATGAAAATGGTCAAAATATGTAACCTTAATAGGTGAACTTTATTGCTACAGTAGTGAAGAGTTGTGGGTGTCATCCACACCCCAATTTTACCTTCTCATTAGAGGGTTTTTGGGTAATCAAATCTAGTGTCAAGTGTTTTTGTGGATGCATTTACTTTACATGTTATTTTCATATGTTTATGCATGCAATGTTTTAAAGTTAAAAATTTTATTGGTTAAAGTTGAATACTTCTAATTCACCCCTCCCCCACCCCCCCCCACCCCAAGAAGTATAATTTCCACTTGTTAATTCCCAACAAGTTATATCTAAGAATATAGTAGACCAACTAGGTCTCAAGTATGAGCCCATAGAAAAAGGGGTAGTCCAACTAGATGGCACATTTATTGAGACTATTAGCATTATAAGGAATCTAGAGCTAACTTTGCCTACTTGTCCTAGCTTTTCAGTACCTAGGGATGTGTACATCATTTAATTTCCTTTATATTTTTCCATATGTTTATCATGAGATTTTACTACCAAATTAGGAGGTTATCTTTTAGAAGATTGGTCTCACATGTTATTTTTTATGAGTTACAACCCAACATAGTATTGAGTTAGTATCATGAGAAAAATTGATAAGGCAAAAGAAAAGAATAACTAATCCAAAATTAGAACTTCTTGTGATCAAATAAAAGAGAAACATTATATTTCCTATTGAACACACCTCTTTGGTGTCAAATCTAGTTCTTGTTAGGAAGAAAAATGAAGAAATTTATTTTTGTTTTGATTTCTGTGATTTAAATAGAGCTTAATTGAAGGACATAAATCATTTACTTTCAATAGAGTAGATTTTACAAGTTGAATCTAGTTCAGAACAATTTTCATTGCTAGATGGTTTCTCTAGTTATAACTATATTTTATTGAAAGAGGAGAATATGTATAAGACAACATTTATTACCAAATGGAGAACAATGGATTATAAAAAAATGCCATTTGATTTGTCAAACATTGGCTCAACATTCCAAAAAGAGCTAGATATGGCTTTTAGAGGGTTGATGCATAGGTTTGTACTTGGTTACCTTGATGATATTACTATTATTTTCTAAAATTGCAATAGATCACTTTCAACTCTTAAAGAGTTATATTTAAAAGGTGTAGGGAGTTTGACATTTCCTTGAATCCAAAGAAATGCAAATTTTTTGTTCATGAGGAGAAATTGTTGGGATTCATTTTATATAAATAGGGCATTTTAATAGAACTTGAAAAAGTAAGTGTCCTCTTTCTTTTCCATCACCAACTCACAAAAGGAGACTTCAAAGTTTTCTTGGTAGGATTAATTTCTTGAGGAGGCTTATTCCAAATGTTGCAAAATTACTAATGCCATTAACATTTATGCTTAGAAAGAATATGGTTTTCATCTAGATAAAGGAAGGTAAATGTAGTTTTAAACTAATCAAGGAAGCATTAGCTACTGCTCCCACATTATTAAATCCTAAATTTTTAAAAAATTCATATTATACGCATATGAGAAAATTGATAGCATCGTTACCATATTAGTACAATAGAATGATGAAGGTTTTTGTAAGGATTATGAGATTCATTATTAATTTCTACAAAATCATATTCTTACTATTATAAGAAGTCTAAAAAAGTATAGGCATATGCTTTCATATAACAAGATTAAACTAATGGTTGCACATCCTTATGTCAAAGCTTTCTTGTTGAATAAGGACTAAATTCTAAAAAGGGTTGTTTGGTTATGGAAGCTATGGAATATGACATTGAAATAAAAGTTACCAACTTGTTAAGAGGTAAGGGTTTATATGAGAAGCTTTCTAGAAATGGAGAAAATGTTCAAGAAGAAGACCCCAATGCTATTTTAGTGTTAATTGATAACAAAAAACTTGTTGGTCCAAATAATCAGATAGAGTGGGTGGATGGTATGACAATTTTCTTGTGAATAGGACATTTTCATGATGGTTTGGTCAAGAAAAAATGAAGGCATTTTAGATTATAGTCCATTCATTATTGCTTACTAAATGACATATTGCTTAAGAAGAATATACAAGGAGTTTTGCTAAGATGTATTAAACTAAATCAAATTGAGTGTATTTAACATTAGTTTCATGAGGGGCTAGTTGGAGGCCAGTTCTCACCAAAAGCTATAAATCTTAAGGTGATGAAGAAAGGTTTTTATTAGCCAAGTGTGTTCAAGTACACACATTCTTGGGTAAGGAAGTGTAAAAAAAGTTTGATTTTTATTGGTGGTGCAGGGGCACCTAGAGTTAAATGAAGACCTAGTGCACCTAAGTTTTTTTGGCTTGTAGTTGTAGTAGCCACACCACTAGAGTAATTAAGGGACTAGCTAGGTCCTAAGTTGAGAAGTGCTAAGTATAGATAGGCATGTCAGGCCTTAGTTGCTCTCAGTTGCGAGAATTGTCCATTTTAGGTCAAATAGGCTAATTGTTTGATTTTGAGAGTAGAATGGTCAAATAAGAGGATTAAGGTCCTTTTAAATTTTTATAAGTCCTTTTTAGGTTTTTGGTGAAGTTTGGTAGCCGTTGGGATAAGTTTGAGTGCAACATTCAAAAAGATGTAAAAGTTGCTCAAAAGTTGTCATTAACAACATTGGCAACTTTTTTTTACATTGGAGAACATTCATATGTGGGGCTTGATAACTGTCTAAAATAGTTAGTTTTAGCCCAGGGATAAGTATTTAAGGCCATTCTTGGTCTAATGAAGGGGTTCAAAGTTTTGTTGGATTTGTGTGTATAGATTGTACAATATGAAATATAGTTACAGTTCTTGATTTTCTAAGTTTTAAGTGTTCTAATGGATTAGATGAAGTGTGATAAACCATATAAGTGTTAGATTAATTGATTTTAAGGTTCTGTGTGTGATTAGTTTGGAATTTTGTAGAGTTCTAGTTAGTTTTTTAAAATTCTTTTTGTGTTCTGCTAGTCTGTTGTCCTAAACTAGACAACTGGTAAAGATGGGGTCATAGAGCCTCTTCCTACTGTAGGATTTGTACAAAATTTTGGGATTAGTAAAATGAATCCATGTATACATTGTATAGTGAAGGAGGGCCCCTAGAAATAAAGGATGGTGATTTTATGGTGATGCCCTAAGCACACCACAATTGCATGGCTAGGGATCACAGTAAGTTGTAGAGGAATTAGGAGGGATTGAATACCTATATTGCTTCAATAATAGCTTGAAGAATGTTAGAATAATGAGTGGTGGAGTCCCAAATACAATGGGAGGAAATGGTGAAGGTCTAATGGAGGGTAAAACATACTCCTTTTTAGACATGCTTAATGCCTTGTAAACTCTTATTTTTAGGCATAATTGTATGTTGTACTATACTGATGGTTGAGGAGCCTATGACCTCAAGATTCCTTTAGTCCTCTTAAAAGGGTATCTAGATAAATGTTTAGTTTAAACCCTCATTAAGGAATTTTTCAAGCTATTCAGGATTTTCATCAAATGGAGGGCTAATTAGTTATAGCCCTATTTGTAAGCATTTGTGGAGCTCTTGGAACTTGATTAGGGTTTCATTGCCAATTATGGTTGTAATTCTTGGAGAGGATCCTAATACCTTCCTAGATGGTCATATCTCCATTTGGAGCAATGTTTGAGATTTTGGGTAGGTTGTGGGGTTAGTGAAGAGAAAGCAACAAGGCTGAAACAAGTCTAGGAAGTAGTGAAAGAGTTATTGTTCTACCCAATTGGTGTTCAATAGTTGAATGGAGTAGGTCTTCATAGATAGGATCCTAAGGATAAGTAAGGGAAAAAAGAAACCCAATTAGGTCAATAGAAAGACCTAAGGATACCCTAGAAGAAGTTAGGGTAGGAGCAAGACTAGTGTTACATTAGAGTGGTATCAGAGAAAGTTAAAGACTTGGGAATCTAGTGTATATCTACAACTACTAGAGAGTTAGTGGGTGACTCAAGCATGGTGATAAATGCAAAGATAGCCAAAGAGGTTGATGAGAAAAATGAGAAGAATATACTCCTTGAAGAAGCCTTAGAAGAGGTGAAGTTAAAGTTGGATATAGTTGCTGATGCAACCAAGAAAAATGAAGAAGAAAGCAATGATAAAGGGAAGGAGATAGAAGAGAAAGATGTTGTCCCAGAACCAGACCCTATCTTGAATGAATAACCTTTCTTGAAGGCCATAAAAGCCATAGGAGGGAAATCTTTGGAAGGTGTTGTTAGAAATAGATAATACTAGGGGGTGGGGGGGGGGGGGTGAATCAATATTTTCAATCTTTTTACCCACAACTAAATATTATTAATTACTTTGCCACATGCATAAGAAAATAAACCAATAATGCTGAATAGTAAAAATAACCATACATAGAGAGAGCTCATAACACCATATTTTGTTAACTAGGGAAACCCTGGCCAAGGGAAAACCCCAGTGGGGATGAAACCCACTGGATGATTCATTATATAAAAGAATCTAGTTACGGATATTGACCCTGTTAGGAGTCTATGAAGAATGTATAATGTCTCAAGTCCTTGTTAGGAGACTACACCTTATTAGAAGCCTCAACCCTGTTAGGAGTTGGTAAACCATATATAAATGTGTGCAAGAAGATCACCTAACATGCAACTATACAATAAGTTCTTCAAGAGAATAGATATACATATAATACTAGATCACTTCATGTACTTCATAAATCTTCTGATTGTAAGTTCTTCATATAAAGAGTGACTATACACATATCATATCTTGCATAACATTGCTTCACATCACATATCGTAATATCACATTCACATTTTCATCTATTTAAATTCACATTTGAAGTTCTTTACTTATATCAATCATATTAAAAATTTCTTCCTTAGTCAGGTCACATATCATCCTTATAGTTGGTTCAACAAGATTTAGTAATCAAAACAATTCTGCAAGTCGTACAAGTGAATTTGTTGACATGCTCTGTTCTGCACTATGAGGTATTTGCATCAGTATTTCTTCCATAACTTGAACTTGGTTGATCATACAGATATGTGCACTAGTATGAATCATCAAGATGATGTCATGCATCTAGGGTTAATTGGACAAGAGAATATTCCAAGGGAATATTTTTCTATCAACAAATCTTGTCATGTTGCTGTAACACTGTCTAATACTTATAAAATTTTCCTTCACAAATAATCATGACTAAACTACAAAAAAAATGTTGCCATAAATGAAAACCACATATCTCACCTTATTTGATTGATTGGTCATATTGCCAACAATCTCCCTCTTTGGCATTGATGGCAACATTTTGGAAAAAATGGCTAAGTACCAAACATGTTGTCATACCAATCAAAGTAAATAACCATAACACTAGTAAAAACATTGTATTCATGTTTTGAAAGGATTACATCCCTTATAACTCTAATTACAAAGTTTTCCTAAAGAAAAACTTACTACTACACTTCAAAATATAACTATATAACTTACAATTACAATTTTTCCTTATTTCTGCCCCTTTGACATCAATGACAAAGGTGCCAATAAAAGGAAGAATCCTGTCAAAATCTGAAAGCTGCATCAAAATTTGGAGAAATAGTCACTAAAGTTAGTCTTCAACTATGTAATGTGTTTCTTCTAACTATCTTTCAGTGCATCAGATACATTAATCAACACACATAGAGCATATGCAACTAACTCTACTACATTCAAATCTGTAGCCACAAACTTTTCATATGAGAACTAGGCTGGCAAGCATTCCTCCAACTAATTTTGTAACAATGTAATCTGTGGGGATAAATGATCCCTCAAAAGAGTAAATATTTTTAGAGATTTCTCTTTTTCTACTTGAGTATCCCTGATGCTATCATGAAGTGCTTGCATTGTATGCTCAATGGTTTCTAAGTTTTGATTCTGCTCTAGAAAGTCATCAGTGAGCGTCTGAAGCTCAGTTATCTTCTCTTTGATTTGCTCATCAAAAATATGAAGGCAAAGGTATGCCATGATGAACTTAACATATATCTACTTCCCTTCTTCCATACTCAGCCTTAATACCTTAATGCATACATTTAAAGTTTCTATATCATTCCTTATATTTGTACACATCGTATTAAGAATTTTACCATCATGCTTAGTTTGTGCTTGAATTATAGCCATATTGGTAAGTGTTGTAAACTCATTATCAAAGGTTTTGCACAAAAATGTTTGCTCTCTATTGGATATCTGCAGGTGTATCAATAGGACTTACTATCTTCTCCAATCTATCCAAAACTAAAGTTAGAGTCTTCTCAATAGACTTGACAGATTTCTTCTTTTCAAGAAGTTTACACAAAGAAGATATAAGATTTTGTGCCTCATCTTCTTCATCTGACTTTGCTACTACTGTTGTCATCACTGCTACTTGTATAGGTGGTGTAGAAGGTGTTACTACTACTATTGCTAAAGGAACACTTGAAGTAGCTACTTCAATGCTAGATTCAATTTTCTTTGCAGAAGGCACGTCTTCTTCCTTAGGCTCCTGATCTTTTTCTTCATTAGATGAGCTATTGTAATCAACAATATTACCAACAATGTTGGAACCAAAATCTTTAAATGGGTCCTTAATTTTATCCACTATCACATTGGTGTCATGCACTTGTGTAGATTCACTGCCAATGGTAATATGTGGCAAATCACTTGGAATTGGTGTTTCAGTTGGTTGCTCAAAATTGTGAGGTGGACTAACTATAGTAGGACTTGTTTCCTCTATCTGCACACTCTTCTCAAACTCCTTAGGCATACGGCTTACCTTCTATGGTTTTGCACTCTCCTTTGGCATAGTAGACATGTATGTGAGTATTGCCTTTTGAGTTTCCACATTTACTTCTTCATAATTTCCTACCATGAGGATAATGGATCACTTCTTATTTCTCAATAATGGTGCTATTCCTTTCAGAATTTTAGTTATTTCTTCCTCATTATTTAAAATACATATCCTTTTCACCATATTTATCCTTGTTTTCTTATCTTCCTCAATAACTCTACCTTTTCTATTTAAAAGTCTATTGTACAAGTCTTCAAATATTTGACCTCTTATGCTATCAAACCTTTTATCTTTTAGGATCATATTTCTAACTACAACATTCTCTAGCTATCTTCTATCAACATTATTATACAAGTCATAGTACTTATTGAATTGTAAAAAAATATTGTCATTAATAATTTGCATGTTAAGATTTTCTACCTTGGGTTTCCATGCTTTTCTTCTTGTTGAAGTCTTTGCTTCCTGATCTGCTAGCTGTACTAGTCTATCACTAGTTTCTTCTTCTGATTCTGAAGAACTAATTTTCAAGGTTCTTCTATTCTTGCTTGGTCCCCTTGTATTTTTCTTGAATCTCTTCTTAGGAGGGGCATTCTCAAGCCTTATGGATTTCCTAGGTGTTGACACTTCCTCTATTTTCTTTAGGTTCCTTAGAGGTTGTTGCTGTGCAACTACTGCATATGGCACTATAGGTGCTTGTGCACTTTTTTGGGCAACTGTGACCTCTTTAGTAGGTTTGGCCATTACAATAGGTGTAAGGGTAAATAGTTGATATTGACCCCTGGCCTTAATTTCCATGGCTATTGCTTTCACCTCTTAAAGTTCCTTTCTTGTCATTCTTGATTCCTTGAAGATAGAATCAATCACTTTTTCTGCCTTCTTCTTGGAGTCCTTGATTATCTAACTTGTTTTAACTTCTCTCATCTTCTTAGTTTATGTCCCCCATCTAGGACATTTAGAATCAACTTCTAAGTGTAGGATTATCTATGCATATCCTTCAATCAGTTCCTCACTCATTTTGTAACCCATAGGTTCAATGAACTTAACTCGAGGAACTACTACCTCCATACATGTGAAATCTATTTCTACCATGAAGCATAGTTCATCCTTATATTTTTCCACTAGCATAGGAGGTATCCTATACCTTTGCTTAATTTTAGTTTGGAAAGATTTCATCATTCTGTCAATATCATTGTCTTTGACTGTTTTTGATTTGGTTCTATATGCACGAGTAATAGTTTGCATTGTGCACTCACTTCCATCCCAATTTGTGATACCAAGAAACTTCTTTGTTGTGTAGAAGAATATATGTGTCAGTAGGGATTTAAATCTAAAGACTATGCTCCTAGACTTCTTGATTCTTGATATGTTATCCAACAACTATGTTTGGATAATGTCACATAGATTAACCTCCTCACCCTTTACTGCCATATAAGCTACATTAAGAAATTTGATAGGAACTAAATCTATCCTAGACCCATAGTTGAACTTATATCCCAAAATTTTACTAATGAGTCTCACTCCATCATCTTGAATGGTATTGACCTTCATGTTTCTACCATCAAAACATGTGTTGAGATTTATTTCAACTAACTTGCACACATTCTTTATGTTCACTGGATTGTATCCTTCATTGTTTAAATCTCTGACCTTGTGAGTTAGGTCATTATTAATGCATATGATAGAATCTCCCAACCATAGAAGGTCATCATGAACTCTACTCAAAATTATTCTTGTCCATTCATGATTATCAAAGTTTGTATAGAACATTTGCTTAACTAGGTTAAGTTGTTCTAGATAAGCATGTTCTAGCTTTAGTGACAAATCATTGTTGTACATTTTCTCCAATTCCTTATGGATCTCTCTATCTCCTATGGTTTCAATTTTATAGTGAATATAACCTCTTATATCTTCAACATGAAGTACATATTTTGGTACTTGTGAAATTGCTCCAATAGGGTCATCAAGAAGAGAAACAAATAGGTGTTTCTTGAAATTAGTCTATTGCTTACATTAAACACTTCTTGTCTTGCCATTTTTGAAAAATACACTCAAAAAATTTGGAAAATACCTTAATTTTGTGTTTTAGGTTTTTCAGTGATTTCATGTATCTCCAAACTTCTTCAATACTTCAAATCTCTCTTCAATCTTGCACTTAAGATTTTGCACAAGCAAATGATGTTCATAAATCAATTTGCATCCTTTAAATCTTTTGTGATTTGTACTTTAAATTAAATGCATATTTGCCACTAGTCCAAATATTGTCTTTGTATAACAAAGAGGTTATTCATCTTATATATCCTTATCCTGATCATATTAAGAAATGCACACTTAACTATAGACTTCTCTCAATGTCTAGTATATACTATTAACTACACAACTTGTGATATGTTTTCTAACATTAGTTATGATTAACTGACGCACTATTTTGTTGAGAGTGCTTAATGTAGGTAAGATTGGTCATAGACAATAAGTGACTTTACTATTTTATTAGGTACACTAGGATGAGCTTCTTCCTAAATTGTGTGAAAAATTCTAGCTTCTCTTGCTTTTACAAATATTTACTTAAATTCTTTTGTCATCCTTCATTTCTTCGTTCAGACTGTTATCATTTCTTTTGTTGTTCCTTCTATGATTTTGATTCCTGTTAAGGTTTCTTCTATCCATTTTGTAAAACTTTGTTGTGTGTCCAAAGTTACTACATAATTGGCATACAGGTACATTCCTTCTTTTTTCATTATTCTAGTTGTCAGGTGCTCTACAATTCCTTGCTATGTCTCCAAGATTGTTGCATCTATAACAAATAATTTGTCTTCTTTCTCCACTTTCATTGCCTGAGATCTTCTTCTATTGCTTGTATGGTTAGTGTTCCTAGACATTGTCAGTATCAAATTTAGGTTTCTTACAATCTACTGCATAATATCCATATCCATGACAATTATGATAATAAAAATTTGAAATAGGTTTAAAAGACTTATGTTTGTAGTCGTCTCCAGTATGTTCAAGCTTATTACACCAGGCATGAGATTCCTTTCTTTTGTTATCCTCATCTCGATCAAATTCTTTAGATTTCTCAGAGTGAACAACATATCCATCAGAATAACATCACAAAGAACTTCATCATGGTAACTCCCACTTTTGAATTTCACTAAACATTGTTCACTTACTAGGACCTTATGATCATCTTTTACCCAAGCAATCCGATAGGGCTGGGGATGTCTCTCCCTCTTGAGCTTCAACTTAGAGACCATCTCTTCTGATACCAAGTTATCAGTGCTACCACCATTAATGATCACGTCACAACATTTATCCTCACACTTGCATCTGGTACGGAACAAACTCCTCTATTGTCCTGGTTCAATCTCACCACTTAGTAGGACTCTTTCATTTACCAAGGTCTCTCCTCTTTTTGCATCCTTTGAATGTGATGATTGTGCATCCTCATCCACATGAGCAACCCTAGCTTGGCCCTCAGCTCTCCTATCTATCCTTCCTTGTCATTGAGGGCATTTAAAGGCATGATGACCTTCTTCATTGCAATGAAAACAGGTACCACAGAAGCCTCCTCTTCCTTATCCACATCCTCTACCTCTTCCTCTTTGATTTCCAAAGTCTTGATCATGGGAGTGGTTGAAACCCTCATTCCTCTGGTTCCTGCTAGTACCCACATCTTCATTTTTCTTTTGGGTTTCATTTCGGCCTCCAGATGACCTACCGCTTCCCCTTCCTCCTTGACCATGCCCTCTTTGTCTCCCTTCAAAACTTTTATTCAACTTCTCTTCGACTCGTAGGGCAAACTGGTATGCCTCTTCAACGCTGGTCATTCTTACCAGACTTAATTCCTCCTGGATGCTAGGTCACAACCCACTAATATAACGAGCAACCTTCTCCTTATTTGCTTCTGCATGCCCTACTCTAATCAAGAGTCGGTAAAACTCCTCTGTATATTCTTGGATTGATCTTCCTACTTGCTTTAACCCATGCATCTTCTTAAACAAATCAAGCTCATAGTCCACAGGAATGAACTGCTTCTTCAATTTGTCCACCATGCGATCCCACCTTGTGATCTTCTCCTTTCCTCTTCTGTTTCTTTCCAATTGAACCTCTTGCCACCAGATTTTGGCATGGCCTTTCAGTTTGGCCTTTGCAAACTTAACCCTATCTGGGTCCCTGATATCCTCATACTCAAAGTATTCTTCCAGTTCATTGATCCAATCGATCAACTCATCTGGTTTCAAATTTCCTGAAAATACACCTACTTCAATTGTAGGTCTTTTCCCAAACTTAGTAATGGCCCTAAAAAGCCTTTCCTCTACCTGATTCAGAACTTCCCTATCAAATTCCCCTTCTGGTCCAATTTCGTCTTCTTCATTGTCATCCTCACTTTCATCACCTGCGACCACATTTGTTCCTCTACGGAGCTCCTCCTGCAATACTTGTATGTGCCTTTAGAGGGTTCTAACCTCCTCAATATTAATAGCTCTGGCCCTTCCGCCACACTCTCTTCATGGAGGCATCTTTTAACTTGAACCCACAACCACATAGTCCTGGTGTAAACTGCCTCACAGTCGGCGCTCTGTCTACACACTCAGGAAAACCAGCTCTGATACCACTTGATGGGGACACAAGCCACACACAGAATGGACACAACAGAAAAAGGGAAATTGTATTAACTGTGAAAATAAACTAGTACATCCAGTATAGAGAAAATAGACTTCAAAGCATGCCCTAAGGGCTTACAATAGCATAAATCTGGAGATAATTTTCTCCTTTCAGTACCTCCTCTCAAACTCCACTTCGAACTGCCTTTTACAATGCCAGAAATATCCTTAAATAGATCCTAGAGGGTTAAGGACTAGGAATACATTCTAGAAAGTGCTAGTAGGCATCCACCGACCAAATAGAAGGCTCCAAAAGCTGTGTTTGAAGTCGACACAAATCTAGAAGAATCCAAAAATGGTAACCGAACTTCCGAGAGGCATAACTTTTGAACCGTAGCTCCGATTGACGAACCGTTTACATTTTTAGAAAGCTCTCAAAGTGCTCTTTAGCCAAGTGGACAGATTTTCTTGTCCCCCATTTTTTGGCCCTTTTTGAGGTCATTTAATGCCCCTAACCTAACTTTGAAGCATTCTTAGGAGGTCTCCAAAACTCGAAAAACTGTAATAACTTTCAAACCATGGGGCCTTTTGACCTGATTCTTTTTCTGGAATGCTCTAAATTACAATTACATTCATCTGGCTAATTTACACCTTCTAGTTTACCAAAATGATGGCCCAATTACATACTCCTATTTTTTGGCATTTACACGTATCCCAAGGTGTTCAAATACTCTATCCTAGAACACTGATAGTGGAATTGTGAGAGTTGGAACCCTTATTTAACCTAAATGGGTATCCATAAATGAAAACACATGAAACAAAAATTAAGTCCAAGTAAATTTTTTTGGGTGACACAGGATTGCCCTTATACCTCTGGAGTCTCCTACATCAGGATGAAACCCACTGGATGATTCACTATATAAAAGAATCAGATTAAGGATATTGACCCTATTAGGAGTCTATGAAGAATGTATAGTGTCTCAAGTCCTTGTTAGGATACTAGGCCTTGTTAGAAGCCTTAAACCTGTTAGGAGTTTCTTCAACCTTGTTAGGAGTTGCTTCAACCTTGTTAAGAGTTGGTAAACCATATACAAATGTGTGCAAGAAGAGCTCACTTCCCTAAAATGCAACTATACAATAAGTTCTTCAAGAGAATAGGTATACATACAATACTGGATCACTTTCTATACTTTGCAAATCTTCTAATTGTTAGTTCTCCATACAAAGAGTTACTACACACATATCGTATCTCGCATAACATTGCTTCATATCACATATCATAATATCACATTCACATTTTCTTCTATTTAACTTCACATTTTAAGTTCTTTACTTAGATCAATCATATTAATAATTTCTTCCTTAGTCAGCTCACATATCATCCTTAGAGTCGGCTCAATAAGATTTACTAATCAAAATAATTTTGCAAGTCGTACAAGTCAATTTGCTAACATGCTTTATTTTGCACTATGAGGTATCTGCATTAGTATTTCTTCCATAACTTGAACTTAGTTGATCATAAAGACATGCACACTAGTATGCATCATAAGGATGACATCATGCATCTAGGGTTAATTGCACAAGAGATTATTCCAAGGGAATATTCTGCTATCAACAAATCTTGTCATGTTGTTTTAATAGTCTAATACTTGGACAATTATCCTTCACAAATAATCATGACTAAACTGCAAAAAAAATGTTGCCATAAATGACAACCACATATCTCAACTTATTTGATTGATTGATCATATTTCCATTAGGTGTTCCACTATTTAGTGGGAAGATGGACATTGATGCAGTAATGGACTGGATAGATGGGATGGAGAATCACTTTGAATGTGGAGGACCAATAGAAGCACACAAGCTCAAGGTAGCTGAGTCAAGACTTAGAGGGTCAACATCTACATCATGGAAATATGTCCAAGATGAGAGGTTTAGGATGGGTAAGAAGACAATAGCCAATTGTAATGCAATGGTAACTAAACTAAAGGAGAAATTCCTACCAGAGGATTATAAGATTCAACTTAACAAGATGAGACAAGGACTAAAATAGAAAGACATGGATGCGACCTCTTATACAAAGGAGTTTAAGAGGTCATGCCTTAGGTCCAAAAAGTAAGAAGAGGAACCAATAAAATTGGCTAGGTACTTGGGTCATCTAAAGTGGAACATCCAAGAGGAGCTAGGTTTGTGGACACCTACTACTATTTAGAGGTGCCATCAACTAGCCTTAAAGGTGGAAGAAAAGAATATAAAGAAGGGGGATTCTAACTTCAAAGCTAGAGGCAAGGGAAGAAATTAGAGGGGTTAGAGAGGAGGATATCAAGGTTGAGGTATTGAGAAAAAGAACCAAGGTGAGACCAAACTCATTGAGCAGAATACTGAAAGTACTCCTATAGGAGGTTATAGTAGAGGAATGGGTAACCAAGGAGGCTCTAATAGAGGTAGCAGATTAGGTAGAAGTAACTCTTACTTTTCTAGTATGGAATGTTATAACTATGGTCAACTAGGCTATCCAACATATAGATGCCTTGATAAGAATTCTTCTTCAAACCATGACAAGAGAGTGACATATGCTCAAGAGGATAACTCTAGTGGCAAGGAACCTAAAGTGGATCACATAGAATCAAAGAAGGGTGAGAACCTCATATTTAGAAGGGTACTGATCAAGCAACCAACTCCAAATGAACCTAAGCATATGAGAGCTTTTTTTAGGATTAGATGCAAGATTCTTGGGAAGGATTGCAAGGTAGTAGTAGACTCTAGATCTGCTAACAACATAATATCAGAAGAGGTAGTCAACAAGTTTAAACTGACCAAGATATCCCATGCGAATCCCTATAAGGTAACTTAGCTCAAAGAGGGTCAAAACATTTTAGAAAATGAACAAACTTGGGTTTATTTCTCTACAATATGGTAAAAGGATAGGTTGTTGTATGTCATATTTTCCATGCATGCTTGGCATCTGCTATTAGGTAGACCCTGGTAGCTAGATAGAGAGGCAGTGTATGATATAAAGACAAGCTCCATATCATTTAAGAATGGTGGAAGAACTTTTAAAATCCAATCTCTATTGAACAAAAATTTAAGGTGACTAGTGTGTGTTATGTAGTGGAAAAGACTTTGTCAAGGATCTCAAGGATGATTCGAGCCAAAGCTATGCAGTTGTATTGAGGTTTAAAGGAGAGGAAAAGATAGTCAAAGAGCCAATACTAGTAGAGGTACAAGCATTGCTTGAAAAGTATAAAGTTATTGTAAGTGATGGAACTCCTACCACCTTGCCTCCTAGAAGAGTGATAAGCCACCAAATAGATTTTGCTCTTGATGCATCTTTTCCAAACAAGGCAACATATAAGCTCACTCCTGACCAAAACTTGGAAGTAGAAAGACAAGTACAAGAACTTTTGGACCAAGGCCTAATCAAGAAAAGTATAAGCCCATGTGTAGTCCCTATTGTACTAGCACCCAAAAATGGAGAAAAGTGGAGACTATGCATAGGCTCAAGGGCTATAAATATGATAAAATCAAGTATAGGTTTTCCATACCTAGGATTGAGAATCTCATGGATTGTCTTGGAGGGGAAATGTACTTCACAATGTTGGATTTGAAGAGTGGATATCACCAAATTAGGATTAAGGAGGAAGATGAATGAAAGTTAGCATTTAAAACAATAGATGTGTTGTATGAATGGCTTGTGATGCCATTTGGACTCTCAAATGGTTTTAGCACATTCATTAAGCTCATGAATGAAGTGCTTAAGGACTGCACTGAAAGGTTTGCAGTTGTATATCTAGATGATATAATAATATTCCACAAGACCAAGGAGGAGCACATTAAACATATGGAATTTGTACTATAGAGGCTACATGAGAAGAAGCTTGCCATCAATCTTGAGAAGTAGTGATTTTTTCAAACAAGAGCTTGTGTATTTGGGCTTTGCAGTATCAAAGGGGTCCTTGAAGATGGACCAAGAGAAGGTTGCAACTATTCTCAACTAGCCACCACATACCACATCGACTAAGGTAAGAATTTTTCATAGTGTAGCTTAGTTTAATAGAAAATTCATTAGGAATTTTAGTGGAATATGTGCACCTTTGTTAGATACAATTAAGGGTGGGGTCAAGTCTAAGTTCAAATGAACTTTAGACATAGATAAGTCCTTTGAGTTTCTAAAGAAAAAAGTAGCTACCCAACCTATCTTGCAATCGCCTAGTTTTGAGAAGCTCTTCACCATAGAATGTGATGCAAGTGGCTTGGTAGTAGGAGTGTTAAGTCAAGAAGGTAGGCTAGTAGCCTTCTTTAGTGAAAAATTAAATGAAGAAAAATAAAGTATTCTTCTTATGACCTAGAACTTTATGCCTTAGTTTAGTCTCTTAGGAAATGGAGACTTTACTTGTTGCCCAAGGAATTTGTTGTGTTCACTAACAATCAAGCCCTAAGCTATATCAAGACCCAAGAAAAGTTGAATAATAGGAATTTTAAATGGATGGAGTGCTTACAAGTTTTCACTTTCACAATCACACATAAGAAAGGGCAGATGAACAAGGTAGCAGATGCATTGAGCAGGAGATTGTTAACTGTCCAAGAAGTTTAGTTACATATCATTGGGATAGAGACCTTCAAGAGTCTCTATAAGGAGGATGGAGATTTTATAGAGGCATACTGATCTGATTTTTAGGATCTAGGACTATTACAGAGAATGCTAATCAATTACATAAAGTTAATTTTAAAGCTTTAATAAAGAAAAATTAACATAATTACAAATAAGAAAACACAGAATGAGATGATAGAAAGAGAGTTAGAGACACAACACATTTGATTTCGGAGTTCGTCCAGGAAGGACTACGTCTCCAGGTCCAGCTCCAATAGGGGGACCGATCCGATTAACTCCAATAAATCAATACAAGTGATTTGTGACAATTCCCTTCAAGCACATGTAGCAAAATTCCTCTATGTGCAGGAAAAATCACTAAGTCTCCACATAGAAAAACTCTTTCTCACCATTTGCATAATTTCTCCCTTCATTTTCCATGCATTGAAAAGACAACCTACCCCCCTTTTTATACAAAATAATTTGCCTAAATTGGCTCAAAACCAATTATTTTAATAAAGGGAATAAAACAAAACACCCCTTCGAAAATCCCCTTTTCCATTTTTACATTTTGGCTTTTATACAATTTTGGGGGTTAAATAATTAACCAAATAACCTCAAGAGGCTATTTTAAGGTGGCCGCGGTATTTGGTTATAGCTTAAATAAAAACCATGCAAATTAATGTTAAAGCCACTCACGTGGCATGATGGCAAAGGAGGTTTTTGTGATAGCAGAGGTTGGTGGTTCTAACCCCCGCACCAACCTCTAGCCTTTAACTAAAATTAGCGCCATTTTAAACAATAAATAAAACATTCCTTATATAAGTTTCAAAGGTGTAACGACCATCGACTAGATTTTAAGGGGCCGGTGGTCACGGGTTCAAATCTCGACACCGTTAATTGTTTTTTTAATATTTTCTATTTAAAAAAAAATGTATTATTATTATTTTTTCCACCTCATCATCTCAAACTTCAATTGGGCATATCTTTTGCATATGAGCTCCATTTTTGATGAAACGAACGTCGCTGGAAAGCTCTCGATGAGATCTTCAATTTGAAATCCATTGTTTACCACTTTTGAGATGATTATTTTTCACTTTTTGATGACCTCTGTACTTGGTTTGACCAAACTTTGACTGGCTATAACTTTTGTGTACGAACTCCTTTTTCATCCGTTCGAATTGCATTGGATCCAGAGTTCTGAGAACTTTAAACTGACATTGATTATTGGAGTTTTGGAGATACTTCAATTTTTGGTGAAAATATCCCCCGGATCACATACAAGGTATGTCCTAATTATGAGAACCATTTCCATAGCAAGTTCTCTAAATTTACTTTCTAGAATGGATTTTTATTTAAGGGAAAATCAGTTGTGTGTACCAAGAGCATCCATAAGGGAGAATATAATTTAGGAAAAACATAATGGAAGCCTAAGTGGTCAATTTGGTGTGAAAAAGGCCCTAGAGTTAGTCCAAAGATTCCACTATTGGCCAAAACTAGTGAGGGATGTGACTAAGTATGTTGAGAAATGCATGGTGTGTATTTAAGCCAAGGGTGGAATGAGTAATGCAAGTTTATATCAACCATTACTAGTCCCAAATAGGCCATGGGAGTGTGTAAGTATGGAATTCATAGTAGGTTTCCCCAAGGCAAAATAGTGATATGATGTAGTGGTTGACAGATTCAACAAAATGGGGCACTTCATACCATGTACGACTACCAATGATGCTAGCCACATTCTACACTTGTTCTTTAAGGAGGTTATGAAGATTCATGGACTTCCATTGAGCATTGTTTTAGATAGAGATGTAAAGTTCATGAGACATTTTGGGAAGACCTTGTGGAGTAGACTTTGTATAAACCTTTCATTTGGTTCAACCTACCATCCTCAAATAGGTGGCCAGATTGAGGTGGTTAATAGGGTTTCAGGTAATCTCTTGAGGTGACTAACTAAGAAATATGGCCAAACATGGGATGCTATCATTCCTCAAGAAGAATATGCTTACAATGATAGTAAGAATAAAACCATAGACAAAAGCCCATTTGAGATTGTGTATGGGATGCATCCTAAGGGTGTATGTCAGTTGAGAGATCTTAGAGGCATGGAATATAGAAGTAGACATGTTGAGGACTTCACTCAAACTATGAAGGATATCCAAGAATAGGTAAAGAAGATTATCCAAGATAGTACACAAAAGTTGAAAACCAAGGTAGATGAAAGGAGAAGAGAAATTTATTTTTCTATTAGAGATTGTGTCATGGTGCACTTGAACGAATCTAGATTGTTGAAGGGTGTGCCAACTAAACTGTAGATGAAAAGAGTGGGACCTTGTAAAATCATAGAAAAATATGGAGCCAATGCATAGAAGGTGGATTTTCCATCAGATTTGGGCATTTCTCCTATTTTCAATGTGGAAGATTTGGTTTAGTTCAGTGGTCCATTACCTGAGGTTTCTCACAACAGTCAGGGAGCTAATATTGATCTAGAACCTATAATGGTGCCTTCACCTAGCATGCTAGAAGATGAACAAGTGTTAGAACCAAGAGTCAAGAAGGCCACCAGGCACAAGGTGTATATGGAACACTTCATCAAGTGGAGACACAAGATAGATTTAGAAGTAGCTTGGATTGCTAAGACAAACTTCACTAAGGTGTGCATCTCTATAGATCTATTATCCACAAGAGTGACATAGTTTTTCTTTGTAGAGGAGTATGGTGTAGGGGCACCTAGGTAGGGCTCAATGAAGACCTAATTCTCCTAAGTTATTTTATCTTGTAGTGGTACTATCCACACCACTAGAGTGATAAAGGGACTATCTAGGTCCTAAGTTGAGAAGTGTTAAGTATATACATGCACGTTAGGCCTTAGTTGCTCTTAGTTGCAAGAATTGTCCATTTTAGGTCAAATAAATAATTGTGTTATTTTGAGGAGAGAATGGCCAAATAAGAGGATTAAGATCCTTTAAAAATTTTTTAAGTCCTTTTTAGTCTTTTGGTGAAGTTTGGTATCCTTTGGGACAATTTTGAGTGCAACATTCAAAAAGATGTAAAAGTTGCTCAAAAGTTGTCAATGTTGTCATTGGCAACATTGATAACTTTCTGTTGCATTGGAGAAACTTTGTATGTGGGGCTTGATAACTATCTAAAATAGTAAGTGTTTGTCTAGGGATAATTATTTAAGGCCATTCTTGACTTGATGAAGGGGTTGGAATTTTTGTTGGATTTGTGTGTACACAATGTACATCAAGAAATACAATTACAATTCTTGATTTTCTGACTTTTGAGTGTTCTAATAGATAAGATGAAGTGTGATAAAACATAGAAGTGTTAGATTAATTTATTTTAAGGTTTTGTGTGTGATTATTTTAGAATTTTTTAGATTTCTAGTTAGTTGTTTTAATTCTTTTTGTGTTCTACCAGTTTATTGTTCTCAACCTAGCAACTGGTAAAGATGGGGTCATAGAGCCTCTTCCCATCGTAGGATCTATACAAGGTTTTGGGATTGGGATGATGAATCCATGTAAATATTTTATAGTGAAGGATGGGCCCTAGAAAGCAAGGATGGTGTTTTTATGGTGATGCCTTAGGTAAGCCACAGTTGCATGGCTAGGGATCACAATAAGTTGCAAAGGAGTTAGGAGGGATTGAATGTCTAGATTTCTTCAATAAAAGTTTGAAATTTTTTAGAAGCATGAGTGGTGGAGTTCCAACTACAATGGGAGGCAATGGTGAAGGTCTAATGGAGGGTAAAACTTACTTCTTGTTAGACATGTTTAATGCATTGTAAATCCTAGTTTTTAGGCATAATTGTAGATCATACTGTATGGATGGTTGAGGAGCCTAAGACCTCAAGAATCCTTTAGTTCTCTGAAAAAGGTATCTAGATCAATGGTTAGCTTACCCACTTGTCAAAGACTTTTTCAAGCTATTCATGATTTTCATCAAATGGAGGGTTAATTTCTCGTAGCCATATTTGCAAGCATTTTTGTGGAGCTCTTGGAACTTGATTAGGTTTTCATTGACAATTGTGGTTGTAAGTCTTGGAGAGGATCCTAATGCCTTCCTACATGGTCATATCTCCATTTGGAGAAATTGTTGAGATGTTGGGTATATTTGGGGTTAGTGAAGAGGAAGCAACAAGGCTAAAACAAGCCGAGGAAGTAGTGAAAGAGTTATTATTCTACCTAATTGGTGTTCACTAGTTGAATGGAGTAGGTACTTGTTGTGTCGTCCACAACACACGCCCCATTCCTCACTAGGAATGGGGACCCCCTACTTTTTTTTGATTCCCAAACTCACAGTTTGAGAGTTAGGAGAAGAAAATTCTGTTAGAATTAGAATTCTAGAGTCAAAAATTGAAAAAAACTACAATTTTTTTTTTTTAAAATTAAAATTAATTAAAGATTTGAAGGCTCACATGCATAAACGCATGCGCTATGCATTGGCACACATGTCGAGGTGCATCAAGCACCCCACAAGCATGGTGGGGGTTATAAAACCCCCAAACACATCCTTTATTCTCATTTTCATTTCACTTTGTGACAAGGTAAATTTTCTCCATGAGTTTGCAGCATTTGTACTGTGCACTCCATAGCATAAGCACTGCACGCTTTGGCCAAGTGCCGTGTGCTTCCAACATTTGTGCCATATGCTCCATAGCATAAGTGCTATGCACTTTGGCCAAGTGTCACACATTTAAAACCATCCTATGACAGATGTCGTCCGGCCTGCCAGCAGTCAAGAACTAAACATCCAGGGCAGCTCTCTCGGGGCATCATCCCAATCCTCTGTCTCTCTCTAGGGTCGCCATATAAAAGACACCAAGTCATCGAGATGTGCCTGCCAATGCTCAGTCTTACCCAGGTGGGCCTGGGTAATATGCCCTCGATATCTGCAAATGTAGGGCTCCATGGGCTCCCGAGAATCCTCAAAAATTGGTCTACATATAGGGAGATGCTCCCAGGCCCAGATCTGTAACACATAAACACCTGCTACCATGGTCTTCTTCTCGTGGAAGATGACCTCATGCATCTCATGAAAAAGATGGGCCAACATACACTGACCCCACCCAAAGATCTCAGGTGCCTCAACCATCCTACGGAGCATGATACCCCATCCACACTCCAACCCATGCTGTCCCCTGTCAAGACATAGGAAGTAGCTCAAGAAAATACCCAACATAGATGCTAACCTGTGTGTAGGTCCATAAGTATGCATCAGCTCATCCCAGCTGATGGCCCTGCCCCTTGGTAGCTCTCTCTCAAAAACAATGGATAGTGCCTCTGTCCCTAATCGAGGCACTGTATCATATACAACCCGGGCACCGTGAAAGGGAATCCTCAAGATCCTCCATATGTCCTCTGGTGTGATGGTCATCTCACCCATCGGCAAATGAAATGTGTTCATCTTCGAATTGAAACGCTCTACCAATGCAGTCAGTAAATCGTGATTCACCATCACGGCTAGAATCTGGCATAGTGAAGACAAACCCAATCGGGCAATGTGTGCCCGATCTGCGTCATCCAAACTCTGTAATAACTCTCCATAAGGCGGATAATGAGATCTAAATGATACGTCTCCGAATACCTCCTGCATGCACAAAAAAAAATGATAAACAAACGATCAGTATCAAGTCGAATCGAAGCATCAAAAGAAAATACAATGCGATTTCTAAATGCGAAAATCACAAAAGTGCCATAGAATTTTGCGCGAGATTTCTGAAATCTCGTGCGAATACATATGGTTTCGCATGAAATAGTTCTCTCCTCGCGCAAAGAAACTCTCCTTCACATGAAAATAGATCTCCTCGCGTGAAGATAGATCATCTCGCGCGAGAAAAGAGGTTCTCACGCGAAACAGGATTTTCCACGCGCGAAGAATCTACATCTTCGCGTGAAGCCAAAATTGCCTCGCGCGAAGATATTCCAACCACGCGTGAAGAAACAACACATCCTATTTCTTTGCGCGAAGAAAGAATATCTTCGTGCGAGAAGAGATTGATCTCGCGCGAAGAAAGAATTGAACATCCTAAAACATGCTAAAAATGTGCATAAATGATCTCGAAATACATGTAATCGAAAGTACGAAGATGGGAGATCGATGACTCATCAGTGGTCCGTAGTCTGCTGGCTGACTGTGTCATCTAGAGCACTCAAAACGATGATATCTCAAGTTCACTGCCATGTCTATATCAGAGCTCAAAATCACTAAAAGAAAAAAGCACAAATGAATTGAAAATGACCCTTCAAGCCATTATATAGGTGTTGACCAAATTTTTCAAAGTGCTCGGATTTGCGCAAAAATTGCACCCTTGGCTAATTGGACCATTCTGGATCCATTTTCGAGATCAAATTTGAGATCTGACACACCCAAAAGCCTTAAAAATGCGTTTTAAAATTTTAGGGACCAATGTGATCGAACGCTTGTGCAGTCAAATCTTTCTGATACTTTATAATTCTTGCAATCTTTTCAACTTTACATTCTCCATATTTTCAAAATTCATTTTGAAAATAGTCAACTTAAGTCAACTTTCATGATATACTGCTTCAAATCATATTTCTGGTGTGTCATCTTTCGATTTTGCTCCTGAGGGGGCATGATGATTACATCATTAAATACTTATTGCTCAGGGCATTTAGTTCCCATCTTATGTCCTAGTCACTTGGGGCATCTCGTCACTTGGGGCATCTCATCACTTGGGGCTTTTTTGTTCCCTTCTATCTGACATTTCTGCCATCTATCTTATCTTTTCATCAATTGATCAACCTTATAACAACTCTTCTCAGAGTTCGATGGACAGGTATTGGGACAGTCTAAACCTCGACTCCTGAGGATCAAACCTCATTCTGGGGATGATTCTATGACTCTAACAAGACCTTGTTATCTTTTATCAATTTCAAGTATCTAGGTGTTCTATCTGGATCCTTGAAGGTTAAGCTTCGTTCTGGAGATAACTTTCTAAATGCTATTAATTTTGGGTATCTAGGTGTTCTATCTGGATCCTTGAAGGTTAAGCTTCGTTCTGGAGATAACTTTCTAAATGCTATTAATTTCGGGTATCTAGGTGTTCTATCTGGATCCTTGAAGGTTAAGCTTCGTTCTGGAGATAACTTTCTAAATGCTATTAATTTCGGGTATCTAGGTGTTCTATCTGGATCCTTGAAGGTTAAGCTTCGTTCTGGAGATAACTTTCTAAATGCTATTAATTTCGGGTATCTAGGTGTTCTATCTGGATCCTTGAAGGTTAAGCTTCGTCCTGGAGATAACTTTCTAAATGCTATTAATTTCGGGTATCTAGGTGTTCTATCTGGATCCTTGAAGGTTAAGCTTTGTTCTATCTGGATCCTTAAAGGTTAAACTTCGTTATGAAGAAACTTTTTAAATGCTTATCAATTTTAGGTATCTAGACATTCTGTCTAGATCCGTAAAGATTATGCTTCGTTTTGAAGATAGTCTTTTAAATGCTATCGATCTTAGGTATCTAAGTGCTCTGCTTGAATTCCTTAGGATTAAGCTCTGCTCTAGAGAAGGTCCTTAAAAAGCTTATCAATTGGTCTCTGTGTCATCACCTTCAAAACCAATCTCATTTTCACATCATGCTTTCTGATTATCTTTGAATTGAACGCGTTGCTCGCACATTCATTCAAAGAGGGGCAAAATGTAATACCCCAAAATTGGCTCATTGCCATTATACCAATTCTAGTCTATTTCTGATAATTCCAAAGTCCTATTCTAATAGGCAATTCTCATTCTGCTATTCGCTACTTGACTTAATTGTTAGATGCAGAAAAACCCTAATCTACATTCATCATATTTCTTATTTAATTCCTATAGTACGTACTCATATTAGTTGCATTAAACCTACTTGATTAATATTTAATTTAATTATTAAGTATTTATACTTTAATTAAATTAAATTATATCCTAAGGCTAATATACTATGGAATTAAATTTATTTAATTTAATAAATACGCCTATCTTAATTAATTAAATTTAATTATTTAATTAAATGGGAAAGGTATTTCTAATTAATTAAAAAAAATTATTTAATTAAATAGAGTACTTACTTCTAAATAATTAAACAAAGTTATTTAATTAAATGGGAAGACATTCCTAATTAATTAAATAAAGTTATTTAATTAAACAAAAGTGTCTCTAATTAATTAAAGATTATTTAATTAAATAGAAAAAGTAATTATGAGAGCATATTTCATTTTATTAAATTAAATATCTCAACAAAATCTCTCTTCAGTTCAAAAAAGGGGAATTTCCAATTCACTATTGATCAAAAATGAGTTAAACAGTTAACTCCTTTTTCTACTCAAATTAAAACAGTTAACTCCTTATTTATCTCAAATTAAGTCTGTTAACTCCCTTTAACTTGGGAATCTCCCTTTATGACTGAAACTCATCTTCAATCCTAACCGTTGATCTGAATCGATCTCAACCGTTGATGGATTCCAGGAAACTCTATTTAAGAGACCCTCATCTCTTCATTTGGGGGAGGATGAATTGATTTGCTATCGAATTGCTATTGAAATTCATGCTCATATTTACTTACATTTCTTGCATACATTCTCATTTTTAGTTTAATCTCATTTTAGTTTAATCATGCATATGCTTAATCTAGTTTGCTTCATTTGTTCTTAGATTACATTGCATCTTTCATTTTCTTAGATTAATTTGTATACTCATTCTTAGCTTAATTCCATTGTCAAATCCTTCATTCTTAGAGGGTCTGGTTGTCTACACCTCGATTCTGAGGACATTAACAAGCAAAATCCCTTTAGATAGAAGGCAACAGGTCACTTTGCAGGGAAAATTTCGGATGAACAATTCAATGTTCATTCCGCGATGAATCCGCAAATAAGGATCGCGTTGAAGTGTGTGTGTTAGCATAGGCCACATTTTCACACATTACATTTCTGGCGCCCACCGTGGGGCCGCGAAAATCAATTTTTTTGGCCTCTTTTTGTATTTTTAAAATCATTTTTTGGTTCTCTGTCTGTACTGTTCCGTACAGGTTCGAATCTTCGTGCGAAACTGTTCATTTTCACGTGAGGATCTAGAATCTTTGCGCGAAGATTCTTTCCGCATCGCGCAAGAAATTTCTTTGGCGCGTGAATCTTTGCACGAGACTTTATTTTTTCGTGCGAGCTACATTTAATCTCGCGCAAGCCGGATTTGATTTCACGCGGGCCATAAAACTTCTTCGCGCAGACTGTAAGGAATTTCGCATGAAACTCTATTGACAAAGGCAAATTTTTTTTGCATTGATTTGCGTGTTTTCTGATTTTTCTGTTGACTGTTAGCAGTTTCTTGTGTTTCTGTGTTTTGTCTTGATTTTTTTGAACAACATAGTAGCAGTTTCTGGAATAATGGGAAAAGCGTGCTAAAGTTGTCAGAAACAGGTAAGAATCTACTAAGCGCGTTGCGAGGATCACCAGGTAATATTGATCAGCTGATAACATTTCATTTGGATCTAAAACAAACATCTTTCGTGTCGAGCTTGTGTGTTTCCTTCTGTACTTCCATTTTACAACACATGCATAAACTCATACTAGGGTGTAATCTCTGTTAGTATTCATTTAGGAGGCTTAGTCTTTAGTGATAGATCTGATTAACTATCTTGGGTTATTGGACTCGCTAATCCACCGGCCCCTTGTTCCACCCTGTGGTTGCAAGCTCAGCGCCATGTTAAATACGGGAGGGGTCTACATGACATAAGTGTTAAAGGCTCCACAAGGCAACCCTTTTGTGCTTTTTAGAACTCACTAATTTCTGAGTTGTGGACTCGTTTTGGCTTGTGTGAGGGGTTAAATGTTCCACATCTTTGGACTCACCTCACATTAGTTAAAGCGTTAAGTGTACCACCTTGTGCTTTTTGATTAATTTTAGATAGATTTGCTTTCAAGAATTAACATCTGTACACACATAGTAATTAAGCCCCCATGAACACTATTCGTGGATCTTGAGGGAGTGGGTTCCTAGTGAAACTCCTCTCTAAGACGGATTCCTTATGGGTGGGGAGGATACTTTGAGCATCTCGTAGATAGATGAATCTTTGACTTGTTGATTAAGGCATCCTTTCTCCGGAGAGGTTGATAGATCACAGGAAGATGATATCATAGATCTTTAAGGGATAATCTTAGTCTAGTGTGTCAGATTAATCTATTTGCTTTGATTGAGCTAAAGGTGAAAAGGTGTCAGAACCTTGAATCTGGAAGCTAAGTCCCCTTGTGGTATACTATTGTGAGTCGGTCACCTTTAGAGAGGGTTAACCATAGTAGACAATCCCTCTACAGGGAAAACTGTGATGACGGAACCTCAAGCGGTAATAGCCATTTTCGCCACGGTAGTGACAACCGCTATATAAATGTCCTTGTGTAAGAAATCTCCACGGGTGTGGTTCATTGTGGGTTGTCAGATCTCCCTAGCAGCTCTTGAAGATTAAGTTCTTAGACTGTGTCAAAAACTCGGTGCGCCGAAATTGGAGGTCACCCTTGTGAGCCATAAAAGTTGCAGAGTCAAACCATTATTAAATACCTTAGAGAAGCCAACTTTTATTTTTCTAAGGAATGTGTGCGATGATTGCAAAACTCTTTGAAAATGTACACAAATAGCTCTCTTATGGATTAAACACAAACTAAGTCACTTGATTGTTCATGCGCAAGGTTTCTTTTTCCCTTGCTAATTGTTTTTGGATGTGCTTGAAATCACTTGCTTGCTATTCTACATGCCTGTTTATCTGCCTGGTTATTGGATCAATAAATTTTTTTATCAAAATTAGTCGCTGTTGTGAAATTGTTCTGTTCGTTCACGCGAAATCATTTTGGTTTCGCGCGAAATCATTTTTCTCTTGCGCGAAATCATTTGGATCTCGCGCGAAACCATTTTGCCCTCGCGCGAAATTAAAGTTTTGTTGCGCATCTTCGCGCGATACAGAAACATTCTCGCGCAAAATTAAAAACTATTACTGATCTTCGCGCGAGACATAAACATCTTCGCGCGGGCCGTAAAACTTCTTCGCGTGACCCATAAAGGTTTTTCGCGAGAAGTTTTGTATCAGCATTTACAATCTGGGTCTGTTTTAGCTATTTGCAGCCTGTATGCTGTCCTTTTTTTGCATCCATTTATCGCTCTCTGTTTGCAAATAGTCTTGGAACAATGACACTTCGCTTAATTGAAAACTTGTGTCTTATACCTTGGCTAGTCTCGTCTCATACATCCTTGTCTTAATGCTTGCCATACTTTGTGCTATAGTGGTCATAATCTCTGGCTGTTCTAGCCTTTAAATCAGACCATTTGTGCCTTAGTGAACAACATTCTTGTTACTATCTTGTCCTTTTTGAGACTCAGTCTTAGTATAGTCCTTGTCTAGGTTCTAGCTTCTTTTCCTTGCCTATGACTGTCACAACCAGAAGTGGCAACGTGTTTTATCCTAATAACATTAGACATGGTCGTGCAAGGGGTTGTAATCGCAACAGAGGTAGCTTACCTTTCGATACGCAATCCATATCTAGTTTGGCTAGTGAGGTGTCTTCATGGTCTTCCTCACCTGTAAGGTCATCTCAAGATCAACGAACATTTCCCAATTTGCAACAAATTGGGAATCTTTTTTACCAAAAGGATACTGAGATAGGTAGGAGTCCTGCATTCTCAAACACAATGTATGACCCTTTCTCCACGGACCCTTTGCAAACACAACATACAGAAACTGAACAAGTTCCTATAATGCCTAATCGTGAACCTGAACGGGGTAGCCATAGTCGATATCAAGAACAACCTAGGGATGACAAGGAGAAAGAGAAAGAAAATGACACTGATGAAGAACAAGAAGAGGTGGAAATCCTTCCTGAACACATAGCAAGATGTCGATGAGACAAAAACTTTTAGAAGGTCATGGGAATCCTAATCAACGAAGAGAAAGAAAAGTACTTTCTCAAACTCGCCCAAGAGGGAGCTAAACTACCCACACTTTTCGATGTGGAGACCATTATCACACGTGAAGAAGAAACTTAGACCACTAAACTCCAAAAACAACTGAAAATTATGCAAGACCAATTGGCTCAGATGATGCATGAGAAAGAGAAACCCAAAAAGACATACACATTGGCCGCTCTTTGTTCATTTCCATTTGACACAAGTATAAACATGCCGCCTTTCCCAAGAGGTGTAGAACTACCCAAATATGACAAGTACTTTGGTACTACTGATCCCCAAGATCACTTGCAGGAATTTGGTGCTTTGTCTATGGAGTTTATACACAATCAAATGTACCTCATGCGTTTATTCCCTAGAAGCCTAGATGGTCAAGCTTTGGAGTGGTTTTCACATTTACCTCCTGGTATCAAGACGTTTGACAAAATTGCTAATTCATTTGTTTAGCAATATTCTCATAACATTCAACATCCTATAAATATTCGAGATCTATGCAACCTTAAACAGAAGGTTGGTGAGCCTTTTCTCACTTTCCTCCAATGGTGGAGACAGCTTTATACCAAGTACTCCCGTAAAATCCCAGAAACGGAGAAGCTCGACATTTTCACCGATAACCTCTTACCTGATTTTGGGTATAGAGTCCAACTACAAGGTTCGCGTACCTTTGAAGACATGATTACACAGGCTATCCATATTGAAGAATTTATGGTCAAGAAAGGTGAGCTCACTCTTCAGAGAGACTCAAAACAAGGTTCCACTTCCAACAAGGATAAAATCAAACATGTCAACAAGAATCAAGAAATTGTACATGATGGGGTTGTTGATAATGTCACACCAAAACCTGCTAAAGCAGCATTTAATCTCACAGACTGCTTCAAAGCAGCCAAAAGTGCTAAGAAGTCTCCTCCTGACAATAAAATGTCTAGGAATAAATCGAAAAACTCATGGGCAACACGACCCAAGCAAGAGTATACGCCTTTAGGAGAACCTTTTGATGTGGTTTACAAAACATTGCTACAACACAAGCTTATCTCACCAATGGATAACCCTCATCCCTATGATCCACAACCACGTCCACCATGGTGGAATGAGACCTCATTTTGTGAGTATCACCAAAACAAGGGTCATAAAACCATCAATTGTATAAACTTACGTCATAAAGTCCAGGACATGATTGATGCTGGTGAACTTGTGGTAGATGGACATAACAAAAACTCAGACCACAAGGCATTCAAAGAACCTTTCCCACCTTATGAAAAAGTAGAGACTTCAAAACCAGAACCCTACAATAAGGTCAACTATACGTATTCCAATGATGACAATGTCATTCACATGGTTGAACCTGTAGATTTTGAATACTATGACGTTATTACCATAAAGGGGAAACAAGATAACGATAAACCCAAGACACCATTTGTCTTGAGAGGCCCTACTTTCAATAACATGGATAATACGTCTTCGCAACACTGTGCTAATGCTGTTACTCACTCTGATGCGAAATTGGTGCTCAAAGGCCCTACATCTCCTACTTCAAATCTCGAACAACACAAGGACAAAGCCCTTGCTGGTCCATCCGGTAAAGATGCAAAACACACGACGAACTTGAATGTAACCAGTTATAGTGTTCTAGATCAATTGAAACGAACCAATGCTCTAATTTCTATATTTGAGCTGCTTAAAATCTCGCCTGCTCATAAGCAAATTCTGGACAAAGTCCTCACTGAGACAAACGTTCCTCATGATCTTGATCTTGAACGATTTCAATCCATGGTAGGTCACCTGACCTCACCTCATCTTATGACCTTCTCTGAGGAGGATGACAACTCACTGAATCACCCACACAATCAGCCTCTACACATTGAGGTTATGATCCACCAGACACGTGTTCTTTGGGTACTCATTGACAATGGCGCTGGCCTAAATATTGTTTCTACAGCTCTGCTTAGACAATTGGGTTATTCTAAGGACTCTATCGATCCTCGACGAAAGATCACTATTAAAGCATACGATGAAGTAGAACGAAAGTCACTAGGTCTTGTGACTTTACCGATTCGTGTTGGTCCTGTCGAAAGGGATGTCACCTGTCAGGTGCTCAACATTCCCTTAGCCTACAAAATTCTATTAGGATGGCCATGGATACATGAGATGCGCGCTGTGCCATCCACATACCACCAATGCATTAAATTCCCATTTCATGGCTCTGAAGTTACTATTCCAGCAACTACTAGCTACACTTGCAATATGCTCAAAGCTGCTGAATCTTTCGTCCCTGCTAACCGTGAGTCTACTGATTGTCACAAAAATAAGCTAAAACAAATTGAGCAGTCATTTAAATTGAAAGAAACTGGTATGGGAGAGTACCACATGGAACCAGTGTTATCATTAACATCAATTCTAGAATCCCCGCGACATTTTGGGAGACCCTCACTAGCAAAGAAGCCATTCGTGTTGACATCTCATACCAAGTTTAATGGTTCTTTTGCCAAAGCTACGGTTCCCTTAGAAGATGAAAGTGAAAATAGAGCCATTGCTACATGGCTTTACAAAGAAGAGTCTCCAGTAGACCTAACAGAACAAGTTCGAGAAATCACTCCTAAGAAGTATGGACCTGGTCTTAAGCTTATGAAGCATTTTGGCTACAAGGGAACTGGCCCTATTGGGTGCAATAACAATGGTTTAATAGATCCTGTCAAAGCAGTAGCTCAAAGAAATAGTGGCACAACTGGCCTAGGGTTCAAGAAGGTCCCTTTCCATTTGGGATCCAATAAATTCATACCTGTACCTGAGAGTTCATTTGAAAATGAGTCACAATCTGAATCAGGTACTCAAAAAGAAGAATCTGATGATGAGGATTCTTACCCTCATCCTATTCCTTATGATCTTGCTAAATTCTTTGCTGAGCCAGATGAATTTGTGCCACGTGTTAGCACTCTGGATGATACTAGTGATTCTTCTGAGGATAATACTGAGCAACTCGAATTTCATTAAGAAAAGGGAGAATCTAGTCAGTCATGTCATGTTGAGTATTTGTGTAAGAATCCAGAGGCTGAAGGAGAGTATGTCCCTATCACTATTGGGGAGTTCTATAGTTTCTCACCATGTAGCACCGATTCTCATGAATATGAATTTGACAATATTTCAGAAGAAACTACTGATAAAGACATTGACCAAGTGCATGTCTATGAAAATCAAATCGAAGTGAGTGAAACGTCTAGGGATAGGTCACAGGGGTTTGGTCCAACTAATGTCTTAGATTCATCAATTACTAATGTTCGTACTTTGAGATGTTTGAATACACCTGTGGGTGAGGTCACCGTAGGTCTCGAATTGTTGGTCCACGCATTTAATAACTATACTGTGAACACAATTGAACCAGCCACTACTCTCTCACTCGCACATCCTGAGCTTATAGACTGGAACCCCAATGCATCCAACGAAGTCCCCACATTCCAGAATGACTATACTCTTTCCTGTTACCTAAATGCTATCGAACCTATAACGTCTTCCACCAATAAGCAGAGCGTCAACATGACTGAGGCCGACATCAAATATCTTAGTCACATAATTAAAAAGAAAAATTGCAAGAGGTCCGATGGTGAAAACCACATTGTGGCAGTGTCGGATCCAAAAATATGAAAAATAAAAGACATATCCAAGGGTGAAAACCTCTTTGAGGTGCCTGCAGATGAGATATTTGATGTCCTTCCCAGTCACTTTCAGGAGAGATCATCAGTGTTAATAGAGCCAACATAGCCGATTAACCTAGGCACAGAAGAACATCCTCATGTGATACATTTGGCTCAGTCATTGTCAACTGAAGAAAAGGAACAATTCATTGCCTTTTTCAAGGGAAAGAAAATAAATTTTGCCTGGACATATTCTAACATGCCAGGATTGGATCCTGATCTTATTATGCATCACTTGTCCATAATGCCAGGCATAAAACTAGTTAAACAGAAGCTCTGCAAAATGCATCCTCATGTTGCATTGCTAGTCAAAGCCGAATTGGAGAAACTTCTGAAGGCTGGTTTCATTCGTGCAATTGATTATGCTGAATGGATATCCAATATTGTCCCTGTGTCCAAGCATGATAAGTCTATCAGAGTTTGTACAGATTTCTGTGATCTTAACTTGGCATGTCCTAAAGATGACTTCCCACTCCCTAATATTGATATGATTGTGGACATGACAGCTGGCTATGAGATGTACTCACTTATGGATGGTTTTTCTGGATACAATCAGATAAAAATTGCACCAGAAGATCAAGAGAAAAAAACCTTCACATGTGCATGGGGAACCTTTTGTTGGAATGTAATGCCATTTGGTTTAAAGAATGCTGGAGCTACATATCAGCAGGCTGTTACTACAATCTTCCATGACATGATGCATAGAACTATGGAGGACTATGTTGATGATACTTTGGTCAAAAGTGCTAAACACAATACCCATTTGCACAATTTGGGACCAATTCTAGATCATATGGAAAAGTTTAGTCTTCGGCTCAATCCTAAGAAATGTGCATTTGGTGTCACATCAGGAAAATTGTTAGGATATATTGTTTCTGCAAAGGGAATTGAAGTAGATCCAGAAAAAGTACAAGCAATAATGGACATGCCACCACCTCGAAACATCAGTCAGATGAGAGGACTACAGGGAAGGCTTCAATCTATTCGTAGATTTATTTCACAATTGGCGGATAAATCACAACCCTTCACAAAGACTTTACATAAGGGTGTGAAATTCAATTGGAACCAGGATTGTGAGCAAAGCTTAACACAGATTAAACAGTATCTTGTCAATCGACCAATCCTGATGCCTCCTATGCATGGGAAACCTTTGCTTTTATACATTTCAGCTACTGAAACATCTTTGGGAATCCTGTTGGCTCAGGAAGACAATGATAACAAAGAAAGAGCTATTTATTACTTGAGCCGAACATTGGTCTCTTATGAGAAAAACTACAGTATTATTTAGAAATCTTGCTTGGCAGTTGTCTTTGCTTCCCAAAAGTTGAGACACTACATGCTTGCTCACACTACATGGCTTGTGGCTAAAATAGATCCCTTAAAGTATTTGCTCAGTAAGGCAGCTCTCACAGGAAGATTGGCTAAATCGGTCATGATACTAAGTGAGTTCGACATCCAATATGTTGAACGCAAAGCTATAAAGGGATAGGCAATTGCAGACCAGCTAGCTGAGGCACCCGTACCGAGTCTCCTACCAATAAAGATTGATTTTCTAGATGAGTCAATTCTAACACTCACTCACCATACATGGGTTATGTTCTTCGATGGATCCTTCACACAACAAGGATCAGGTGCTGGATTACTTTTCATCACACCACAGAAATACTCATTGCCCAAAGCATACAAGATTCTGTTTCCTTGTACAAATAACATTGCTGAATATGAAGTTTTGATCAATGGTATGAAAATTGCAGCTGAATGGAGAGTAGATCAATTGGATATCTTCGATGACTCTCAGCTTGTCATCAACCAAGTAAATGATGTGTATCAAACAAAGGATGAAAAACTAATTCCTTATAAGTGCATGGTTGATGACTTGACAAAATATTTTGCACACATCACCTTCCAACAGGTTCCACGTGCAGATAATAAAGTGGCTGATGCCATGGCCACTCTGGCCTCCCTTCTACAAATGCCAGAAAATGATCTTCAACATGAGTTCTTGGTGGAAGCATTACACTACCCAGCCTATGACACACCTGATTCCAAGATGATCTATTCTATTATAGGACAAGAATCATCCCGCTACCATCACATCTACTCTACCTTCATAATCAAACCATTCTAGAAGGTCTGACCCAGAATGAGAAACGTTACCTAATCTATAACGCTTCACATTATGTCATTATTGCTGACGATCTATATAGGAGAGGTCTCGACGAAACACTCCTTAGGTGTTTAGAACCCGACGAGTCCAAACATGCACTAATTGACGTTCACAAAGGCATTTGTGGATCTCATTCCAATGGCCTAACAATAGCTCGCAAACTCCTTCGTGCTAGTTACTACTGGCCTAAAATGGAGCAAGAAGCTATTAAATATGCTAGGTCCTGCAAACAGTGTCAACTACATGGGAATCTCATTCACGCTCCAGCTAGAGAGTTGATTCCCTCTACTTTAACATGGCCATTTCAACAATGGGCCTTTGACTTGGTGGGACAGATTCACCCAATCTCTTCTAATGGACATAAGTTTATTATCACCGCTACAGATTATTTCACGAAATGGGTAGAGGTAGTCCCTCTCACAATTGCTAATGGCAAAACTATAGCGCTTTTTATCACAAACTACATCATCTGTAGATATGGTATACCATCCTCAATCATTACTGATAATGGAGGACAATTCAAAAATAAATACCTTAAGGAACTGTGCAAGAAATTTAAAATTACACAACATTGGTCTTCCATTTATTACCCCCAGGGTAATGGGCAAGCTAAGGCATCAATTAAGGAAATCCTCAAAATTCTTCATCGCACAGTCAGTAAGTCAGGGTGAGATTGGCATCTCCAGATCAATCCAGCCCTGTGGGCATATAGAACAAGCATTAGAACTCCAACGAGCATGACTCCTTTTGCGTTGGTATATCGGGCAGATGCTGTGCTTCTGATGGAGATTGAGATTCCTACCTTGAGAATCTCTATGAAAGGCCTTATCACAGATGATGACTGTAGGATAGCCCGGCTTCAAGAACTTGTGTTGCTGGATGAATGACAACAAGTGGCCTATGATCATCTACGAGCATATCAACAAAGAATGGCGTGAAGCTACAATAGGAGGATTAGGCCACGTGACTTCCAGCTGGGTGATCTCGTCTTAAGAGAGAATCTTAAGAATCAACAACAACAAATGCAAAAGGGAAAGTTTGAACCAAACTGGCTAGGTCCTTACATCATTACTGCAGTATATGGATCTGGCGCCTATCAACTTTCTACAACTGAAGGAGAAGTGCTTAAAGAGCCTATGAACACTCTCCACCTAAAGCGGTTTTTCAGTTGGTTCAATCTCAGCAAGCTCTATGTACATATCTAAATGTCCTAAAAAAATCCTAAAAATCAGAAAATGTCCTGAAAAAATCATAAAAATCAGAAAATGTCCTGAAAAAATCCTAAAAATCAGAAAAAGTCCTGAAAAAAAGAAAAAAAGAAGAAGGTGAGAACCTGGTAAACAGGCGCCTCTTGTTAGTCACTTTCATGCTTTTGCTTTCCTGCTTTCCCTGCTCATGTATCCATGGACTGAGTTTTGTCATAGGTCGAGGGCATTCCCCTCTAGTGTCACTATTTTTGAGATTTTCCTCATAGAATCTCCTTCGTGACAGTCACCAGTTGTTCTGACTGCGTCTGCCTACTGTCACCAGTGTCACTCTTTTTGAGTTTTCCTCATAGAATCTCCTTCGTGACAGTCACCAGTTGTTCTGACTGCATCTGCCTACTATCACCAGTGTCACTCTTTTCAAGATTTTCTTCATAGAATCTCCTTCATGATAGTCACCAGTTATTCTGACTGCGTCTGCCTACTGTCACCAGTGTCACTCTTTTTGAGATTTTCCTCATAGAATCTCCTTCGTGACAGTCACCAGTTGTTCTGACTGCGTCTGCCTACTGTCACCAGTGTCGCTCTTTTCGAGATTTTCCTCATAGAATCTCCTTCGTGACAGTCACTAGTTGTTCTGACTGCGTCTGCCTACTGTTGTCACCCTACTGAAGAGATTTCTTTCTTACATATTCATGACATTGACACTTGACATCATCTCGAAAACATTAATCTCAATGATATACTTGTTTGGATCTTCTAAGCATTTTCTCTTATTACTTTGTTTTGCTTTATCATATCTCCTCGAGCAACATCGATGATGTCATCTCCGACTAGAGAAGTAATGACTGGGGGCATGATCTTTTCATATGTTTTTTGTTTGCGTTTTAGTTCCAATAAGTTGATACATTCCTATAAGAGGGTTGTCCACTATAAGAGCCTCCATTCCGTATTGGATGGCCGTGTGTACCTTGACTCCTTTTATACAGATATGTCAACGATACTGGTTCTTCTCCTTGTTTGTTGGAGTGAACTCTTCATGCTCTAGTACATACTGATACTCGTCTTATTAAGTGAACGTACGGGTCACTGCGAGTATATTTAGCACACTTCTGTCTCAGGTTACGAACACAAGGGTCGTTGCGGACAACATGAATATTGAATACTTTGCATAAGAGGAATCTCCCGTGTGTTTGGTGTGCCTGTCATATAAGCAACATTCAGGTCATCCTAGCATTCATGCTTTGATGCTTATGTTAACTTGTTACATTAAAAGGGACAAATGTTCTGGTCATTCTGGCTTCTTGTGCCTCGAATGCTTACATTTAATCCCGACATTCCAATAACATATGTTACATTCATATTTTCATGATTGCAATGTCAGTGGAAATTGTGTAACATACGAGCTTTGTTTTATATCCAATGATGATAAATCATTGAGGCTTGGTGACCAGACCTAAGGCTGCATTTAACATAATCTTGTATACTTCATTTGCATTAGCACGCAATTCGATGGTAATCCTATTCATACTCCACATGCATCAGATTCCTCCATGGTTGCACAAGCGTTTGGTTCATCGATTCTCGTTCCTCAATGGAATACTTGTGACTGTCAAATAAAAATGCACAACACTATGTTAGATGTCAGTTCATACATATGCGTTCTCTCTACACATACATCAGAGCAAAACAAAACAGACAATGACATGTACACAGGAATACTTGGCTCAAAATCTCGTATATATATATGTCAAAGAATGAGTCAGTACAAATAAAATGGGTGCTACTCGAGCGCAATCGATCAAAAATGATATATCTGGTGCTGGCAAACCAATCGATACATAGCCAGAGATCAAAATAAGAGTCAAGCACAGAGCATCTAAGTCTATCCCGAACTCTCACCTTTGGGAGGAGCAGGAGGAACAGGGGCAACAGGTGGTGGAGGCGGTGGTGGCATATCCGGCCTGACAGGAGGTCGTGCACCCCCAGACTCTCGTGCGTACTGAGAGAATCGCTGCACTTGCAATGTCTCATCAGGTACTACACTAGTGTATGCAACATACTAATATGTAGCTCGAGCAGACTAGAAGCAGATCTCATCCTGTGCCAACTCTAGCCTCCGCTCTGCATCCTCCGCGCACTCTCTCTGGTGATCTGTCTCTCTCTGTCTCTCTACTAGCTGTGCATCCCTCACTGCCATTGCAATCTAAAACTCTCCCAACTATTAGGAGGCTGCACGAACTCGCTCTCGATACTGCCGTACCGCATCCTATACTCCACCTATCGGCTGATTCAGCATATCCTCATCGACCATCTCTGGTGCATGCTGAGGTGGAGGTGCCTGCTGCGGTGGAGGTGCCTGTTGCTATGGTACCTCTTGTTAAAGAACCTGCTCCTCTATTCTCTGCCTCCTCTGCCGATTGTGGCCTGCTCCACTACCCCTAGCACCTAGGTCTGATCCCATCTGCCATGGGGGAATAGGCATCTACTGTACCTGGTGCTGGACCTGTGGTGGCACCTGTGGCTGTGCCTACTACTGCTGTGATACCTGTACCTGCCCTGCCATCCCTAATGGATCTGTGAAGCGTGGGAATGGATGGCTCATCAAAAATGCCTGATATGTAGGCGTCATCCTAGCATCTACTACCTCTAGCAGGTAGTCCCATTGAACTGCAACCAAACTACGAGTATCTATCATGGATCATCCTGGATCCATTCGTGGAGGCCATCCCCGCTCTATATCCTTCTATACCTTGGCATAGGCACAGTACTCAGCCACAATGTCCTGTGGTCTACCATACTGTCGCCACACTCGAGAGATGACAAATCTCTCTATGACAGATGTCGTCTTTCCTGCCAGCAGTCGAGAACTAAACATCCAGGGCAGCTATCTCGGGGCATCATCCCAATCCTCTGTCTCTCTCCAGGGTCGCCATATAACAGACACTAGGTCATTGAGATGTGCTCGCCAATGCTCAGTCTTACCCAGGTGGGCCTGGGTAATATGTCCTCGATATCTACAAATGTAGGGCTCCATGGGCTCCTGAGAATCCTCAAAAATTGGTCTACATATAGGGAGATGCTCCTAGGCCCAGATCTGTAACACATAAACACCTACTGCCATGGTCTTCTTCTCATGGAAGATGACCTCATGCATCTCATGAAAAAGATGGGCCAACATACACTAACCCCACCCAAAGATCTCAGGTGCCTCAACCATCCTACGGAGCATGACACCCCATCCACACTCCAACCCATGCTGTCCCCTATCAGGACATAGGAAGCAGCTCAAGAAAATACCCAACACAGATGCTAACCTGTGTGTAGGTCCATAAGTATGCATCAGCTCATCCCAGCTGATGGCCCTACCCCTCGGTAGCTCTCTCTCAAAAACAATGGATAGTGCCTCTATCCCTAATCGAGGCACTGTATCATATACAACCCGGGCACCGTGAAAGGGAATCCTCAAGATCCTCCATATGTCCTTTGGTGTGATGGTCATCTCACCCATCGGCAAATGAAATGTGTTCATCTTTGAATGGAAATGCTCTACCAATGCAGTCAACAAACCGTGATTCACTATCACGGTTGGAATCCGACATAGTGAAGACAAACCCAATCGGGCAATGTGTGCTCGATTTGCATCATCCAAACTCCGCAATAACTCTCCATAAGGCGGATAATGAGATCTAAATAATACGTCTCCGAATACCTCCTGCACGTACAAAAAAAAAAAAGATAAACAAACAATCAGTATCAAGTCGAATCGAAGCATCAAAACAAAATACAATGCGATTTCTAAATGCGAAAATCACAAAACTGGCATAGATTTTCGCGCGAGATTGCTAAAATCTCGCGTGAATACATATAGTTTCGCACAAAATAGTTCTCTCCTCGTGCAAAGAAACTCTCCTTCGCGTGAAAATAGATCTCCTCGCACGAAGATAGATCATCTCGCGCAAGAAAAGAGGTTCTCGCGCGAAACAGGATTTTCCACACGCGAAGAATCTACATCTTCGCGTGAAGCCAAAATTGCCTCGCGCGAAGATATTCTGACCATGCGTGAAGAAACAACACATCCTATTTCTTTGCGCAAAGAAAGAATATCTTTGCACGAGAAGAGATCGGTCTCGCGCGAAGAAAGAATTGAACATCCTAAAACATGCTAAAAACATGCATAAATGATCTCGAAATACGTGTAATCGAAAGTACGAAGATGGGAGATCGATGACTCACCGGTGGTCTGTAGTTTGCTGGCTGGCTCTGTCGTCTGGAGCACTCAAAATGATGATATCTCAAGTTCACTGCCATGTCTATATCAGAGCTCAAAATCACTAAAAGACAAAAGAACAAATGAATTGAAAATGACCCTTCAAGCCATTATATAGGTGTTGACAAAAATTTTCAAAGTGCTCAAATTTGCGCAAAAATCGCACCCTTGGCTAATTGGACCATTCTGGATCCATTTTCGAGATCAAATTTGAGATCTGACACACCCAAAAGCCTTAAAAATGCGTTTTAAAATTTTAGGGACCAATGTGATCAAACACTTGTGCAGTCAAATCTTTCTGATACTTTATAATTCTTGGAATCTTTTCAAATTTACATTCTCCATATTTTCAAAATTCATTTTGAAAATAGTCAACTTAAGTCAACTTTACATGATATACTACTTCAAATCATATTTCTGGTGTGTCATCTTTCGATTTTGCTCCCGAAGGGGCATGATGATTACATCATTAAATACTTATTGCTCAGGGCATTTAGTTCCCATCTTATGTCCTAGTCACTTGGGGCATCTCGTCACTTGGGGCATCTCATCACTTGGGGCTTTTTTGTTCCCTTCTATCTGACATTTCTGCCATCTATCTTATCTTTTCATCAATTGATCAACCTTATAACAACTCTTCTCAGAGTTCGATGGACAGGTATTGGGACAATCTAAACCTCGACTCTTGAGGATCAAACCTCATTCTGGGGATGATTCTATGACTCTAATGAGACCTTGTTATCTTTTATCAATTTCAGGTATCTAGGTGTTGTATCTGGATCCTTGAAGGTTAAGCTTCGTTCTGGAGATAACTTTCTAAATGCTATTAATTTCGGGTATCTAGGTGTTCTATCTGGATCCTTGAAGGTTAATCTTCGTTCTAGAGATAACTTTCTAAATGCTATTAATTTCGGGTATCTAGGTGCTCTATCTGGATCCTTGAAGGTTAAGCTTCGTTCTGGAGATAACTTTCTAAATGCTATTAATTACGGGTATCTAGGTGTTCTATCTGGATCCTTGAAGGTTAAGCTTCGTTCTGGAGATAACTTTCTAAATGCTATTAATTTTGGGTATCTAGGTGTTCTATCTGGATCCTTGAAGGTTAAGCTTCGTTCTGGAGATAAATTTTTAAATGCTATTAATTTCGGGTATCTAGGTGTTCTACCTGGATCCTTGAAGGTTAAGCTTCGTCCTAGAGATAACTTTCTAAATGCTATTAATTTTGGGTATCTAGGTGTTCTATCTGGATCCTTGAAGGTTAAGCTTCATTCTGGAGATAATCTTCTATATACTATCAATTTCAGGTATCTAGGTGTTCTATCTAGATCCTTAAAGGTTAAACTTCATTATGAAGAAACTTTTTAAATGCTTATCAATTTTAGGTATCTAGACATTCTATCTAGATCCTTAAAGATTATGCTTCATTCTGAAGATAGTCTTTTAAATGCTATCGATCTTAGGTATCCAAGTGCTCTGCTTGAATTCCTTAGGATTAAGCTCTGCTCTAGAGAAGGTCCTTAAAACGCTTATCAATTGGTCTCCGTGTCATCACCTTCGGAACCAATCTCATGTTCACATCATGCTTTCTGATTATCTTTGAATTGAATGTGTTGCTCGCACATTCATTCAAAGAGGGGCAAAATGTAATACCCAAAAATTGGCTCATTGCCATTATACCAATTCTAGTCTATTTCTGATAATTCCAAAGTCCTATTCTAATAGGCAATTCTCATTCTGCTATTCGCTACTTGACTTAATTGTCAGATGCAGAAAAACCCTAATCTGCATTCATCATATTTCTTATTTAATTCCTATAGTACGTACTCATATTAGTTGCATTAAACCTACTTGATTAATATTTAATTTAATTATTAAGTATTTATACTTTAATTAAATTAAATTATATCCTAAGGCTAATATACTATGAAATTAAATTTATTTAATTTAATAAATACGCCTATCTTAATTAATTAAATGCAATTATTTAATTAAATGGGAAAGGTATTTCTAATTAATTAAAAGAAATTATTTAATTAAATAGAGTACTTACTTCTAAATAATTAAACAAAGTTATTTAATTAAATGGGAAGACATTCCTAATTAACTAAATAAAGTTATTTAATTAAACAAAAGTGTCTCTAATTAATTAAAGATTATTTAATTAAATAGAAAAAGTAATTATGAGAGCATATTTCATTTTATTAAATTAAATATCTCAACAAAATCTCTCTTCAGTTTAAAAAAGGGGAATTTCCAGTTCACTATTGATAAAAAATGAGTTAACACAGTTAACTCCTTTTTCTACTCAAATTAAAACAGTTAACTCCTTATTTATCTCAAATTAAGTCTGTTAACTCCCTTTAACTTGGGAATCTCCCTTTATGACTGAAACTCATCTTCAATCCTGACCGTTGATTTGAATCGATCTCAACCGTTGATGGATTCCAAGAAACTCTATTTAAGAGACCCTCATCTCTTCATTTGGGGGAGGATGAATTGATTTGCTATCGAATTGCTGTTGAAATTCATGCTCATATTTACTTACATTTCTTGCATACATTTTCATTTTTAGTTTAATCTCATTTTAGTTTAATCATGCATATGCTTAATCTAGTTTGCTTCCTTTGTTCTTATATTACATTGCATCTTTCATTTTCTTAGATTAATTTGTATACTCATTCTTAGCTCAATTCCATTGTCAAATCCTTCGTTCTTAGAGGGTCTGGTTGCCTACACCTCGATTCTGAGGATATTAACAGGCAAAATCCCTTTAGATAGAAGGCAACAGGTCGCTTTGCAGGGCAAATTTTGGATGAACAATTCAATGTTCATTCCGCGATGAATTCGCAAATAAGGACCGTGTTGAAGTGTGTGTGTTAGCATAGGCCACATTTTCACGCATTACATTTCTTAATATACTATGGAATTAAATTTATTTAATTTAATAAATACGCCTATCTTAATTAATTAAATGTAATTATTTAATTAAATGGGAAAGGTATTTCTAATTAATTAAAAAAAATTATTTAATTAAATAGAGTACTTACTTCTAAATAATTAAACAAAATTATTTAATTAAATGGGAAGACATTCCTAATTAATTAAATAAAGTTATTTAATTAAACAAAAGTGTCTCTGATTAATTAAAGATTATTTAATTAAATAGAAAAAGTAATTATGAGAGCATATTTCATTTTATTAAATTAAATATCTCAACAAAATCTCTCTTCAGTTCAAAAAAGGGGAATTTCCAGTTCACTATTGATCAAAAATGAGTTAACACAGTTAACTCCTTTTTCTACTCAAATTAAAACAGCTAACTCCTTATTTATCTCAAATTAAGTCTGTTAACTCCCTTTAACTTGGGAATCTCCCTTTATGACTGAAACTCATCTTCAATCCTGACCATTGATCTGAATCGATCTCAACCGTTGATGGATTCCAGGAAACTCTATTTGAGAGACCCTCATCTCTTCATTTGGGGGAGGATGAATTGATTTGCTATCGAATTGCTGTTGAAATTCATGCTCATATTTACTTACATTTCTTGCATACATTCTCATTTTTAGTTTAATCTCATTTTATTTTAATCATGCATATGCTTAATCTAGTTTGCTTCATTTGTTCTTAGATTACATTGCATCTTTCATTTTCTTAGATTAATTTGTATACTCATTCTTAGCTTAATTCCATTGTCAAATCCTTCATTCTTAGAGGGTCTGGTTGCCTACACCTCGATTTTGAGGATATTAACAGGAAAAATCCCTTTAGATAGAAGGCAACAGGTCGCTTTGCAGGGCAAATTTCGGATGAACAATTCAATGTTCATTCCGTGATGAATCCGCAAATAAGGACCGTGTTGAAGTGTGTGTGTTAGCATAGGCCACATTTTCACGCATTACATTTTTGATTATCTTTGAATTGAACGTGTTGCTCGCACATTCATTCAAAGAGGGGCAAAATGTAATACCCCAAAATTGGCTTATTGCCATTATACCAATTCTAGTCTATTTCTGATAATTCCAAGTCCTATTCTAATAGGCAATTCTCATTCTGCTATTCGCTACTTGACTTAATTGTCAGATGCAAAAAAACCCTAATCTGCATTCATCATATTTCTTATTTAATTCCTATAGTACGTACTATAGGAATTAAATAAGAAATATGATGAATGCAGATTAGGGTTTTTCTGCATCTGACAATTAAGTCAAGTAGCGATAGCAGAATGAGAATTGCCTATTAGAATAGGACTTTGGAATTATCAGAAATAGACTAGAATTGGTATAATGGAAATGAGCGAATTTTGGGGTATTACAGTGGACAACTATAGACAGAAGGTAAAGGATAAATATGAGGCTTTAGATCTTCCAGATGTGGCCAAAATTACTAAGATGATAGAGAAATGCAAGGGCAAACATCTAAACATAGCTTTGGGATGAACAAGAACAAAACCCAAATGCTAAAATTTCAATTTTGACACTGAGTAAAATTTTGAATTTTTGACCTAGTCGAGGTACGCAGGTCTATAGCTTTGCATTTTCATGCAGCTCCACAAGTCTGTAGCTCCACATTTTCATACAGCTCTACAGGTATGCAGGTCTATAGCTCCACAATTTAGAGGCGCATCGATAGTTAACTACCAATTCCAAAAATAACACTTTCTATGCATCACAAACACATTCTAATGGTAGTTTAACTTCGACACATGCCTAGTGAAAGACCAGCTTCTATTTTTGGTGCCTCCATGCACTTTCACTTTGACTGAAGGCTTCCTCCTTCTTTCTCTCTCATGCTTTCTCTATTTTTGACATGTAAAGGGCTCATGCATCCAATCAATGAATAAAATATGGATGGAGTCCCTCTAAGCACTAGATTAATTGTTAGTCTATATATATTTAGTTTGCTTTGATGTTTTAAAAGCATTTTATTGCATGAAGATATCTCTCACTCTCAACACAAATTGAGGATATGATTTCTTATGAATACCCCATTGTAAAATCTAACGAAGGCCATCATTATTATGCAATAAAATTATGCTTTTGGTGCTTGCATTTGGAATGTAGTCATTCTTGCCTGGATGTGTCATTGTTTTGTGGATCTTATTCATGATATTGTGATTGTTCTAAAGGTTTATAGCATTGTTTCTAGTTGTGTGACCTTTTAGTTCTGGTGTTTGCTATAGATTTATGAATTTTGCTGACGTAAAGAGCTTGAGAATAGATCATTGAATTGTGCTTGCATAGCCTTTTGTCTCACATGAGTGCACTTTTCGTGGCCTTGCGATTTGATGAAAGGTGAAATATCATATGATTGTTAAAGTTTCTCACTGACGATTGCATGAGTGAATTCTAGGAAGCACTTCTCCTATTTTCATTAGTTTCCTACTGATTTCTTTGAAAGTTTAACTTGTAGTGTGTTGTTTTCTGTAGCTTATGTCCTTGTAGGATTTCAATTTCATGTTATTTTCTTTTAGTTTTGTTATTTTCTTTGATAACCCCTTGTTAGAATAGGAACTCATTTTAGTTGCATTGTTAGATTGCATTCATTAAAAACCCAGAAAATACAAAAAATATTGTTCTTTTGTGTGTGATTTTGAGATAGCAAACATATTTACTTCATTCTGAGATCATAGAAGAACTAGCAAAGGCCTCCTCATGAAAAATCACATTTATCTTCAACTAAGCGAATTTTGGTACATCACAAGACAAATACTGAACCTTGGAGTTGATCCCCAAAAGGATTAGCTTTTCAAAAGAGGAATTGCGCAATGGATTCCTGCTGTTGACCTCGTGCAAAATAATCGCCCAATAGTACTCATAGATAGGATCCTAAGGAGAAGTAGGGGTAGAAAGAAACCCTATTAGGTCAAGAGAAAGACCAAAGGAGACCCTATAAGAAGTTGGGGTAGGAAGAGGACTAGTGTTACATCAACTGGTAAAGAGAAATTGATAATGTTGCCTTTTTAGCCTATTCAAGTGGAATATGCATTCATGAAATGGAGTCTAGAATTTATTGATGCCATTGATACACCTTCAAGTATATGTCATAAGTGGGTATTGACAACTACAAATTATTTTACTAAGTAGACAAAAGAAGTTTCTCTCAAAGATGAAAATGAGAGTATTCTTTTAAAGTTTTATGATGATTTGATATATATATTTTGTGTTCTAGATTCAATTATTTTAGATAATGAACTTACATTTATAAGCGACAAGATTTTAGAATGAGCTATTAAGAAAGGGTGTATTTATGAATATTTCATCTAATTACTACCCATGGGGTAATGCGACCTCATTCATATAATAATAAAAATGTTGGAAGGGAGTCAACATTTATGACATGATAAATTGAAATCAACACTATGAGAATAATTCCTAAGAGGTCAATAGATATGTCTCCCTACACGCTAGTTTATAGTAAGGAAGCTAGATTACCAATTTTAGTTGAGTTTCCAACACCATATTTCATCAATCAACTAGATATGATTGATGAGGAACCAATGGCAGTAAGCCTAACTCAAAAGAATGAGTTAGAAGATAAAAAAGAGATGCTTTGTAGAAAAGTTGAGCTTCATTAAGCTCAAATGAAAAGGAATTTTGATATAAGGATATCTCCAAGAATTTTATAGCTAGGAAACATTTTACTAAAATGGGATGAATTAAGGAGTACACCTAGAAAGCACACAAAATTTGATACCATGCGGGCTGTATTGTGGTTTCACAATGCAAGCCCCATTTTTCCTAGAAATGGGGACCCCCTAGTATTTTTTGGCTTTTCGGATCCCTAGTCCAAGGTCCAAGTCTTTTTCTAGTATTTTTGGTCAGATCTTGGTCCCAGTTTGAAAAACCCAAAGTTTGGATTTCATCGTGTAAGGAGAGAAGTTATTGTGCAAAAGAAATGGTACACTAGTGCACCTCCCCAGGTGCACTAGTGTGCCAAAACATGGAGAAAACAATTTCAAAAGGTAAGTGCATAGTAGCACACCTACGCAGCTACGCACCCCCACTCTCTCCCCACTTCATCTTCTTCTCTGAGCTCTCCATTGTGCAACACCACACCTCCTTTGGTGTGCATCTCCACCCCCCTTCACTTTTTCTTCCTTCGAGCATCCATAACTACACATGCGCAACAAACTAGGTGTGGTATTCCACTTCCTTCCTCCCTTGCCCCTCGTGAAGACCTACAAAAAAAAAAAAACATAAACCTAAACATCATTTAGGGTGCCCATTAGCGCACCTAATTAGGTGTGTTGCTATGCACCCTTAAATGAACAAACACCTTTTTGTGCAAAGTATATAGGGTGTGCATCAATGCATCTCATAGTAAGAGGCTTTCCAAGGTGCACCAGGTGTGCCAGGTGCACCATTGTTTTTGCATTCCAGGGGTATAAATCAAGTTTTTTAGGTGTTTCTGTCAACTAGGTTTTTTCATGTCACAAATAGGGTTTGTTTTGGGTTTGATTTTCATCTCTCTAGACTAATGTTTACTTCTTTGTGTAGGTAAAAAGGACATCCTCAACTTGTCGGGGTCATAACTTTTGACCTAGAGCTCAGAATTTAAAACCGTTTATACTCTTGGAAAGAAGAACTAAAGATCTAATTTCAATCCCTAAAATAGCAAGCCTTTGGCTGCCTAGTTTTAGGGACTGATGAAAGTTTCAACTTGAAATTTTGAGCAGAAGATGTTTGAAAAAGCCATTTAAAAATGCCCAGGAAATCTTGTGAAAAAGTTTCAAAAATTTGATCATTTTGGACAATCTGGATCACCTAGTCTCTCACCAAGAAGGATAGGGAAGTTGGAGAGAAGGAAAGATCAAAGATACAAAGGTTGGACACATGAAGTGGAACATGTTCCTCATCTCATGCAATGACAAGATTCAACACGGGTGCCTTGGAATTTCAGGTAGAAGAAGCATAAGGAGTTCAAATTTATGCAAGTTTTTTGGCTATAAAGAGGGTATAAATCATCAAAGGAATCAAAGTGTGCTTTTTTAGAGGTTCAAAAATATTTTTAGAGAACTTTCTAATGATGAAGACATCTGGTAGGTCTTCAGAATAGAAGAAGCTTTTCTAGAACTTGATGCCAAGCTCAAGGATTTTGCTGAAACTTATATAGAGGTAGATAATTATAGGCAAAAGGTCAAAGATAAATATAATGCCTTGGATTTACCAAATGTGATGAAGTTCACTAAGATTATTAAGAAATTCAAGGGAAAACATCCAGAAATAGCTCTAGTATGAAAGGGAACAAAACCCAGAAGTTAGAATTTCATTTTTGGCACCAAGTAAAATTTTTCATTTTTGGACCTTTGAGGTGCATAGGTGTGCATTTTTAGGAGCTGCACATTTTTAGGAGGTGTGTAGGTGCATATTTTCAAGGTGCACACTTTTAGTAGGTGTGTAATTCAAGTAGGTGTGCACTTTCAGCAGGTGCACATTTTTAGCATGTGTGCAGCTCCGTAGATCCGCAAGTCTGCAGCTCCGTTGGTGTGCATCTTTAGTAAGCTCCTCTGATGGTTAACTGCCAGTTCTAAAAATAGAGCTTTCCATGCATTGAAAGTGCATTTTGACAGTAGTTTAACTCCAACAAGTGCCCAGTAAAGGATCAACTTTCAATTTTAGCACTTCTAGACACTTCCTCTTTGATTAGAGCTTTCTCATTCTTTTTCCTCTCATAATTTTTTTTTTTAACATCTAAAGGCCCATGCATCCAATTAATGAGTAAAATATTGATGGAGTCCTACTTAGCACCAATCAGATTGTAGTTTGTATATAATTAGTTTGTTTTATTAAATTAAAAACATCTTTATTGCATGAAGATATCTCTCACTCTCAACACAAATTGAGGAGACAATTTCCAATAAATACTCCATTGTAATATGTAATTGGGGCTGCCATTAATATGCAATAAAATTATGCTTTTGGTTCTCGCATTTGGAGTGTAGTAATTCTTGCCTGAATGTGTCATATTTTTGTGAATTTTGTTCATGGAATTGTGATTGAGCCAAAGGTTTATTGCTTTGTTTCTGGTTATGTGATATTTTAGTTCTAGTGTTTGCTATGGTTTGACGAATTTCGCTGACATATCTAGCTTGAGAAGAAATTATCAAATTGTGCCTGCATAACTCTCTATCTCACATGAGTGCACTTTTCATGGCCTTGTGATTTGATGAAGAGAAAAATATCATACGATCATTAAATTTTCTCATCGACGATTGCATCAGTGGAATTAAGGAAGTACTGCTCCTACTTTCATTGGTTACCTACCAATTTCTTTGAAAGCTTAATTTGTAGACATGTTATTTTCTGTAGCTTATGTCTGTTAGGATTTCATTTTCACATTATTTTCTTTGAATTTCATGTTATTTTTTTTAAAGTTCTTGTTATTTTCTTTATTAACCCCCTTGTTAGAGTAGGATTTCATACTAGCTACACAGTTAGATTCTATTCATGAAAAACATAAAAAATACAAAAACATAGTTCTTTTAGTATTATTTTGAAATAGTGTGTAGATTCTTCATTTCATCTGAGATCAAAATGAACTAGCAAAGGCATCCTTGTGAACATTCACATTTATCTTCAACTGAGCGGATTCCAGTAGGTCACAAGATTGCCCAGAACCTTGGAGTTGATTCACAAAATCAACTTTTCAAGAGAGGAGCTCGCAAGAATTCCTACTATTTAAAATTGTGTAAAATGATAGCTCAATAGAAGTGGCACTAGAAGGAGGGCCTAAAAACCATTCGACTTGAAAATCCCAAGTTGCTGTTTCAAAATTCTATAATTTTCAAAAAAAAAATTCTAACTTTGGAAAATTCTAAAGTTGGAAAAAAAATCTAACTCTGGAAAATTCTGAAGTTAAAAAAAAAAAAATCTAACTCTGGAAAGTTTTGAAGTTGGAAAAAAAATCTAACTCTAGAAAATTCTGAAGTTAAAAAAGAAATCTAACTCTGGAAAATTCTGAAGTTAAAAAAAAAAAATCTAACTCTGGAAAGTTCTGAAGTTGAGAAAAAAAAAATCTAACTCTAGAAAGTTTTGAAGTTGGAAAAAAAATCTAACTCTAGAAAATTCTAAAGTTGAGAAAAAAAATCTAACTCTGGAAAATTCTAAAGTTGAGAAAAATAAAGAGAAAAAAATAAAATCTAAGTCTGTGAATTTTCAGAGGTCCGCAAGTGCATAGGTGCACAATTTTGAGAAAGTGTGCTTCTTCAGAGGTGAGCTTTTCTAGAATAAACACAAGTTCCTAGAACTCAGTCACTTTGACAAGCGTCACAGTTATAAAAAGATACCAAGAACTCCACCCATTTGCATTACATAGTCCATAATCATCATTTTCTCTACATTCTACTTCGTACATTCCCATCATTATGCATGACGTCTTTCTTCAATGCCTAAAGTTTGCCTTTGAATCTAACTGGTCCATTGCATGACTTGCCCAAAAATCCTAAATTTTTTTGCCCATGGTTCATATATAGAGAATTATAAACAACAAAAGATCATATTAAAATTTTCAAGGAGATCTATAATTGAAACTAGATTCAACATATGGACATGGTATGCCACATTTTTCCTTACACTTTGGGGGAAATGGCGTTCAATTGGTACCTCAATCTGCCACCGACATCAATAAGGGATTAGAACTCTTTTGAGAGCAATTTTTTGGAATAATTCAAGATCTATATTGATCCAACTCTCCTATATCATCAATTCATCTCAATTAAGAGGGATCCTATGAGACTATTTCATAGTTTAATCATCGCTTCTATAGGGTGTATCAAAGAATGGAGTTTCCTTACATTATACCATAAGAGGTTGCCATCCAGATCTATTTTGAAACAATGGATTCATTAACTTCTATTTTTATAAGAAGGCTCCCACCCAGAGACATTGATACCATTGAAAAGGTCTTCAAAGAGGCTATTGCATTCACAAAGCAAGTTACTACTACTCCAATGCCAATAATTACATATATTTGGGGTATGAGTCTCAAAAGACAACTTTCTTTGAGCAGAAGGCAACTATATCCACCGAAGCAGAAAATAATATGGCTAGAGAGTTTAAGGCCATGAAGGAGACAATATCTCTTTTATCCAATGAACTCATCAAAATAAAGTTGAATTCTTCAAGAGGCCAAGGAAATCATCCAAGACAACTTGCTACCCAAAGCAATTATTCTCAGAATCAAGGCAGAAATTTTAGCCTTTATAGTAATATCAATAATGAGAATAATGGTATGAGTCCAAGTGAAAATGAATATGCACCCAATGATGTTTCAGATCGGCCTCTTGAAATCATGGAGAAACAACCTTTGTAGTTTAGTATAATGACATTTGAATCATGTGATAAATCTGTAGGAGGAAAAAATGATGAAGATGATCAAGAGGAGTTTGTCTTCCCACTCAATGAAGAAATTCTTCCAAGTGTTGTTGTCTCAATAAGTGTGGATATGCCAATATATTGTGTAGACGTGGAAAATTTTGAAGTTCCAAAACTCCATGAAGTCACAAAAAGTGATGAAAATGTAGAAGATCCTAAGGTTAGTGAGATTTTTGAATCAAAAAGTCATCAAGATGAAGATACCAATTCTTCCTACTATGATATTGATTCCCCATTGGATAATGATAAGCTATCTACTTCAAAGAAAGATATGTCATTGGAAGAGATGGATAGAGTGCTCAATTTGGTCTCAAGCTTGACTGAGGAAATGTCTATTTGTAGGTATTCTACACAGGTATCAAACCGTGCAATAACCGAGTCATGTAGGATCCATCCATTTGGGTTCCATTCAGAAGAAAGTTGTCTTGATTTCTTGTTAGCTTGGGAGATTGCAAAGGAGGGAAAGTACAATTTTGAATAGGCTTCTTTGGGATATGAGGCAGAAAACATCTTGATCGATGATAGTAATGAATCCTATAATTCAAAAGGAGGGCTGATGATTGATCTTTCTAGTTTGAAGGAACCTAAAGTGTTTCCATGTACGCATGAAGTTGTGTACCATGGATAAGATCACTAGAAAGAGAAATTACAAGGTGTGAGTGTACCCCTATGCTAGGGGACTTGCTAGATTAGGTGATATCTTCCCATTATCCCTCTCAATTTGATGATTTTCAATTTGAATACGATGCTAAATGTAAGAAAAATTGTTTCTGGATTCATCATGGTCATGGAGAGTTACCACAACTTCTAATTTTGTGTGATTTATGCTCAGAATTTGAACCAAGATTGTCCAAATTTTATTTTTCTGAGTATAAAGACAAATAAGCTTTTCTTAGGACTATATGGGGTAGTTCATTAGTATTGCACATCATGAGAAATATACTAATAACCACCCCACATTTTTATTATTCAAGGTTTTTTGTAGATAAGTTTTTGTTTTTGTTTTTCTTAGTCTTTTAGCCTTTCTAGTTAGGTGTTAGTTTTCTTTAAGTCGAGTCTTTTTGCTTGGGTTTCGTTTCTTTTTGTTTCAAAGTTGCATCAGTCTGCGGGTTAGGTGCACTCAAGATTTTATCTTGACGTATCTCATTAAATCACTTTCTAGTTTCAACTTTTGGGGAAGAGGTATTTTTTGTCAAAACATTTCAATGATTTTATTTCTTATACCAACTAAGGAATGGATGTTACTTGCAGTAATAGAGGACTTTCAGTCTTGAATTCAAAATTACAGATTGACAAGTTCTTGGCACTTTGTAAATTTAAAGGTTGACTACCTTAGGTGTTTTTGAACGAAGGTTGAAGGTAGCAAGGGATAGTCCAAACCCTATTGGTTCAAACAGAAGGGTTTTCTTGAAGGAATTGCCAAGATTGTTGTCTGGCGTGGGAGTTTCTAAAAGTTCTTAAAAGAGGAATGCAAGGGATGTGCACTAAATATTGGATATGAGAAATGACACCAATGTCTTGGTCACACAGTCTAAGCATGGTCAGGATACAAAAAGAAAATAAAAAGAAAGAAAGGTGTTAAGAATGAAATATTCTGTAAAGTTTGAGAATGGTAATCTGATTATAGGGATGTGCACTCCAAATAAGCTATCTAGTTTGAAAACAATTGCTTCATTGAAGAATTAAAATGGTGAATTCTGAGCTATTAGAAGCTACCATTCAAAAGATTAACTAGGACTTCAAATGAAAAGTAATAACCCATTAAGAGCCCTCAGAATTGATTCTCTCATCTGGTCAGATAAAGGGATTGATAAACAACTTTCGTGAGGATTCCTGATGAATGAGCTGGATGGGGTGGAAGATTATTTCTGAGTTGTCGAAGGTTTTTGATAGATTTCATTCTGAGATGTTGAAGAAAATGGATACATTGAACACACACTGAACTTGGAGATTCAAGATTCTGAGGTTTTGACTGTAAAGTGATTTGAAATACTTTGGCAATGTTCGGGATTCAATTAGTGTTTGATACATATCAGAGGAAGGTTTGTTGATGAAGAAATGCCTTTGTCATTTCTTCCTTTTTGTTGGGGCTATTTGTTGTGGTTTCACAAATCATGCCCCATTTCACCTAGAAATGGGGACCCCCTAGTATATTTTTGGCTTTTTAGATCCCTAGTCTAGGGTCCAAGTCTTTTTTTAGTGTTTTTGGTCAGATCTTGGTCCCAATTTGAAAATCCCAAAGTTTAGATTTCATCATCAGAGGAGAAAAGTCATTTTCCAAAAGAAAAGGTGCACTATCGCACCTCCCCAGGTGTGCTAGTGTGCCAAAATATGGAGAAAACACTTTCAAAAGGTAAGTGCGCAGAAACGCACCTACGCAGCTGTGCACCCCCACTCTCTCCCCACTTTATCTTCTTCTCCAAGCTCTCCATTGCACAACACCACACCTCCTTTTGTGCACATCTCCACCCCCCTTCACTTTGTCTTCCTCTAAGCATCCATAGCTGCACATGCACAATAGACTAGGTATAGTATTTTTCTTCCTTCCTCCCTTGCCCCTCGCGAAGACCTACATAAGAAAAAAAAAAAACATAAACCTAAACATTATTTAGGGTACACATCAGTGCACCTAATTAGGTGTGCTGCTGTGCACCCTTAAATGAACAAACACCCTTTTGTGCCTTGAGGTGTGTTACTGCACACCCCATAGTAAGAGGCTTTCCAAGTTACACCAGGTGCACCATTGTGTTTGCATTCCAGGGGTACAAGTCAATTTTTTGAGGTGTTTTTGTCAACTAGCTTTTTTGGGTTTGATTTTCTCTCTGGACTAATGTTTGCTTCTTTGTGTAGGTAAAAAGGACATCCTTAACTTGTCGGGATCATAACTTTTGACCTAGAGCTCAAAATTCAGAACCATTTACACTGTTGGAAAGAACTAAAGATCTAATTTTAGTCCCTAAAATAGTGAGCCTTTGACTGCCCAATTTTAGGGACCAATGAAAGTTTCAACATGAAATTTTGAGCTAAAGACCTTTGAAAAAGCCATTTAAAAATGCCTATAAAATCTTGTGAATTTTTTTCAAACATTTGATGATTTTGGACAATCTTAATCCCTTGGTCTCTCACCAGGAAGGATAGGGCAGTTGGAGAGAAGGAAAGATCAAAGATACAGAGGTTGGGCGCATGAACCAAAACATGTTCCTCATCTTATGCAATGACAATATTCAACACAGGTGCCTTGGAATTTCAGGTAGAAGAAGTAGAAGGAGTTTAAATGTATGCAAGTTTTCTGGCTATAAAGATGGTATAAATCATCAAATGAATCAAAGTGTGCTTTTTTAGAGGCTCACAAATATTTTTAAAGAAGTTTCTACTGATGAAGACATCTGACAGGCCTTCAAAATAGAAGAAGGTTTTCTAGAACTCGATGCTAAGCTTGGGGATTTTGCTGAAGCCCGTATAGAGGTGGATAATTATAGGTAAAAGGTCAAAGATAAATATAATGCCTTGGATTTATCAAATTTGATGAAGGTCACTGAGATTATTGAGAAATTCAAGGGCAAATATCTAGACATAGCTTTGGTATGAAGGGGAACAAAACCCAGAAGTTAGAATTTCTTTTTTGGCACTAAGTAAAATTTTGCATTTTTGTACCTTTGAGGTGTGTTGGTGTACATGTGTGCATTTTTAGGAGGTGGAAATTTTTAGTAGGTGCACACTTTCAGTAGCTATGCATTTTCAGTAGGTGTGCAGCTTTGCAGCTCCATAAGTCCATAGGTGCGCAATTCCTCAGCTCCGCAGGTGCACATCTTCAGTAAGATCCACCAATGGTTAACTATCAATTCTAAAAATAGAGCTTTCCATGCATCAAATGTGCATTTTGACAGTAGTTTAACTCTGAGAAATGCCTAGTAAAGGATCAGCTTCCAATTTTAGCACTTGTAGACACTTCCACTTCGACTTAGAGCTTTCTCATTCTTTCTCCTCTCATAATTCTTTGTTTTTTAACATGTAAAGGCTCATGCATCCAATTAATGAATAAAATATCGATGGAGTCCTACTTAGCACCAATTAGATTGTAGTTTGTATATAATTAGTTTTTTTTATTAAATTAAAAGCATCTTTATTGCATGAAGATATCTCTCACTCTTAACACAAATTGAGGAGATGATTTCTTATAAATACTCTATTGCAATATGTAATTGGGGCCACCATTATTATGCAATACAATTATGTTTTTGGTGCTCACATTTGGAGTGTAGTAATTCTTTCCTGAATGTGTCATATTTTTGTGAATTTTGTTCATGGAATTGTGATTGAGAGAAAGGTTTATTGCTTTGTTTTTGGTTGTGCGATCTTTTAGTTCTGGTGTTTGCTATAGTTTGGCAAATTCTGTCAATGTATCTAGCTTAAGAAGAAATCATCAAATTGTGCCTGAATAAATCTTTGTCTCACATGAGCACACTTTCTATGGCCTTACGATTTGATGAAGAGTGAAATATCATACAATCATTAAAGTTTCTCATCGATGATTGCATCAGTGGAATTGAGGAAGCGTTGCTCCTACTTTCATTAGTTACCTGCCACTTTCTTTGAAAGCTTAATTCATAGACGTGTTGTTTTCTATTGCTTATGTTTGTTAGGATTTTTATTTCATGTTATTTTCTTTATTAACCCCCTTGTTAGAGTAGGATTTCATACTAGCTACATAGTTAGATTGCATTCATGAAAAACATAAAAAATACAAAAAAATAGTTCTTTTAGTTTTATTTTGAAATAGTGTGTAGATTCTTCATTTCATTTGAGATCAAAATGAACTAGCAAAGGCCTCCTCATGAATATTCACATTTATCTTCAACTGAGCAGATTCCAGTAGGTCACAAGATCACCCAAAACCTTGGAGTTGATTCACAAAATTAGCTTTTCAAGAGAGGAGTTTGCAAGAATTCCTACTGTTTAGCATCATGTAAAATGACAACTCAATAGGTTGGACCATATATCATAATAGTTTGTATGCCATATAACTCTTTCTATTTGTCAACACTTGAAGGAGAGGAGTTACCAATCCCAGTCAATGGGATTAACCTCAATCATCACTTTTGAGTTATTTTTAGATTTGCAAATAAGAGCAATTGCACCTTAGATTAGATTTTTTATTATTATCCTATTTTAGATTTCAATAAAGTTTTGTTTCAACACATTTATATTTAGGTTTTAGTGTGTTAGTTATTAGTTGTTAGTATTTTGAAAGTTGCAAGATACACTACACAACTAATCTGTTATGGAATCTACATATCATGCATAATATAAGACATGGAATACATTCTGATGCTTTGAATTATACACAACATCTAAACTTCACAAAAAATTAGCCATGACACATTATACCTTATAACTTTCAATTGTTAAAGAGTAGAATTATCATAACAATATTATTGGTACAAATTACCATTGGTTAGAATCAATTCATTCACATAAAGCATGAATCCTATTCTGCTATCATATATCAAAAAATAGTTCTAATTAATTATAATATCATAAAATAGGAAGGTCAATTCAAGTTTTGTTTCCAAAGCAATTATTTTTGCATAAGTTTCAATAAGTATTCTTATATATATATTACAAAAATTTGTCACAAAAAAAATGTATATGCTTCCCTTCAAAGTTATTCTATGAGTGGTACGCCTCATAGAAACAATATAAAGTGGAGGTTATAATCACTCCTACCATATCACTCATACAACAACTTTGCAGGCAAATATTCATAGATTTTTATAGTAGACTATAGAAACTAGTTTCAATTTTTCAGCTTTTGAGCTTTGGGTTTCTGGTAAGTGTTTCCAAACACACAAAAATTTGCTAGCAGTGGTCAAAGCATATAATCATCGCCATGACATAGATGATGCATTTTATAAAACAAGGAAAACAAAGGAGGTAATAGTTGTATTGTCTTAAAATAGAATCACTTCCATGTTAAGAGTGTTTAACCCTTCAAGTAAGTGGCCTAGGGTCATGTCAAGTGACTTGAATGGGTCTTTGCATGGATCTGGTAGGTTTCCCTTTGTTCTCTCTCTCTCTCTCTCTCTCTCTATTTCCAACCTATTTCTGACAACCTACTTTGTGAAACTAAGGACTTTAACTTCTGGGTCAAGGATGTGGTGAGTCAAGGTTGATCTCAACCTTGACTTAGGTCAAGGATGACCTCAACCCTAACCTAGGGTAGGGTCGACCTCGTCCCTAACCCCAAGTCTCATTTTTAATTTTTGGGAGTTTTGGGATCTCGGGCTTTGAAAAGTTTCTTTTCCCACTTTTGGGTTGGCTATTTTAGGTTTCAAAATGGTAGAATCTTAAATTTCATTTAATTTAGGTCCATTTCTAGGGGTTAAGGTGAATTGAGGTTTAATACTCCAATGTCAGCTTTCTTTAGGATTTTGTGCCCTAGATCACTATATAAGGAAGCCTTCTCCTCTCATTTTCTGTAACTAAAACTAAGAATGCATATGAAGAAACATTAAGATATTGGATGATCTATGAACAACTACTATTTATGAGAAACTACCTAACTTTCAAGTGAGCAAGCATTCTATCATTCAAGCATTCAAGCTCTCCATTGAAGATCAAGGATTGAAGCATTCAAGCCTTTGAAGGGATTTGGTTCAAGCATTCAAGATTCATCATTTTAAACCCTAGATCTAGCTATCATGGTCGTGTGATCTTCCTCCGAGATCCTTTGTTCCTCTTCAAGATCTATTCATTCTTCTCTCAAGGTGGATTCTAAGCATTCAATCATGGAGGTTTTGATTTACATTTGTTAATATTATGTTCAAGCTTTCATATCAATATACATGTTTACATTTCAAATACAATTGCATATCTATTGAGTATCATAGCTTCATTGTTAGATTTACTTCTACTACTTGCTAGCATTCTCTATTTTCAATTTTATTATTAAGGTTGATTCCAAACTAGGGTTTGACCATGGCAAGCTCCTCACCCAAACAACAAAACCATTTTTCTTGCAGATACAGGTGTGGAACAATGAATTAAAGAGTAGATTTGGATACACTTTTCATCACACTTGTGAGATTAGTGAATAGAAATTTCATCGGAGCAGTGCAAGTCAAGGTCAACTTTTTAGGGTACAGTTGTGCCCTAGGGTAAGATTGTGCCCTACTATCAGGGTCAAGGTCGTCCTCCCTCAAAAGGACAAAATATTTTTGGGTTTTTTTTGTCTCAACATTTCCATTCTAGAGTAGGTTGCAAAATTCCCCAAAATTGAACACAAACATTAGAGATCAACATTTTCTAGATTCAAGATTAGTATTTGTCTTTTATCTATTTTATGATTTAAGCACATACTCCTCATAATAGAAAGACCATTGAACCCCCTTTTTCCCTATTCTATATCACATGATCCATTTTTGCATTGATCACTTTCTTGTGCTTAATCAATTTGGATCATTCCTTTTGGAAATTAGGGTTAAGAGAGGACACCTTATTTTCTTTCTATTCATTTTGGTGAACCCAACATGCTTACCCCCTATCTTTTGTGGAATTAGATGCCCTATTGTGTTTTGTGGTGTTATATTTAATTTCATATTTGTTAGGTCTTTTCTTGCATTAAGATAAGATGGAGTTTATGCTCTTGCATTTTAAAATTCAAAAATACAAATATATATATTCCATACAATATAAAAACATTTCTTGCATCTTATTATGAAGATGCTTTGGTGTGTGGTTATGTTTCTTATTACTCTTCTTTTAACATCTCTTTATGGTGCAGGGGTGCTTAGGAACAAGAAAACTATTTGGAACAACAAGCAAACCATGGAGAACATGAAGGAATACAAGATATCTAATGGCTATCAGAGGTCCAAGGAGGTCAAAGGGATCCTAAATGATGAAAATCATATTGACTATGATGTATTGTATCCCATAATGGTTTAAATACCATGAAATGGCTTTGAATGAAATAATATCATTGAGAGGATTAAATAAATATAATTTGGACCATTAATGTTCCAAGGTGTCTAGGAGGTGCTAAGAGGTTAGTTGAGTTTAAATAAGTCTCCTAAGTGTCAAAAACACCATAGCGAGAAAAGTTCATACATTTTAGTTCAATTTAATAGTTTAAAACTTTAAATGTTCAAGGCATAACGACTAGTAGTCATTTAGGAGGGAAATAGAGTTTTAATTATTAAATCACTTAACTACTCCCTCAAACTAGTTGGAAGAGGTTGGGGAAGTTAAGATTTGATATTTATTTGTTTTTGAGACTCCATTGTAAGGGAAAGAAAGCTTGGAGTGTATGGACAACACAAAGAATCAATGAAATACATATTTTGGATCAACATTTTCATTGTTTTGCTTTGATATTCCTTTTTTGGCTTTGAGATATGATATAGAATAGTTGTGGACGGTTTAGATAATTTATTGAAAAGCTTTGTTACACATTCTAGAGGGTTTGAGAGTCATTTTACATGACTATACTTTCATGATCATCAAAGTTGTTTGGATTTCTGAGTTTTCCTTTCATTGTTTTGAAGCTTTCTTGGTAACTAATAGCCATCCCATGGACTCAAAGGCCTAGAATCCATGTAATTATGTATACCAACCTTGTATCATATGAATCTAACCTGATACATACAACAAATTGATTGGAAAGTGTGATCACAAGTTGGAACTAGGAGCATTCCCTTTCAAAATCATTACACAAGTGTAGCAGTAGGAGTTTGGGTTAAATGACGTGGTATATTTATGATTGGAATAGTTTTATATGGTAGATTTAATGATCAATAAATCACCAATTGATCTTGGCAAAGGTTTGGAAGAGTGAGATTGGAGAAACCCTCAAAATAAGGGTTTGAAGCAACCAAATTGGGGCTTTTGGTGTTCTACATGTTTTGAGTCTAATTACTTTTATATTTAGAGGTTTTGGAACATTTCTTGATACTTTCCAAGACTTGTTGCTTTATAAAATCACCAACTTTTGAGTGTATTTGCAGGGGTACATGCTGAATACTCTTATTTCATCCAAAATACCAATACCTAATATTAAGTTATGTTAGAGAATTACCAAAAGGGTGTCTAAATATGATTTTATTTTTTCATGTGTTTTTGGAAAGTTTTGTGTTTGAAGACAAAAAGGGATAAATGCTAATTTCTAGGCCTAATTAGGCAAGTTTTGAGTCTTTTTGCATTTGTGAGTGGAATAGAGGTCAAGAAACCTTGAAATCACTTTAATATATCCTTATAAACCTCAAATAACTCAAATCCATCATTGGTTTATGTTTAGAGTCACCTTGGTTGGGTTGAGTCTCTTAAAGCCATTTAAGCACTTTAGGAAGTTGTGGGTTTGTAAACCAAATTTGAATAACCTATCTTGTGTAAAAGGTCCACCACCCTTTCCTCTACATCACTTTAACATAATTATGAGGTTTATGAGAGTATCATTAATTTTATTATATTCATGATCTTTCATTTTATGCTTGTTCATGCTTTTGTGAATTTAACAGATACTAGTCTACCTACATTTAAAACTTTCATTAAGGATTCATGTGGTATACTTATTGTTATTTTAGATTTTGTGAAGGATTTGGTAGATGATACACCATCTCCTAATCTTCCTAATCTCAATCTTACTATTCCTAATTTGGCACCTACTTCTCCATCTGTTAATCCTTGTTCTTCTTATGAGGGTATTCAAGCTATAGTTTAGGATGCAGATGTGCAAGACTTCTTTGATTTACCTACTCCCTTGATTCATGATGATATTAAAGGAAAGGGAAAATACACTTCTTCCAAACCTATTATTCTGTCTTATACAACCTTTACTTATGAACATGATAAACAATCACCTCTTGTAGAATATTTACATGATATGCACATTACAAGATACAATATAATCACTAAATAAGGTTATAAAGGTTTAGGTCTTGGAGTTAATGAGCATGGTATTAAGTATCCTGTTAATATACCCTCTAAACTAGATTTTCACGGTGTTGGTTGTTTGAAATCTCAAGTTAAGGAATGAGATGTTAATCATCATCCTCCTCTTTGTAAACTTCTCCCTACACCTACCTTGGATAAATCTGATATTTGTCAAGAGGTGGCTAAATAGGTATATATTGAATTAATGGATTCCAAAAAAGAAATCTTTAAAACTATACCAAAACATGCCTTATCCATGTACAAATGTCCTTTTCATTATCATAATATGCACCTACTTGCTGATTGTAGACATTTCAAATTGTATGTTTGTGAATGAGCTACTTTAGGAATTATATCTCACTCTCATGTAATTTTACAATTCCTTCATAATTTTGATAGAGGGGATTATCCTCCTGTAGAGATTATATAGATCTCTTCTCCTCTTGTCTCTCAACTGGGGGGCAAGAGGTATATTTTCATCTAGTCTCTTAGGATCCATTAGGTCTTTTATTTCGCTTAATTGGTATTCTTTCCTCCTATTTTTCTATGATTTTGTGTTATGCTCTATTCAAGATATCCATTAGGTCTTTTATTTGGCTTAATTGGTATTCTTTCCTCCTATTTTTCTATGATTTTATAAGACATATGTTTTGAAAAGGTATCCCTTGTCTTCCTTCCTTAGGGGCAAGGTTCTTCCTTATTTCTCTTTGTCTAGGGAACTACTTTCCTTAGCTTAGTGGTACTTATTTATACTGAAATATTGTTTCTTCATACAAATTGATGTTTTGACTATGGATAATATTTTTATGAGGTTATTGTCCTAGGTCATCACCTCTTCTTTATTTTCCAAATTTTGATCTTTATAAACTCTTACCCTTGTTTTGGTGTTAGAGTTGTTCTCTTTTTTCCAAAGATTCCTTTTCCTCTTCTTTATAGGAGGCTTGGTGATTGAATCTTTGATCCCCTTTGGTTTATCTTTGAAAGATGATATTTTATCTAAAAGGACTCCTCTATGGTGGGGGTCTTGTTGATAAGATCTCTTTCTTTGAGGATCCTTTCTCCATGGGTGACATATCCTTTTCATAATTATCTATACTCTTGAATGTAGGGGTCAAAATCCCCTGTTAAGAATATGGTATACATTGTTGTTAACATGATATCTCCTTATGTTGTGAAGTAGGTATCCTCTTTCTCTTCCTTATCCTATCTTGTAGACAACCACAATAAGAAGGGGGGCATATATAGGGTCTCCCTTGTACTATAGTTTTTATTCTATATGCTAAATCTTGGAAGGTATATCTTGAATGGGTGTTCCTCTAAATTCTTTAGCCCTTCTAGGGGTTTGAGATAGGGAGACCCTTTATTCCCTATGCTATTCACTATTACGGAGGATTGTTTGGGGAAGTATATTGGGAAATTGGTTTTGCAAGGGGATATTAAAGGTCTGAAACCTTCTTCTTAGCCTCTTGCTTGTTCTAATGGTCAATTTGTTGATGACACCATTTTCATGGGGAAAGCTGAAGTCAGGAAAACCAAGAATATCAAAAAAGCCCTTAGCCTGTACTCTTCTACTTCAAGTTAGTTAATAAACTGGGATAAGAGCTCTTTGTTTTTTATTAATACCCCAGTTTTAAGATAGAACAAAATTGCTAAAATTCTAGGGTGCTCAATAGGATCTTTTCCTTGTATTTACTTGGGTCTCCCTTTGGGACCTAAAGTTCTAGATTCTTTTTGGGAAGATCTCATTAAGAAGTTTAATAAGAAGCTTGTTAAATGGAAGGGTAACCTTTTGAGTCAAGCTAGAAAAAATACCCTCCTTAAAGCTTGTCTCCAAAGCATCCCCACTTATGCTTTGAGTCTCTTTAGAATTCCAAAAAAATTTGTAGATACTATTGATAAAATTCGAAGGAATTTTTTCTAGTCTAGCACTACGGAAAGGAAGAGAATGGCTCTAATAGCTTGGGATCAAATTTGTAAGCCTATCAAGGAAGGTGGTTTGGGAATTAGGTCAATGTGAAGTATGAATAGAGCTCTTTTAGCCAAACAGGGATGGAGAGTGTATCATGATGATAAGGAATGGAGTACTATATGGAAACATAAGTATCTTTTTAATGCTCCTTCTTTATTTGATTTTTCATCTTCTGATGTTCTTTTCTCTTCTGTTATTTGGGGGTCTGTGTAGGGAACTAAAAACATCTTAAGTAAAGGATGTTCATGAAAAGTTGGAAATAGGTAGAAGGTCAAATTTTGGGAAGATATTTTGATATTGGATCATCATCTGGTTGAGGAATTTGAGGATAGGACCCATATTGATAAATGTAAGCAATTGTATGGGACTATTGTGGGACATTATTGGTATAATAATAGTTGGGTTAGCCTTGTTGATGTTAACCAAGCTTTTCATAATATCCAGATAATGTTGAATGCATTTTCTTTGTATCCCCTTAAGGAGGATAAGATGATATTGAGTGTTGATGTAAATGGCCATTTCAAAGTTTCCTTTGTATTCAAATTTGAGGAGAAAGGTAATTGCCCTTTATGGACTAGATCTTGGACAAAAGGTCTTATACCAAAAATAAATATCTTTTATTGGATCTTGCTTCCGAATAAAATTCTTACTCAGGAAAATTTGCAAAAGAGAGGCATTAATGTGGTTAATAGGTGTAGTCTATGTAAATAAGGTTATGAAGGTAGAGATCACTTGTTCTTAAACTGTACTTATAGTCAACAAGTATGGAGTTCTATTCTCAACTTCTGGAATATCACTTGGGTCCACCAAAATAATATAGAACATTGTTTTAAGAGTTGGATTTACCTATCTAAGGATAATGATGTTTATTTATTGTGGAAAATTACTCTTCCCGATCTCTGGTGGGGTATTTGGAAAGAAACAAATAATGAAATCTTTAGAAATAAAGAAATGCCAAAGTGGGTGCTTGGCCAAAACATTATCAAGGCTATAAAGGAAAACTTCAATTCCTAGAGAAAGTGTAATAAAGATTTCTAAATTGACAATCCAATGTTTTCTAAAGGTTCTAATATGAAGAAAGAAGATCCAAGAATGAATACGAAATGGAAGGCTCCTCCTATGGGATGGATTAAAGGGAATTTTGATGGTGCTACTTAAGGAAACCCTGGCAAAGTGAGCTATGGAGGGGTTTTGAGGGATTACACAGGTAATATTATAGATGCTATTGTCATACCTATTGGTTTTTCTAATAGCCATAAAGTTGAGGCTACTGTAGCTCTGTATATGATGCAGTTAGTAGTGGAAACTAATTTTTTGTACCTCTGGATGGAAGGAGATTCCTTGAACATTGTAAATATGATTAATGGTAAAAGCTTAATCACTTGGTCTATTGAAGCTAGTATAATGGAAATTAAATCCTTAATGAATAAATTTGATAAATTCTTTATATCTCATTCATTCCGTGAAGGAAATGCTATGGTTGACTGGATTGCTAACTAAGCTATCCAACGAGAGTGTAAGATGACATGGCATGATGACCTAAGTAGGAGCAGGGATCTAAAAGCTCTTATTAATTATGACAAAACTCATGCAACAAAGGGAAAGATTTGCTAAGATTAGTAATTTAATGATAAATTGAAGTGGGGTTATGGAAGCTAGTGTTATTTTCTTGAGAAAGTAAATAAATGTGATTATTATCCTAGGTTGGCATGTTTGTGTTTTAATGAGTGCCCTTTAATGAACATCTTGGCTTTTCTTAATTCTTTACGTCTACCTATCTACTGCTTAACTTTGGCATTTCATAGAGAAACAAAGTTTTTGGAAATGGTTAGGGAATTGAGAAATTAGGAACCAAAGAACTATAAAGCATGGAAGGCCAAAGCATTTGTTTGGTAGATTCTATAGAAGGGCAATGTCACCACTTAACTGGAGCACCCTCATGGTTACAAACCACATGTCACATAGGCATTCTTCAAAAATTGGATCGAGGATAGGGTTTCTATGCATGGGGTAACAATTCATTTGTCTGAAGATTTCATTGCCGAGGTTACGGGGCTACCTAAGGAGGGCATAAAATTTAGTAAGGAAGCCAGTATTTCCAATGTTGCGTTTAAGAAATTTTTGAAGATTGATGAGGAGGAAAAGAACAGTGACATTTATGAGCTGGGTCAAATAAAAGTTATTTGGCAAGATGTTCTCTCTTGCATCGGTGAGTATTTCATTTTAGATGGTAGGGCAAAGCATGTTCATTAATTTCATTTTGTGTTCCTGAATCATTTTTGATATAAGGATGAGACCTCATTTCATTTTTATTTGAGATTTTCTTTGCTTCAAAGTCTTCAAGCCCATAGGAAAAAAGAGTCCTATCTAATTTTACATGAAGGGCTAATCCTATTAATTGAGAATTACTGTAAGAACAAGGCTATTGTTTCTTCCCCTCCCTCTGAGAAAAAGAAGGGCTATGTTAGTGAAACCTACTCTAGGAAGAGTAAGGGTGAGGAATGGGTTAGTGTGAGAAAAATGAGTATGAAGCAAGAAAGAGGATTTAGAAAATTAAGAATATGGGGGATGAGGAGAATATAGATGTGGGAGACTTTAGTTCAAATTTGGAGGGTTACCCTAGCAGCAAGGGCGAGACTGGTAAGGATGAGGCTGAGGAAAGTAATGATAAAAATATAGGGTTGGATAATGTTGGAGAAGAGTATAAAAACTAGAGTGAGCAAACCTAATGACTGAGGGAGGAAAATGAAAAAATGGTGATGGAAAAGGAGGACCTCACTGGTAAGGGTGCTATGAATGTAGAGGAAGAAATGAGGAAAGAGAAGGATGAGTCTATTGCTAAGGAAGAAATGGGGAAGGAGAAGGATGAATCTACTGGTAAGGACACTATGCATTATTTCCTTCATATTGCTAAGCTTAAGGCTAACTCCTCTCTCCAAGGTGACTCCTATATGTACAATAAGTCAATGAATTTAAAAAGAAAAATGGGACAGATGCAACAGGACTAGGAAGCTGACCGAGCAAAGATCGTTCAGATGGCAGTTCAAGTTGATAATATACTAGATAAGCTAAAGGAATATGAACATAAACTATATCTTTTGATTAAAGAGAGTGGCAATAAGATTGATCATGTCACCTCAAGCATTCATGCAGCTACTGCTAGCTTAGGGAAGAGAAATAATGAGGAAATCATGTCTCTTGGTAGACTAAGCAAAAGAACAAGATAGAGCTGAAGAAAGAAGATGGCTGAGGTAACTGGGGGATCTGCTATTGATACCATCCAAAGCACTATAGAGGTAGGCAAGGAGGTGGTGAAAATGTTCAAAGAGATGCAATAGTAGCTACTGGTGTTTTTGGTAATTGGTCTCTATTCTGGTGGTGGTTCCAGTAATTGGTCTCTAGTCTAGGTTTTTTATCTGGTTTTTGTTCCTTTTGTTTAAACACTAGGTTCCAGGTCCTTGTAAAACCTGGTTTCATTTTATGGTCTTCTTTTATGGTTTTAGGTCCTTGTAAAACTTGATTTTGTAATTATTATATTGTAGGTTTCAGGTCCTTGTAAAACCTGGTTGTGCTTTCTGGATCATCTTTTGCTTTTCTGTTTAGGGTTTAGCGTCCCTTCAAAATTTGTATTTACCTTAATCTAAAACACACATAAGCTGCTAAATCCTAAAGAGACACACATTGCTAAATCCTCTAAGGGTAACACAATAAGTTGCTAAATCTTAAAGAGATACACACTTTTTCAAATTATCAATATGCTAAATCTTTTGATGGTAATGCACACAAATTGCTAAATCCTGAGAAGACACACATTTCATAGTCATAGTGATACAACGAGGTGGATCTATGAATATTATAAAAGCTTCTAGAAGATGCATTTTCAATTGCAAGCACAGTTAATGGGTGAACTATTAGGTTTGGCCACCTATTTGGCTCTCCCTCTCTTTTGGTGATTCATGGTAAGGTGGGCATCTTACTAGGTGAGGTAATCACTTCTTCTTTTCTTTCTTTATCGCTTTCATGCTAGTAGGATTGGATCACGAAGCTATGTTATTTATAGTGTTTTTCTTGTCTTTCTTATGTAATCATTTACATTTTCATGATAACTTTCCAAATATGATATTAGTGTTAGAAATAATTCTTAGCAAGGTTTCTTGTGCTATTTGATTTGGGTTTGTTTAGTACTAACCCTTTTCTTTTTGCTTTGTTTTTGTTTTTCTTAGTTTTTTACATCCTCGTGCATGTATGTTGAGTTAGAATCCTTAGTTTGGGGGATTATGTCCTTAGCTAAGTGTTATTTTGTCTCGTTATGAATCCACTTGGATCTCTTCTTTCTTCTCTTCCTTTACCAAGAGTTTTCATCAAGTCCATACTCTTGCTAAAGTGGGGGCTAAATGTATCATCTTAAAATGGAAGCACTTTTGTGTTAAGAGTGTTTAGTCCTTTGAGTAAGTGTTTTGGAGTCATGTCAAGTGCCTTGAATGGGCCTTTGCATGGATATGGTAGTTTTCCCCATGTTTTGCTTTTCTCTCTCTATTTCTAGCCTATTTCTAAAAACCTGCTCTGTGAAACTAAGGACTTTGACTTTTGGGTCAAGGATGATCTGGTGGGTCAAGGTCAAACTCAAACCTAACCTAGGTCAAGGACAACCTCAACCTCGACCTAGGGTAGGGTCCATCTCATCCCTGAACCCAGGTCTCATTTTCAATTTCTAGGAGTTTTGAGATCTCGGGCTTCAAAAAGTTTCTTTTCTTCCTTCTGAGTTGGCTGTTTCTAGTTTTAGAATTGTAGACTCTTATATTACATTTAATTTAGGTCTATTTCTAGGGGTTAAGGTTTATTGGGATTTAATACTCCTATGTCAGCCTTCTCTAGGAGTTTGTTCCTTAGATCACTATATAAGGAAGCCTTCTCCTCTCATTTTCTCTAACTAAAACTAAAAACACATACGAGACACATTGAGATATTGGATGATCTACAAATGACTACTATCTATGAGAAACTACCTACTTTTTAAGTGAGCAAGCATTCTATCATTCAAGCATTCAAGTTCTCTATTGAAGATCAAGGATTGAAGTATTCAAGCCTTTGAAGCAATTTGGCTCAAGCATTCAAGATTCATCATTTTAAACCCTAGATCTAGCCATCATGGTGGTGTGATCTTCCTTCAATATCCTTTGTTCATCTTAAAGATCTATTCATTCTTCTCTCAAGGTGGATTCTAAGCATACAATCATGGAGGTTTTAATTTACATTTATTAATGTTATGTTTAAGATTTCATATCAGTATACTTGTTTACATTTCAAACACAATTGCATATCTATTGAGTATCATAGCTTCATTGTTAGATTTACTTCTACTACTTGCTAGCATTCTCTATTTTCAATTCTATTATTAAAGTTGATTCCAAACTAGGGTTTGACCAAGGCAAACCCCTCTTCCAAACAACAAAACCATTTTTCTTGCAGATACAGGTGTGGAACAATGAATTAAAGAGCATATTTGGATGCCCTTTTCATTGAACTTACAAGATCCAAAAACAATTTTTTTTTCAAAGTAGTACAGGTCAAGGTCAACTTTTCAGGGTACAATTGTGCCCCAAGGTAAGATTGTGCCTCACCATTAGGGTCAAGGTCAACCTCCCTTCAAAAGGACAAAAGATTTCTGGGTTTTCTTTGTCTTGACATTTCCAGTCCAAAAAAGGTTGCAAAATTTCTTGAAACTGTACACATACATCAAAAATCGAAAATCAACTTTTTTTAGATTCAAGGCTAGTATTTTTCTTTTATCTATTTTAGGGTTTAATAACATACTCCTCATAGTACAAATACCATTGAACCCTCTTTCTCCCTATTCTCCATCACATGATCCATTTTTGCATTGATCACTTTCTTGTGCTTAATCAATTTGGATAATTCCTTTTGGAAATTAGGGTTAAGAGAGGAAACCTTATTTCCTTTCTATTCAATAGTCCTAAATATAATACCTACATCATGCCAATAATGATGGCTAGATACAAATTTTCACCCAAAACATTGGCTCAAAAGAATATACACAATCTAAATCTAGAAGTGAAAAATTGATATGATGGATTGTGGAAACACATTTATAGTTAGATATACGTTTTCACCATGGTTTATAGATTTTTTAGTTTGTTTTAGATTCTAGTTTTGAGTTTCATTTTTAATTTGGTGTGGTCCAGTGTGCTTACTTTTAGCTAGTGTGTTTTAGTTTTGTAAGTCTTGGAGAGGTTTCAATTTTCTAAAGGTTGAAAGACTATATGCCCAATGGATATAATAGGCAAATGGTCATATCATGTTTAACATATAAGCATCATTTTCATCCTAAATTGTTGAGTAATGAGTTTTTCCATGCATTTAAAGTGATTTTAAGTATTTTTTATTAAATATTATAGAGTTTTTTAAGTACAAAAAAAAAGTCCAAAGTGCAAGGATATTGAAATTTTGATCATTATTATTCAAAATAAACATTTTTAGTATAAAAAAATTCAATTTTATTGCAAAATTTTACAAAAATAAATGTTTACAAGGTACAGACATGATCAAATTATAGTTATATAGTTCTTTAACAATGCATTTAGACTCCACACAACTTGTGGCATCTTAAAAAACTCAATCTAAATTAGCACATTGTAAATGCATAAAGTGTAGTAGAGGTAAAGGAAAGGCCTCAATTGCCTAAATGGAGGACCATTGAGTTGAGAATTGAAGAAGATCTGAGCCTCCATCTTGATTTTTGATAAGACCTAATTTTTTTTAAAAAAATGAGGGGGTTAGTTCATGAACTAAGCAATGGAAACTATTTCTATGTAATTCTATTATATTCTATCGATTTACAATATGTATATTTAGATAACGCATGGAAAGATGCAAGGAAGAAGAGAAAAAATAGAAAATAAAATAGATTTTATGCTAATATGTTTGTTTCGTGTGCAACTACAAGTATAAAGATGAAGTAGGTTGTTGAAGGGGCACATCTATTGTACAAGTGTTAAAACTTTTGACTAAAGTTATGGAGAGGCAAATATTGTAGGTTAAAGGACCAAGAGTAAATTACATGCATTAAACCTTCTGGCTTAGATTTGTAGAGACCAAGACTAAAAGGACGGGGAGATCATTTGATGCAGGGGAGGCTAGGGAGATAAGTGGAATAAACTCAACTTAAACCTACTAACTTCCTACCAAGAGTATACATGGAAGTCAAATACAAAATTGCAACAAAGAAACCATAGAATTCATAGACTTATTGATTGATGATACATGATAACATCAACCAACATGCCCGACTATGAGGCTTTTTAAGTTGCATCCTTATACAAAGAATTACAAGATTAGATTCCAAGCTTGTAGTCTCTATTTTCCTTTTACTAAGCATGTTAATCTCATGCCTTCTCCCATGCTACTTTCCTTCATCAAATCCAAGTTCCTTTATAGCTAGGTAGACCACAAGTTGACTAGTCAAACATTTAATTACAATTATAGGTCTAGTGTAAAAGATGTAAGCTATAACCCAATTAATGGACATCAATTATGCATGCTCTATTGAAAGTAGGTCTAAACAAAATCTTGGAGTTGGCTCCTAACTGTGCAAGATGCCACATCACCACATAAAACTACACCAAATGAAACATGTCTTATTGGATGTAAATAGTAGGAAATAAAGACTAGAATGAATGACATAGAACTTGAGATAGCAAATCAACATTTGCACTCTTAGGGTAAGGATTGAATATAGATCCTCAAAATGATACTAAGTGCACACAATTTTTTTTTGAAAGCAATAACAACTACACTATGAAAGAATTATTTTTTGGGTGATGCAAGATTGCTCATTGACCTAAGATGCTCTTGCATCAGACACCTAGGGCCAGTAAAGAATTGATGTCCACATCAGATAAACTTGATTCTCTAACTTGAATCATAAAGATACAACTTAGCTTGTGTAATTTATGAACTGTCTTCATTTGGTTTATCTTTGCATTGAACAAGGTATTCCATGTTGTCTTTTCCTCTAGTACTTTTTCTTATTCTACTATACAAAATCTTCTCAAAGCTATCAACCTTCTTCTTAGGATAATCCAGGTAATCTTTTAATTCATCATCTACTTCAAAGTACAAAAATATTTCTACAATACTGAATATGTAATGCCCCGTCAAGGGATCCAAAGAATTAACCTAGAATTTCACTAAGTTTGGTAGCATTTTTTTTTAAAACATGAAAGTAAATACCACATATAACTTATGCACAATAATGGAAGCAATAGAAATGTCCATCTGAAAGTAAACATAACATACATAATAGATTACATTCTTTAAGATCCCTTAATGTTGAATTACATCTAAAACATCTAACATACATGAATCCATATAGTACAACATCCACATGAAATAATAATGATAAGTCCAATGTTTATACATTACTTTTCAGATTCTCAATCATCCACTGTACATGTCACAGGGTATGATAGGCTCAAAAGATTATACATATATAGAATAAGTTTCATCATCCTATTCTAATCCATGATACATCAAAGTAATGATAATCACGTGATACACATGATACATCATCATAGAAGACATATACATCCATCATAAAGATCAAACATAATAAACTAAGTGCATGGTTCCTCCCAACCATTAATAGCATCATTAGACCATCATGGATCCTAGCCATCCCTCTGTGTGTAACATTCCAAATCATTGAAGAGATCATCGATATTAACATAGTAGGAATGTCACTCCTAACATATACTATATCATATGCAGAAAGTAATCTAATATGCAAATAAAAGCATAAGATAACATCATCTAACATATGCTAATCATCAATGAAAGGATACATATCCACCATCACGAAGGACGCATTAGCCACGATGTCTCAATTAATCTCAAATGATAAGAGTGGAAAATACACTACCACCTGACCGCGTGGTACCTAAGTGGTCCACTCCCACCGTGCTGAGGAGATAGTCTCAAGTCCCAAACAGGCTATCCAAAACACATAGCACAAAACTCTGTAAGTCCAGGAATCCTAAAAGTATACTAACTCAAAGGTTCCAAACACAAAATCTGTAGACACCTAAATTTGATTACACTATTTTAGTAATCCTATTTAGTTATCTAAAAAGGCATTATTAATTAAATTCTTATTTAATTAACCCTTTGCCATCCCTAGTTGATTAATTTAATTAATCATCTATAGTCCTAATTGATAAATCAAATAATCTATTATTTATCAATTAAATCCTATTCTTCTATCTAATTCCAAAAATCCCCATTTATTAAATAAATCTATTTGATAAATGAAATCCTCAAATTCAAAAACCTCTAACCTATCTCTAATCCTCCATTTAGCCTAATCCACCCCATCCACCCATACTAACCAAGCTTAGCCACTAACTCACCCACCCTCATTAATGCCATCCACTTGCACATCTCTAACATCTCTAATCTAATCCTAAACCCAAGCCTAATCCACTCCCTAATGTTGTCACATTCCTTAAACAAGTTTAAGACTTTCCTAATCCAAACCAAAGTCTCCCCTCAAAAAACCCAACCACTAAGTCATGAGTGCTCTTACAAAAGATAAAGACTCTTACAAGCCCACTCATGACTCTTACACCCATCTTCCACACTCTTCCCTCTTCCACACTCATTCCTCTTACATCCCTCTTACATACTCAACCCCACTCATCATGCCTTTAACCAACCCTTTACCCTACCCTCTCAAACTCATCCTCCTTGTGACAAGTGTCACCTTCCCATTGGTGCTAAACAAGCACAATCCATGTGCTCCCCTTTGAGTGCATCTTAGCCCTCCTTAAGCCTTCATCCATCCTTGCATCTAAGCCCTCCATCCCTCTACCCCTTAGCCTATAAATTGAATTCCCTCCCAAGCCATTTCATCAACAATCTTTGAGCTAAAGTTACCATGCTATTTTGAGAACCAAAGCCATCAATATTACCCTTATAATGCCAAATTGAGAGCTCACAAAGCTACCAATTTGCCATTACCCATCTCCATTGAAGCAACTTTTGAGCATCTTGAGCATACATCCATAGCAAAAGGACACATCTACAAAATAAAAAAAGCATGGAGTGCTTTTTCTTGTGAGGTTTGCACTTCTTGTTTTCTTCCTTTGTCTAAGCATATATGTGAATTTAGTTTTTGGTTTGTGAATGTTTACTTTATTTGTTAATTTTCTTTGCATACTAAATCTTGTTCTACATTTTGGCACGCCCGGTGGGACCCCACTATGGGTCATTTAATCATCTATTTTCATCTATATGTCATTTTTCTAACCATCTAATGTTTGTTGTTGTTTGAGTGTGTTGTGAGGGTGTTTTGCTTGTTTTTGCAGGTTAAAGAATGCACAGTTTTGGCATCTGCAACCTGTTCTGTCTGCGAAAATATGCGTCTGCGCAAATCGACATCTACGAAAATCCGCGTCTGCGAAAATTGACGTCTGCAAAAATCCGCGACTGCGCAAATCGGCATCTGCAAAAATCTACGTCTGCGAAAATCGTCGTCTGCAAAAATCCGCATCTGCGCAAATCGGCGTCTCTGCTTGTCACCTGTTTTCTGTGCCGCAAAATCTGTAGGATTTAGACCATTTAAAGCATTTTTACGTGTAGAAAAAACAACAAAAAAAGTTAAAATTTTTTTTTCCCATAGTTAAGCTCTCATTTTTGAAGATTTTGGCTAACTAACTAAATTGCTTTTTTTTGTCTCATTGCAGGTTGGAGCACATATGGAACCACTAACCATGTTTCTTGCAGGTTTTCATGTTGCTAAAAAAATGAACTTGAATGTTTAACCATTTATCTTTGAATGCATGTTGATAAAAAAATGAACTTGAATGGTTAAACACATTTTCCATTGAATGAATGTTGCTCAAAACACACTCTTGAATGTCATGGATTAAAATCAACTTTCCTTGGAATGCATGCTTAAAACAACAAATCCAATTTTGAATGCCAAGGATCAATTAACCATTGCAATATCAAACACTTCATTTGGAGCTTCTAAAATTGAACAAAAAAAATCTCTTTTCCACATGCAATCTAGGTAAAGTTTGATTTTTGGACATTTAAGAAACTTTGTTAAGTTAAAATACAAGTTTACAAAAATCAATTTGAGTAGTTCCTTGGACTCACCTCTTTTCTAATCACCCATCAAATATTAACCATTGGTTGCAATCTCAGCGCCATTTATGGGGATGGGTCTACTTGAAAAAGGTGTTAAATGTTCCACAATCTAACTCACTCACTTGGTCTTTGAACGTTTGCTTTAACTTTATCAAAATTTTTAAATGGCCAAAACTCTAGATTAAATCGATCACACTTCAAGTTTGGGCACTAAAATTGAACAACAACTGACGTGGAGAGCCTTTGGGCGCGCACTTGAAATCGAATCTCACGCACTTTTGTTTTGGGCTTAAAACAAACTCACACTCAATCTTGAATGCCTTAAAGAAAATTAATCGATACTTGACGTGGAGGGCCTCCGGGTGCGCGAGTTTGCTTTTGTTGACCCTAACTCTTCTTATTATTTGCATTCTTCGATCGATTTACTTTTGTTGGTGCTTCAAGTTGGAATTGAACATTGTCTCTTAAACATGAGTGCTTGCAAAGTCTAGATTAACACACATAAGAGCCAGTTGGTAAAAGAACAAGCGTGTTTTTTAGCCCAAGGTCATCCAAGTCTTCTCTCCCCTTGTCATCTTTCGAGGCCATCTTGGGTGCATAAGATTAGGATCCAAAACCTTGTTTCTTTTTAGGAGGCCTGCTTGGGGATTTCATCACCCCTTGGACGACCTCAACTCCAGCGTTCCGGCAGAGTATAAGAATCGGGAGGTGAATCGAAAGACACCTCTCTTGGGATCAAGATTTTGTCATTCGGGCTAAGCCTCAAGGAACTTTATACCCTTGAGAAGTGAAAGAAGAGAAGTGGGTTACCGCTCCTCTTGGCTGTGTGACATCCTTTTGGTCTCATCTACGGATTTGGGCCTCATGTACCTTGTGTATATCGAGGACTCCCTAGCTAAACCAATTGTCAGCCTTGCAGAAAACCATCTAGGATGTTAATGTGTTTGGAGTGACTGATCAAAAATTTTGTAGAACATACACACTCCTTAGCGCAAGTATCACATTCTGAGAACCACAAACTTCTATCTGGGTGTTCCTATCTATTGCTTGTTTTTATTTTACTTGTTGAATGAATGTTTGCCAAACTTGGTCAATCCTAGCTTAGGGCACACTTAGCGTAGTCACTGCCTATTTTGGAAGTTGAACAAGTTGAAGCAAAACAACTGAGATTTTTCCAAAAGCCAAGCAAATTCAGGAATTTATGTCAGAACAACCCAAACCCAAACAGAAGTTTCATAAGGTCAAACTCAAGCCATCTCTAGCATACCAAGAACTTTCGGCCAAGAGAAAAGAAATAACACCAAGCCCACGAATTGCCAAACTCCACAAAGCAGAGGACAAAGCTACTGACGAAGCACTTCAAGAGGCTTGGTTAGAGCGCACCATCAAATTTAGCCAACATCTAGGAGTTAATCCTGCCTATGCCTTACCAACTAGGCATGATTTCTATGATTAGACACCATTGTTTCTCCACATCTTCTTGGATAAGCTTCACTTTAGAGTCATCTTTGTAGAAAAGCCAGCCATCTTAGGTTATCCCCTTAAGCATTATTAGCTCATCCATCTCATTTAGAATCAAACCATCTAGCTAGCAATCGAAAATTTGCACATCTAAGCTTTCAAAATTTTTGTCACCTTGCTAAAAGTTTGCCATTCCTAAAATCTCCCAAATCCACCAATCGCACCAAGGTTATCCCTTTGACAGAGCTTTGTCTAGGGTAATCTAGCTTTGTCACTTGTTATCCCTCATCACCTTGAGCTAAAGGTTGGGATCCACAAGTGGTTAATCTCGTGTTCTTCCTAAAGGATCATCAGTCTATCCTTAAGTTGACACAATCACCACCAAGCTTGCACATAGGAAAGTAGACCTTTTGTGCTTTGACAACATATCTTTGAAGTTAGAATCCCCAACCCAATCCTCCTTAGGTTTTGTCATATAGCTTTGCCTCAGCCTAGGAAATCATTTGCATAGAAAAGCCTTCCCCCTTTTGCATCCATTAGCATTATTGCATCTCATCCCTAGGAGCATTTTTCATGCCACCTGTCACTCGCTTAGCCAAGAAGAAAGAAACAATGGAGCCCTATCATTTGGATCAAATAGCCTCACCCCCCTTGAGCACTCAGCCATCCTTCAGCCCAGAGCTAGCTATGCCATCACCTACTGACATTGAAGCTTTCATGAACCAACCAGGAAATGCAGTATTGGTAAATGCCATTATAGACAAAAACAAAGAGACAATCATGGCTAATTTTCAGAGGGACAATGTAGGAACCTTTGACTTTGGAAGACCCCCTCCATTATCAGATCCATCTCACCTATTGTTTGGGCAGCTGCCACCACCCATAGGCTCTTATGATCCAAATTATCCTCAATATATTCCAAAAGAAGAGCCTCCAGCCAATCCATATGACCCAACAGACCCAAACATACCATCATCCACCCAAGTTGAAATCTCCATGCCGCAAGCCAACCCAGCCACCACCACTCCATCCTTGGTTCATACCTCTCCGCTCCAAACCCCCTTTACCCAAAACATCTCACCGTTCACCCCTTTCATTATTGCTGCTGCTCCCCAACCCAGCCTTCCAAATCCACCCATCTCCCAAATCAGTGCTAGCATCTTTGGCCAACCTCAGCAATATACAACAGGGATGCCACCCATGGGGCCAAGTAATCAACCTTTCATCACCCCCAGCTTGTTCACCACAACCCAAAGCACAATCCCATCATTTCCATTAGGTCTTGGGAGCTCAATACCACCAGCCACAAATCCACAAGCTACTACCTTCACTCCACAAAGCTATCAAATCCCACAAGCTACTGCCAATCTTCTACCAAGCTCCCAAGTGACCCCAGCTCCCGCCACCACTCTACCAAGCTTCCAAATCTAGCCACAAAGCTATCAAACCCCATCAGTTCCATTCCCAAGCTTTTAATTCCCACCACCTCCACCACCAACTAATCCATTACCTCCAATTACCAACTACTTTTCAATGCCACTTCTAGGAGGTAATCCACCACCCCAGCCAACCACCAATTATTTGCAGATACCATCCCAAATGGGGGCACAACCCACATATATTGGTCAAACCCCACAAGCCCTCCGATCCTTTCCCCAAGCCTCACAACCATCTTATACCTTGCCTCCACAAAGCAATCCATTTATCCCATAGCTAGCTTATGTTCCTCAATCCCAACCTCAAATCCCATATCAACAGCAAGCCTCGCAACACATGCAACAATATGCGCCACCTCCCCCTCAACAACCCATCATCCACCATGCAGCTGCCCAAACAATGTAAAATCCCTATCAGCAAATCCCTCACAACCATCCATATTTAGTTGCCCCATCCAGCACATACCTACCTCAAGGCACTCCTACATTGGGGGCACCCCAACCATCACCTATCAATTCAGAGTGGGAGCAAATGAAGACAGCTCTGAAAGGCATCCAAGAAGGGAATGATCCAAAGACCTTCAAGTTTGAGAATGTGTGTCCTTACCCATTTGACAGAGCCATTACCACGACACCATTTCCCAAACACTTTGAGGTACCTAAATTTGACAAATTCAGAGGAAAAGGAGACCCTATCACACATATCAAAGAATTTTACATGCATTGCCAGGATGTGGCATACAATGATGTCTTCCTCTTGCGCCTTTTTCCCAAAAGCTTGGCTGGACCAGCTCTTGAATGGTTTTATAGAATCCCCTATGGCACAATTAAAAACTTTGCTGAATTATCTAAGGCATTTGTAGCCCAATATGCCCATCTTGTTGAAACAGAGCTATCAATGGTTGATCTTGTCCACACCAAGCAAAAAGGTGGAGAAAGCCTTGTCGAATACCTGCAAAGATGGCAAACCCTTACCACCCGCATATCCTGCACCTTGCCAGAATGCCATGTGGTGAAAATGTTTATTGATAATGCACATCCCAGCTTGGCTCACCACATGACCATGAACTGTTTGCAGACCTATAAGGATATCAAAGAGAAAGGAATGATCCTTGAGCAAGGACTCATCAAAGATGGTGTGGTAAAGATTTACAAAGAGGCCAACCAAAATCAATCACATTCCAATGACAAGTCTAGGTATTGGAACAAAAACAAGCATGTTGCAACAGATGGGGTTACTGACACCAGACATGTGAATATCGTTGGTCCTTCTCAAAACCAGTCTAACCCACCATATCAAAAAAAAAACCAACAAGCTACCAATTACCAACAACAAAATAACCAAAGCTATCAAAACCACAATACAAGACCCAACTTTCAAGGGTCTAACAATCAAGCTAATGCCATCAATGTAGCTGCAGGGCAAAAGCCCAGATTCCAACCTGCACCTAGAAACTATACACCCCTTGGTGAGCCATTGGATGTTATTTTTGAGAAATTGGCTAAGGAAAACCTCATCAAATTTCCTCCTACTCAGCAAATTGATCCAAGCCAATCCAAAGCTGCATGGTACAAGGACAATGAGTATTGCAAGTTCCATAGGGTAAACGGTCACACCACCCTCAGATGCACGAAACTGAAAGACTATGTGCAAGACCTCATTGATCGGAAGGAAATCACTGTTGGTGCCCAAACCTCTCCCAATGCAGGCTTACATATTTATCAAAATGCTTTTCCTCCACACAACAACCAAAATCTTGGAAAAGAACCTATCCAAAACAACACCAACAACCGCTAGCCAAACCAACAACATGGGAAGAACAATGACCACACTTCATCCTATATAGACTATGGTAGCCTTATAGGTTGTATATCTGAGAAAGAGCCTTCTGTCAATGTTATCAATATTCGAGGACCAGACAATGAGTGTGCGGTCACCACTCAAAGAGTGCAATTTAACATCGAAGGCCCACCAGTTTCATCAACACCATCAGCTCCATCAAAAAGCCGGTACAATATCTTGGAACACGTTGGGAACATGCCAGCCCAAATATCCATTTTAGAGCTTCTCCGCACTAGTCCTGTGTACAAAGACATCCTTGACAGTGCTCTCATAGAATCTCGTGTCCCTTCTGATATCAATGCTACTGATTTTCGTAATCTTGTTGGACACCTTTCATCCTCATGTGCCCTATCTTTCAAACCCACCGACATACCCGCGGTTGAGCCAGATCACACCCTTCCGCTTCGCATAGCCATCATGGTATCCAATTTTTCTGTGAAAAGAGTAATGATAGATAATGGATCAGCCTTGAACATTTGCACCCTAAAATTCATAAAACAAGCTGGGTATACTGAGGCAGATATGATCAGTGAGGTTATCACCATCAAAGCTTATGACAACTTGGAAAGGACCACAGAAGGGACTATTTTGCTACCAATCAAGGTTGGGCCAGTCATTCAAGAGACAGTTTGCCATGTTGTTGATCTAAACCTACCATTTAACATCCTCCTCGGTCGCCCATGGATTCATGCTATGAAGGCCGTTGCATCCACCTACCATCAGTGCATCTAATTTTCGCATCAGGGCACTGAGGTAACCATCCATGCCGATCCAGAACCCTTTGCTTACTGCAATGCGGTTGAAGCTTCATATACAAACCATTGCCCTAGAATAGACATTGGCACAGCCATCGCCAGCTCATCCCACACTTGTAATGATGCAGAAACCATCCTTGCCTCCACCCTATCTACTGTAAAGATCAACAACAAAGGTTGTGGATAATATAGTCTATCAGATGCATTTGCTGTCGGAGCAATCCCACTTGATCCACATACCCATGGACGACCGACATATCACAAAGCTAAGGAGATTCCACCTCCTCAATACAAACAGTTTGGCCCAACCACCTTTGTGTCCTCAAAAACCCCTCTTCATGAGGAGCTCACTCCAGATATCAACAATTGGCTACATAAGGATGCACCTCCAAGAAATCAAGCATGCCTTGATCACTTCAGCCAGAAGTATCCCCAACAACATAAGCTCATCACTGAAAAATGGAACCTTTGATCTCAAAATTTACTCAATAGTTTATCTAATGGCTTGGCTACAATTTAATCCCTAGCCCCGTGTTCTTTTCAGATCTATGCATATAAGATTCTCAAATAAATTTAACTACCCGTATTGAGAATGCATACAATAAAAATAGAAAAATCCTCAGAAGACATGGAAGACATGAAAAAGACAAGGAATGCAAGATGCGGAAATAGCATAAGTAAAATCACAAGAATCTACCCGGATTCTGATGCTAATTCACTCTTCCCCAAAAAACCCGCAGAGCAAGCTCCCTTCTTCAGAGTTCTTGAATCTTTCAATGCTCCAATTTCTCTCCAAACACTATGTCTAAGCTTCTAGGAATGCTTGAATATAAAGAGCTCTTAGGAAACATCTAGAATGCCTCTAGACACAGCTAGAAGGTGTCACCAACTAAGCATGGGTCTTTTCCAACCTTCTAGATGAGTCATAAGGTTGTAGACACCATGTGCTTAATTGATGCACTAACCCCCGTGTTGTTGATATAAGAGAAATGAAAAGGTGAGTTAACTCCCATGCAAGCTTATAACTCCAATTTACTTTTTATATAATTTCAATTTAAATATTTATAACTTTCATTTTAATTTTTATAACTTTTATTATTATTATTTATTTATTACTTTATTATTATTAATTTTAATTTCTAATTTTCTTTTATTTAATTCAATTTCCCTCAATTAATTCTCATTTAATTAATTATAATCAAAATATCAAAGATCATGATATTATATTAATTTTCTCCAAATAATTAATTTATTAATTAAATCTATTTATTAAGACTTAATTAATTGAAAATTCACCATAGACCTCCAAGATAAAATATGAAAACCCATCATAGAGCAATTCACACAAAATCAGTCTAAAGGGTTAAAAATCACGAATTATGTCATCCGACACATTCGGTGGGTAAAATATCTGGATACCTGTCCTACCTTACTAGGACAATTGGTTTAAGGGTTTGGGATTTGGACTTGAGAATTTTTCTCCCTTCTCTTATCATTGAGATAGTATAATAGGGAACACTCATCCTGGCAATTCAGGGAAGTCGATACCCGATACCTGCAACCTGCAAAAAAACCATGCATGTACATACAATATATATAATGCTAAGCTAAATAGACAATGGCAGGAAGTGGTGCATCGTGTAGATCTCGACTAAGCAGGTGACTACAACTCCCTTCCTTAACCACATCAAAAACACCATACAATAAGAAAACATGCACACCATACACATGAAAGTATGGGGTAAGTATCCATAATAAAACACATGAGCTAGTAAACCATCTAACTAATCATCAACAATAACTAAAAGCAATGTAATGATCATCATGTATGCATGAAATGTAAAGTCTAAATGATCTCATCATATAACCACTGAATCCATAACATAATGTCTGATAGTCTCAAAACAAAACCACTAATCCATCAACATAAAACTAGTCTAACATAGTCTGATAATAATAGCAACAATATGTCCAGAAAAGATGTGAACAAGGGTAGGCACTACAAAATATAGGTGAAATATCCATGTTTTTAGTTAATTCAACTTCAAAAGCATTTCCACTATCAGAATTTTTGAGAATTTTACAAGGACCAAATTTCTTCCTCTTTTAGCTTACCATAACTACCAATTGGAAATATGTTTTTCTTCAAATGAATCATCACCTTATCTCTAACTTCAAAATATTTTTGTCTTCTCCCTTTATCTTGTCTCTACTTATACTCAAGGTTACTATTTTCTAGATTCTTCCTTACTTCCTCAAGAAAATTCTTCATGAGATCTGCAAATTCTTTTGCTTCAACACTTCTCTTCATCTCAATAGTAAAATCCCTTAGTTTAGTAGTTCGTTTAGGATTGAATCCATTAAAAATCTCAAACAATATCTTTTTGGTGCTCCTATTCACATAATTTTTATATGCAAACTCTGCTTGTGCTAAAATTAAATCCCAATTAGTATGCTTTTTTCCAATCAAACATCTTAGTAAGTATATATCCATTTTCCTCCAAATTGTTCTCCAAAAATGACTAGTAAGCTTGGTATCATATCTAAAACAATAGTTATAGGTAATCCATGCAATCTCACTATCTCCTTGAAGAACAATTCAGCCACATGTACTGCATCAGATGTCTTCTTACAAGGTATGAAATGAGCCATTAATTTTTTTTTATCAACTACGACTAGAATATAATCATTACCTCTCTGAGTTCTAGGTAAACCAAAAAAAGATCCATATTGATATATTTCCAAGGTTTATTAGGTATAGGCAATGGTGAATATAATCCCAAATTTTGACAAACTCCTTTTGTTGTTTGACAAATTCTACAACTTCTAACCATCCTATGTACATCCTTATAAATTTGAGGTCAAAAGTACCTATCTGAAATAAACTTCACTATTTTATCAATTCCAAAGTGTCCAACAAGTCCTTTTCTATATTTTTTCATTCATGATATAATCCCTCACAGATACTTTAGGTATGTACTATAGATTTCCTTTAAACAACATGTCTTCCTGAATGAAATAATCTTCTTGAATGATGATCAAACCAATTGCTTGAGGACAAGCAAATTCGAGAGGGGAGGATTGTGATAACCCCACTAAAATAATATTTAATAATTATTAAGATACAAAAAATAGGTAATATATATATAATAATTATAAATAACTAATAATACTTTTATAAATAAAGATAGATAAATAAATAAATAAATAAATACTATTGTACAATAAATAATGATTATAGTTAAAAATAAATGAAATAATATAACTAAATAATGTTTGTATTTAATAAATGTTATTGAAATATTTAGTCTACCTCATAAACTTAATATTGTTAAATAAACTAAATACTATAATATAATAATATTAAATCTTAAAATTTAATAATATCATTTCTTAATATTAATAATATATTATTTAAGTTAGGAGTTATTATATTCTATTTAATATGAAATAGTTGAAATGATATTAATAATATACAAATTAATTAATATTATTATATTAATAAATAATAACCTATATTAATATTAATAATTAATTGAAAAGACATGTATCTTATTATTATATCATATATAAGAGAAGTATTAAATTTGGGAAGAAGGGCATACATGAAATTTTAGAAAGCTAGAATATAAACTAAAGGAAAAATGGGAAATGACCAAAAAGGGGTCATTACATTATGGAAAGTGCAAATGTGGGAGTTGATGAGAAATTTAGGATACAAGAAATAGTAGTTGATTACAATTCAGATGGTGATGTTGTTACTAAACCAAGGAATGATGAAGTATCCTTTGAGACTAACAATAATTTGTAGAATGAAGGAGAGCCAAGGCAAGAACAAAGCTCAGAACCTTCAACAGACCTAAGAGTTGAGAAAACAACTCCTACTTCGGGTAAGAATATGACAAAGAATCATCCACCATAGTAGATCATTGAAAGCAGAAATAAAGGTGTAATAACAAGAAGCAAAGTCAATGAAGATTTATGTTTGATATCTCAAGTTGAACCTAAGAATGCAGATGAAGCATGCAAAGATGACTATTGAAAGAAAGGTGTGAAAGAGGAATTGGATTAGATAGTAAAGAATAAGACAGAGGCATTGGTCAATAGACCAGTAGACAAGAATGTGATAGGAACTAAATGGGTATTTAGAAATAAGATGAATGAACAAGGGGAAGTTGTAACGAACAAAGAAATATTGGTATGTAAAGATTACTCAAAGTAAGAAGGAATGGACTATGGTGAGAGCTATGCTCCTGTGGAAAGAATAGAAGAAGTAAGGTTATTCTTAGCATATGCAGCGTATAAGAAATTCAAATTATATTAGATGGATATCAAATCAACATTTCTTAATGGAGAACTTGAAGAAGAGGTATACATAGAACAACCTGAAGGTTATCCTTTGACAAATGACAAGAACGTAGTTTTCAAACTAAAGAAAGCATTTTATGGCTTGAAGGAAGCACCTAGAACTTGGTATGCAAGGTTGGATAAACATTTAAAAAAACTTGGATATAGTGAAGGTATAACTTATAGTAATCTCTATTGGAAAGAAATTGATGATGGATTGATGATCTGGTAATATTTTTTGATGATGAAATGTCATGTTTGGAGGAAATGATGATGAAAGTGACAAGTTTGTAGAAGAAATGAAGAAGGAATTTAAAATGAGCATGATAGGAGAAATGAAATATTTTCTAGGATTACAGATTATATTGGACAAAGAAGGAATCTTTATTTCACCGGCTAATTTTTTGAAAGATTTATTCAAAAGGTTTTGTTTGGAAATATGTAAACCCATTGGAACACCTATGGTCACTAGACACAAGTTATCTACAAAGGATGAGACACCTACAATTAAGAAAAAGAAGTACAAATCTATGATTGGAGGATTTCAATATTTGACTCACATAAGGCCATATATAGCAAATGTAGTTGGAATTGTCACAAGATTCCAAGTTGATCCCAGAGAAGCACATTATGTAGCAGTCAAAAGGATATTTAGATATCTGAAAGAAACACCAGAGTTCAGATTGTGATATGATAGATCTAATGATTTCACTCTATATGCTTATACTGATGCTGATTGGGCAAGCAATATGGATGACAGAAGGAGCAGCAATGGTGGAGCCTTCTTTCTTGGAGGAAGATTGGTTTCTTGGCTAAGCAAGAAGCAAGATTGTACCTCAAAAAGTACAATAGAAGTAGAATATGTTGCAGTAGCAAACAATTGTAATCAAGTTGTTTGGATGAAGAAGATGTTGAAGGATATAAGGATAGTACATTGTGACAACACAAGCACACTAAATATGTCTAAGAATCCAATGTTGCATTCTAAGACTAAGCACATTTCAAGTATCACATGTTGAAGGAGAAAGTTGTAGAAAAGGAAATTAGATTAGAGTATGTAAGCACTAAAGAGAAGATTGTAGATATTTTCACTAAGCCTCTTCCCAAAGAGACTTTTGAGTATTTGTGAGGTATGCTAGGGGTTATGCCCCTTCCTACATTAGAGGAGATGATGCAAGAGTGCATTAATCCAGTGTAACAAAGCACTGTTGTTTGTCTAGACTAAATGTTGATGCTTGTCTAGACTGAATGCTGATGCTTCTTGTATGGTGGAGTATATGTGATGGATAGAGCCATCTAGTACTCTTGTTGGATGTTGTTTTTGAACAATGTCTTTGGACACTTGAGCTAGTAAAAAATAGTTGTTGCAGAGTTTGATGGTTGCTGAAACCTTTGACATTGATGTCAATGGGGGAGAAGTTACACGAAAAACAAGTACAACATGGAAACATAGTTTGAAAACCATGAAAAACAAGTACAACATGGAAAAATAGTTCAAAAAATATGGAAAACAAGTACAACATGTTCAAAAAAATTAGTTAGAAAGAAGTACAATAGGAAAAGTACAACATGGGAAAATGATTGATGAAGAGGATTTGAAAAGAAAGATTAACAGTCTTTTGCAGTTGGTATTCTTGGAACTAGATGCTTTTCATCTATGTTTCCATCAATGCCTAAGGGGGAGATTGTTGGAAGCATGAATGTCGATGATATTCCTATGAGGGAGTATTGTAGAAACATTATTTGATCATTATCATGATGATATGTTACATTCATGACTATGTTTGTCATTGATGTCAACATAGCAATTTTTTTTGGTATCTGACAAAAGAACAACAAAAAGATCAAGTTGGTATGGATAGACAGTTGAGAATTTTTACTAAGCGAGGTTAAAGGGAGATAGTACTAAGTTTTTAGTATATACAACTAACCTTGGAAGCATACTATATTAAGTCTGGAAGAAGTTATGAAAGTTTCAGTGAAGACTATTCTTAAAAAGAGATTACAGAGGCATGTTCTAGTAAACTTGTTATATCTCTTAGTAGAGTTGTTATTCTGAGAAGCTAAAGTTAAAGATGTGAGAAGACATGTTAGTGATGATGTGGCTAAGCTCTCTCATCATAATGTTATGTGTATGGAAATTTATTTAAGTTGCAAGGTAAAAGATTAATGTTATCACTAAGTGTAATGTGTTCTTAATGTGGTCCTATAATAATTAATTGAGAAGGTGCAATAGCCAACTCAGGGAATTTTTTAATGAATTTGATATAAAGGAAGTACATTTTCCTTTATCATGGAGATATGAAGTGAATAATTGTAAGCAGCACAAAGAGTGGAATGTGAAGTTGAGCAGTATAGAGTGAAGGTGAAGGAAACTTCATTGGCGAGGTTTTATTGTGTGATCCAAAGTTGGATACTTGGATTTGAGGTTTGTGACCTAATCTACAAGGTTAGATAGTGATTGGTCCAATTGACAAGACAGAGGAAAGAAGTTAAAGTACAATACATACAATTTCTACAAGGAATAGTTGAGGGATCATTTGGACAATGAGTTTGATTATTTTTCCCTAGAAATTGTTTGGACAATGGGTCCTTTTGTCTTCTACAACTCCTAATAGGGTTGGAATCTTCTAACAAGGATTCAAAGTCTCCTAACAGGGACTCATATGTACTAAATGTTGTAATAGAATCCTAAAAGGGTCCATCCTCTAACAAGGAAAAGGAATATTTATATTAGTACATCATCTTGTGGGCATCATTCCCACCAGAGTTTGCCCTCTAATCAAGGGTTTCCCTAGTTAACATATTTGGTGTAATTGTCCATGTGCATCTTGTTCAAAGTCCCCCCCCCCTAGTTATCTTGGTGGACTATTGTTTCTAACAATTGGTATTAGATCTTCAGGTCTTGGAAGATAAAGTTTAACAAATTTGGGAGATCCATGGAAAACATTTTCAGGAAAGATAGTCCAAAGTTTGATGGAACAAATTATGATAGTTGGAAGGAAAAGATGAAGACTCATCTGGTGTGTCAGGGTCCAAGATATTGGATTTTGACAAAATTAGAAAAGATAGTCATTGCTGAAAAAGATTTGGAAACTTGTACTGAGGAAGAAAGAGATCTTTTCATGTGTGAGATGAGAGCTAGAGAAACAATATTGTTTGCACTTCCTAAAATTGAGTACAAGTAGGTAAAGTCACTTATTACTTCTCATTTGATTTGGAAAGCTTTAGAAAATAATTTTGGAGGTGATGAACATTCTAAGAAATTGGGGTTACAAAGTTGGATTTGTGCATTTCAAGATGCTAAAATGATGGAAGATGAATCTATAAGGACATATGTAGGTAGGATATTAGAAATTACTACAGGTATTAGATCTCAAGGAGGAACCAAAGAAGGTGATAAGGTGATATGGAAGATATTGAAGAGCTTAACACCATTAGTTAAGTTACTAGTTCAAATGATATAGTTGTTGATGAATTTAAAAAAAAAAAACAAAAAAAAGTGTCATTGATGAAAACGTAGCAAATAGGCATCATTGCAAAAAAATAGGGTCTCTTCCAAGAAGGTGAAAACCTGGTAAATAGGTACCTTTTGTTTCAAATACTCCATCTAGTAGCAAATCTTTTAGCTTTTTTAAATTTTCTTTCTTCTTTTAGTTCTTCACATTCCTACTTTAGTTTTCTTTTTTCGCTCATGCATACACTCTCAGTTATCTTCGAGACTCCACTCAAACCTACATGGATTGAAACTAGTAATACTCAAGGGGACAAAACCCTATGGGTTTAGAGGATTTATTTTGCATCAGTCACTCATTGTCCTAGTTGTGTCTGTCTACTATCTCTTAGTCTACTGATGAGATTCCTTTTGAACAAAATCTCTTTTGTGTCAGTCACTAGCTATCCTAGTTGTGTTTGTCTACTATTGCTTAGTCTATTGATGAGATTCCTCTCAAATAAAATCTCTTTTGTGCTAGTCACCTGTTGTCCTAAATGTTTCTACCTATTGTTACTTAGTCTACAAATGAGATTCCTCTAAACAAATATTTTTCTGATGTTAGTCACCACTTGTCCCAATTGCATCTGTCTACTATCATCCATCTATTGAAGAGATTTTTTATAAAAAATTTTAACTTTGACATTTGACATCAATCCTCTGACATTGAAACTAAATCGAATACACTGAAACTATTTTGAGCTATGCTAAGCTTTTCTTTATATGTTTTTCTTTTGCTTTGTTATTCCCCTTTGAGAAACTCTGGGATGTGTAATTTGACTAGAGGAGCAAGGACAAGGTGTTGATCTCATATTGGTTTTGACAAGTGAGTATCAACACACTTAATCTACTTACTTAGTTCATGCCAAACAAGTAGTACATGTCAAGCACAACATGTATATTAGTGCATGTTGGGTTCACAGTGAGTGTCAAGCCACTCATGTGCCAAGTCACTCAATTGTCAAGCAGACAGTGTATGCCAAGTGATTCAGGAGCTGAATAAATAGTGGATGTTGAGTAATATAGATGCTAAGTCATAGCAGAAAGATTAGTGTATGCTGAGCATCAGAGACTTCAAGTGCCGAGTAAGACAATTTTGACATATTTGTTTGTAAAGGCACAAACAACTATGTAAACCATTTTTGAGTTGACTTAAGGATGAATTATGATATTTTGGAGATAAGGATGAATTTCAAGGTTAGATTCCCTATGCAATTACATCTAGCTAATCAGAAAATGGGAAGGATTAAGTGGATAAATGGATGAATCTTAGCCATAGATTCATACCTAACCCAAAGTCACCAAAGTCTTCTTAAGGGAGACAAACCCTAAACTTTTTATGAATGTTGAAGGAGCAAAGTGAGAAGTTTGCATGTGCAAATAGAGCATTCATGGTGGCTAAGGAGTTATGAAGTGAGACTACATTGCAAAGTTAGTTAGAGCAGAATAGAGGAAAGGAAAAGGATACAACAAAGAGACATTTGATCAAGAAGGATAGAGAAAAGAGAATAAGTTTCCACAATCCATTATATTGTACTTATATGTTTATGGATTTGATTGTGTTACGATTTTTACCATCAACATTTTGAATCACACTATGTGATCCATCATCAAGATGAGGAGCAAGAGATGCAAAAAATGGTAGGTTGCAGATAATGGATGAACCAAAAGATAAAGGGAATAGACAAGAAAGATAGCACACACCTCGAGGTTGAAGAATGAAAGTAAATAAATAAAAATAAGAAACATTAAAAGGGGGGGGGGGGGGGGGTAGACAGAAGGACAAGGGGCCAAAAGGGAACACACCCAAGGACAAACCAAAAAATGATTAGAGGCTAAAAGGTGCCAATTGAATAAGGTGAAGAATTTATGAAAATTAACAAGTGAAGAAATAAAAATAAAATATATATATAAGAAAACAATGTATAAGATATAACCAAGAGCGTGCCTAAAAATTTTACATAGACAAAATATAACAAGAATATAAAAGAAACAGTCAAATATACATAAGGAGGAGACATGAAATGGTCAAAGATGATAAATACATGCTTGCTTATATATGTGTCTAAATATATATATTAGAGAAACTAAACAAATAAGTGTGTGTATAATATTATGTGTAAATGTGTGTGTTTATATTTTGAATGGGTTATATATATATATATATACAATTACATACATATTCATATATATATATATATATAAAACTGTGCACTTTTATATAACTATGAGTGTGTGCGAGTATAAAAGTGTATGCGAATATATATATATATATATATATATATATATGAGTATATGAGTATCTATGTAAGTATAAATAAAAAATAAATGAACCATATAAAAATATAAATATAAAAATAAATAAGAAATAAATATGTGCGAGAGTGGATATATATATATATATATAGAAAATATGTAAATACATATAAAAGTGTATGTGAATATATATATATATGAGTATCTATATAAGTATAAATAAAAATAAACCATATAAAAACTAAAATACAAAAATAAATAAGAAGTAAATATGTGCGAGAGTGGATATATATATATATATAAAAGTATATATATATATATATATATATATATATATATATATATATATATACGCATGTGTACACAACTATATATATGAATACCCATGCAGAATGAGAGGAACACCACAAAGAGACAAAGACGAGGCAAAGAAGCAAGGAGGAAATGAAAAGATTGAAATGAAAAAGAAAGGAAACACACAAACATAAGAAACCTGGACACCAGAAGAACACCCAAGCCCAAGCCAACCAAAAGGTGGTGTGTGAGAAGTGTACCCCTAGGAGCTAAAGCAGTTGCTAAGAGACCACTAGGACCTAGACACCTAGAAAGACCACTACAACAAGATCACGAAGAGCCACACCAAAAGCAAGAACCAACAAGAAAAGAAGAAACACAAAGGAACAACCACCACCAACAAGCAAGAAGGAGAGGTGTGACCCACCTAGAGCACAAAGAGAGAAGAACAAAGAGGCAGCAGGAGACCACCTGACGGGAAGGGGAGCAAGCAAGCAGGAGGGAGAGGGGGGGAGAAAGAGGAAGGTCAACTAGCGTGATGTTGGTCTCTGTCCTGTCAAGGACTCTAGAGACAATTTTTCTAACTTAGGGGTCTACAAAGTGGTTTGCTCCTGTGGCAAACCTTATATTGGTGAAACAGGCCACTCATTCCACACCCAAATCAAAGAGCATGTCATTGACATTAGACACAATAAAGTGTACAAATTGGCCTTAGCTGAGCACTCCTTCTCAACCAAGCATCACATTTGATTGGAAGACACTCAAGTCCTTGCCAAGGAGGAAAAATTCTTTAAAAGGAAACTCAAAGAAGCTGTCGAGATTTACAAACACCCAATAAACCTTAATTGTGATGATGGCTAGATCCTTAACCCCTCTTGGCAGAATGCTGGCCACATGGGATAGAGACCAACATCATGCTAGTTGACCTTCCTCTTTCTCCCCCCCTCTCCCTCCTGCTTGCTTTCGCCCTTTCCCATCAGGTGGTCTCCTGCTCCCTCTTTGTTCTTCTCTCTTTGTGCTCTAGGTGGGTCACACCTCTCCTTCCACCTTGTTGGTGGTGGTTTTTCCTTTGTGTTTCTTCTTTTCTTGTTGGTTCTTGCTTTTGGTGTGGCTCTTCATGATCTTTCTATAGTGGTCCTTCTAGGTGTCTAGGTCCTAATGGTCATTTAGCAACTGCTTTAGCTCCTAGGGGTACATTTCTTGCACACCACCTTTTGGTTGGCTTGGGCTTGGGTGTTCTTCTAGTGTCCAGGTCTCTTATGTTTGTGTGTTTCCTTTCTTTTTTGTTTCAATCTTTTCATTTCCTCCTTGCTTCTTTGCCTTGTCTCTGTCTCTTTGTGGTGTTCCTCTCATTCTGCATGGGTATTCATATTTATAGTTGTGTACACATGCGCATATATATATATATATATATATCCACTCTCACACATATTTATTTCTTATTTATTTTTATATATTTGTTATTATATGGTTTATTTTTATTTATACTTATATAGATACTCATATATATATATATATATATATATATATATATATATATATATATATATATATATATATATATATATATATATATATATATATATATATATATATATATTCCCATACACTTTTATATGCATATATATATAGAATCTACTCTCACACATATTTATTTCTTATTAATTTTTATATTTTTATTTTTATATGGTTTATTCATTTTTTATTTATACTTACATAGATACTCATATAAATATATATATATTCTCATACACTTTTATACTCACACACACTCATAGTTATATAAAAGTGCACAGTTTTATATATATATATATATATAACCCATTCATAATTTAAACACACATTTACACATAATATTATACACACACTTATTTGTTTAGTTTCTCTAATATATATATTTAGACACATATATATAAGCAAGCATGTATTTATCATCTTTGACCATTTCATGTCTCCTACCTATGTATATTTGACTATTTCTTTTATATTATTGTTATATATCTGGATAATCATATTTGGTGTTATATGTGTATGAATGTTTACTTGCTTACATGATTTAGATGTATGTGCTTTACATGTCATTTTAGTTTGTACATTGAATGCATGAGATGGATGTATGGTGAAAGTTTTATGGGTCCAAGTATAAACTACTGATTCACCCTCCCTACCCCCTTAGAAGTTTACCATTCCTATTGTAATTCCAAGAATTGGTATTAGAGCCTTGTTCTCTAAAAGAGAAGCTTTGCAACTTTGAGGAAAGATCTTGAAATGGAAGTCTACAAGTTGGGAAAGACTATTAAGAATCAGGAGATTGAAATACATCTCATTCTGCATCAACTGAATGAAGCAAGAGAAGAACTAAAGAAATTCTTGAAGAGAAGGAATGAAATTGCTATTAAAAAGAATGACATACAATACAAAGAGATAGAGAGTACTCAGGTATTTGCAAATGGAGACTCCAATGAATTTGATGCACTAGTTGCAGATCTAATGGAAAAGAATAGAGCTCAAGCTAAAGAAATCAGAAATCTCAAGTTAGAGCGAGAATCACAAGCCATTTGCTATGTGAGGTGACTGAACAGAAGAAGAAATTCATGGAAGAAAAAGCTATGATTGAAGAAGACAAAAGAATTTTGGCCAACAGACTAGAAGAGAAGTCAATAGAACCAACCAAGATTTCCAATATGCAATTGGATACTCTAAGTCAAATGATGAATGTCATTTATGAGCTAAATGTCAAGGACATTAAGATAACAACATTGAAGTTGCAGAATGAGCAATTGTAAAGTGACCTAAAAGGGGAAAATTAATTTTTTGAAAGTTTCAACAAACCAAGTAAAGCCATCAAATACTTTGAGCAATTATTGAGATCCCCTTGATCCAATAATGACACATTTGGACTGGGATCAAGTACTGAAGAAGGAGAGTTATCCAAAAGTGCTAAAGAAAGGAACAACAAAGGTAAGAACTCCAAACCTACTTGTCATAATTGTGGTAAGAAAGGACATACTGCTAATGTGTGTAGGAGCAAGACTATAAATTAGAATATCAAGCACAAGAGCATGGTTCATTGCCAAAAGTAAAATAAACAAGGTCATCAAGCATAGGAATGTAAAACCAAGACCATGCACACATAAATATTTGAAGGATATTGCTACAACTATCAAAAGTATGGACATAGAGATTTTGAGTGCAAATCAAAACCCATGTGGTCATCAAACAAGAAAATAAAGGTAAGAAACAATGGCAACTCTTATAATTGGGATTATAATACAAGATATAGCTATCATTATTGTCAAGAATATGGACATGTTATTGATAATTGTATTAGGACACACTTCGAAGGTGACTACAAGAGGTGGTTGAGTCAAACCACAAGTTTTAATTGTTTGAAGACTAGTCACACAAGTAGATATTGTCTAACTAGGTCAAAAGCACCAAGTTGTGAATTTGATAAAGGCAAAGGCAAGGTAGATGTTGAAAATTTTAGAAGTGAAATGAACAAGACATGGAAGAAGAAATATGATTGCATCATATCAAATGGAGAAGGGATCACTTTACCCAATAGGTCAGGTGATCACACCTCATTAAACTAGGAAATGAAGAGGTATGTGGGATTAATATTCATAAGGTTATATCATTCATTAGTTCCAAAGGATTTAGTACTAAAATGATTACATTAGCATGAATAAAGATGCAAGATGCTATTAGGAATTCAAGAAAAATCTTTAAGTTTTTCATGTTCCTGTCGAGCATGAAATATTTCCTATATGTGTTGTGAAATGTTACAAGATGCCAAGCTAAAAAAATGGTGAGTTTATGTTGAGCTCATAATGGTTGTTGAGTGGTTGAAATGTTAATGGATGTTGAGTGAGTCTGAAATTGGTTGATACCGAGCTTACAGTTGTGTAAACATTCAACATTTATTGCAAGGTTTTCAAAGGGTATTTGGTCAATTTTAAGCTCATTTCACTTCATTTCAAATTCAAGAAAGAGTGAGGAGAGTAGAAGGCATTCTAAAAATCTATTGAAAGTAGTTGTAGAAGATTCTAGCAACGATCTCACACTAGTTTGTCAGATCTCATAAGGTATTTATCAAGAGTCAAGCAATGCAGTTTTATTTTTTTGTAAACCCTAGTTTTACATTATGGCATCAAGTTTGAAAAATGCAGAGGGAAAGGAATTTTTGAATGTTCAATTAGTAAGTGATGAAGTTAAGCAGCCAATTTTCAAAGCTATTCCTAATATTTCTTACAAGTAAGACCCTTCTGGTGCATTATTCATGATACCACCAAATATTTTAATGGTGCAAGATTTTAGGAAATGCTATAACTATAAAATTGGTAGCTTGGGGATATGGAGATTAGGGAAGTACATGGAAAACTCTATGATAATGGTGTACTGAAGGAAGAATTCAAAATTGTAAAGAAGAAAGGGTTGACATGAGTGCTAGATTTTCTACACATGTTTAAAATAGAATGGATAAGTATAGTGCTTAGCCGAATTCATGATGGTTCATTATGGTTGGACAATAGACCTATCAAAATTTATAAAAGGATAATCCATAGGGTTACTATTTACCCAGCCCTAGATTGGCCTAAGACACTAAGAAGTGATTTGAAGGAGGTGATTGAGAAAACCATTAGAGCTGTATGGAACAAGACAAGCATGGAAATTGACACAATCACTGATCCATTGATAAAGTTTTCTATGAGGGTTATATCACACAATTTTTACCTATCTAGTAGATTAAACAGTGTGCCCTATATAGCTATGGATGTGGGATACAAAATTGTTAAGAAAGATCACACATATGATCTAATAGAGCTACAATTACAACAATTGATGGAGAACCTTGGAGCAATCAAAAAGAAAAAGAGTGCACAATGTAAATTTGGTTCTATATTGATATGCATATTCTTTTATGTTCAAAACACATTCCCTTCATTTAGCACTGTGGGATGGAAAACAAATAGATTAGTGGTAGTACAAATTGGTGAATTAATTGAGCAATTATTTGAGAATTTTGAATCTTTAATGAAAAGTTATTTTGAAGACTTCAAGCAGTCAATGAAAAAGAGGTTGAGAATACTAGTGTCACTAGTAGAGAAACACTATGATGAAATTTGTTTTCTAGTGGATGTTGACTATAATTTTGTACAAGTTGCTACACCAAGGGTGAGATGGTTGAGACCCTTAGGTTATGAAATAAATGTGGATGAAGCCTCTGTAGTTATAACTAAATTTCTTGCAGAAGAGGTGTACAAAAATCCTAAGGCATTTGGGAATTATGAATTGGAAAAGTCTAAAATCATAATGGAATTGAGGACTACCTTAGTTATCAAGAAGAAGGATAGGCTGGTGAAGAAACTAAAGGCCAAATTTGGTGAAGGTGTCAAGCAGAGGAAGAAGAAGAAGAAGAAGAGGAAGAGGATGAAGAGGAAGAAGATTCTCAAACACAAGCACCTCTTGCACTAACTCAGGGTATGGGAGAAGACCAAGAAGAGGAGGAGACTAAAGGTATTGAGGGAGAAGAATCCGAGGAAGCACCTACTCCTGATAAGCCAAAGAAGAGGAAGGCTAAGGCCCAACTAGTGACTAAAGCTAAGAAGGTAGCTAAGGTGAGTTAGCCCAAGCCAACTGCACCTACTACAAGGGCTAGTACACATGCAACAACACAAAAGGCTAAGGAAAAGACCAAACCAATAGAGCAAGGAGTTCAAGAGCAAAAAAGGCCAAGAAGGAAATATGTGGCACAAGATGAGTCTAATGAAGAGAAAATAGAGTTAGATGATAAAAAACCAATTTAAGGTGGCGAGTCACAATCCTCTTTCAGACTTAGAAAATTTATGTGAAATTGTTAAAAATAGTGCAGATCTATCAGGATTTACACATGTTGATTTTGATAATTTGGGTAAAGTCGAGAAAAATCAAGTGTAGGAATCCATATATGCCATGATTGAAAAATTCAAAACTACTCCACTAGAACTTGCCAACTCTATGCCAAAGAATTTATATGATAGAGTTGAGCAAAAATGGCACTATTGTCTAAACTTGGAGAGACAAATTAGAGAAACATCTCTAGCACAAGTGATGGCTAAACTAACTAAGGCATAGATTTATAAGGCTATAAAGAAATATGCAGTTAGGTTTGTACCTAAATACAAAGCCTTTAGTATTTTACAAAATAATATTGAAGATGTAGTTAAGAAGACCATTAAGATGTGGAAGCTTACTTATGGGTTAACTATAGTAAAGGAAGCTGAGGAAGAGCCCATAGAGGTCAAGAATAATGAAGAAGATGATCAAGAAAATATAGTTGAGGGAGGAACAAAAATGCAAATAGATGACAAGACAACAACTGAGGAAGAGCAACATAAAGAGTGGAGTGTGCAAGACACACAATTGCCGAGTGTCAATCCTCCACATGTCACAAGTGAGAATACTAAAATAGTAACTGTTAAGGATGTTTCTGATGTCATAGCACAAAACATCAATCCCCTTACTAAGGAATATCTCAAGAAGATCCTAGACCAGTCCACACTATAGGCAAAACTTTGTGATAATATTGTACTGGTCAATGTGGATGAACTATAGAAGACAGTGACTAATACTAAAAGGGAAAAGGTGAATCCACAAAAACCACCTTCTATCATCCCTCTATTTACTAATGTACAACCTTTGGTCAAAATACCAAAAGATACATCTAACAAGGTTGGTACAATTGCTGATATAGTTGAGAAGAACATAGTGGAAACACAAGTTGCTAATATAGAACAACAAGAAATAGGTTAGATAGACTTATCTGCACCTACAACACAAGATCAAGGTGCAAGTCAAGTCATTGTGGCAGAACAGAGAAAGCCTAAAGAGATAGAACTGAGACCTAAGTTGAAGGAGAAAGTTTCTATCCAAGCCCTGGTAACCTTACTAGCATCTAAAACTCCTTGTACTCAAACTCTTCAAAAGTCGAAATGCCACTCCATTGCAAAATTTAGTACTGAGCTTGAGTTCATCAAAGGTAGAGGAAGTCATACAGTATGGAGATGTGAGTCTTGATGAGGAGATCATTTTTCCCAAGTATGACTATGATACAATGACCATAGAATAGATGGGCATACTCCAACAAGCCCTAGCAAGGAAAAAGCATCAAGAAATGCTTATAAAAGAGCATAGGCAAAAGAAAGTAGTACAAGATATTAAAGACATTTTTTTAGATGCATTTAGTTTTCCAACTCTAGATGAGACTGAGCCACTAATGGAACAACTGATAGACATAGTGGAGAAGGTCAGTAATGAAGACCTAGATACAAATGCTAAGTTATTAGAATGGTCAGAAAAGAAGTTCCAAAGAAAAGTCAATGAAAAGATATTAATTGACATAGCACTCACACAAGTTGCATTGGCAACTAAGGTTAAGGATGTGAAGAAGGTACTTGAGAACATATTCTTATTGTATACTAAATTGTGCAATCCATCACTCTTCACCCAAGAGACTAGAAGTCACATTTTGAGCCTAGAGAGCCACATCAATGCATTAGGTACAAAGTTGCCTATGAATTTAGCTCAGACTGAGAAGCACTTCAAGGCATTGCTTAAAACCCAGAGTTAGTTAGTTGCATTTTCAGTAGATGAAGCCAACATAAGGGCCAAATTGATTAGCATCCAAACCACTCTCACCCCCCTTATGGAAATTTTGCACAAGGAACTAAGCTAGGTTGAAACCCTAATGAAGAAAGACCCAAATCTTTCTATACTAGATGCTCTAGTCCACTTTGCTATCGAGCTAGCTATCCAAATAAAATCATTGGATGTAGCATGTGAGAAATGAGATGCAACTCTCAAGATAATATTGGATTTACATAAGTCTTTTATGGACAAACACGCTATAAGTGTATAGCCCATTGACATAAGTGTCAATAAAGGGGGAGACATATTTTGGGAGAGAACAAAGAATTTTTGGGAGATATATGGAGAGTTATAAATAAAGATCAAGAGTAAGAAAAGGATGGAGTAAAGAAAGATTAAGCTAAGGGGGAGCAAGCACAAAATAGAGTATGAAGTCAAAGAGTATTAGATGAGGCATATTTACTTAGTAGGAGTACAAGATTTTGGATATAGAATAGACATATCAACTTAGGGGGAGTTATCAACTTTTGAGGTATACACGTTATTGCAAAATTTTGAAATTTTGAAGTTTTGTATATAAGTCAAGTTATAGATATGTTATGCTCATGAGATTAAGGATATTATTGCATACTCAAGTGTTTTTGACACTCATGTCAAAGGGGGAGACTATTGATCATAGATTGGTTTTGACAAGTGAGTGTCAACACACTTAACTTATTAATTAAGTTCATGTTGAACAAATAGTACATGTTGAGTTCAGAGTGAGTCTCGAGCCACTAATGTGCCGAGTCACTCAAGTGTCAAGTAGACAGTGTATGTTGAGTGATTCAAGAGCCAAATGAATAGTGGATGCTGAGTGATATAGATGTGGAGTCACAGTAGAAAGATTAGTGTATGTCAAGCATCAGAGACTTTAGGTGCCGAGTAAGACAATTTTGACATATTTTTTTGTAAAGGTACAAACAACTATGTAAACCATTTTTGAGCTGACTTAAGGATGAATTATGATATTTTGGAGATAAGGATGAATGTCAAGGTTAGATTCCCTATGCAATTACATCTAGCCAATCAGAAAATGGGAAGGATTAAGTGGATAAATGGATGAATCTCAGCCGTAGATTCATACCTAACCCTAAGTCACCAAAGACTTCTTAAGGAGGAAAAACCCTAAACTTTCTATAAATTTTGAAGGAGCAAAGTGAGAAGTTGGCATGGAAAAATTGAGCATTTATGGTGGCTAAGGAGTTATGAAGTGAGACTACATTGAAGAATCAATTAGAGTAGAATAGAGGAAAGGAAAAGCATATAGCAAAGAGACATCTGATCAAGAAGGATCAAGAAGACAATTGTTTAGAGGTGATCTATTATTAGGCAATAAAGCATTGACTATAGGATCAAAGCTGTGACATTTTAATAGGTGATTTTAGTCAAAATCTCTTAACAGAGTAGTCTTAAAAGGCTATATTGAAATCCTTTAATAGGGTGCTTACTTAGTTGTAAGTTAAAGTCCTTTAGCAAGGCACACTTCTAATAGGGTGTTGAAATCCTCTAACAAGGTGAGACTTAATAGTCTTTGTAAGCCTTTAACAAGGTAGACCTTTCATAGGGTAGATTATGTCTCATGATCAGAACAATGTAACCTTCATTCAATACACCTTATTATTGCAGTAGTAAAGATTTTTGGGTGTCATCCCCACCCCAGTTTTAACTTCTCACTTGGAGGGTTTCTGGGTAATCATATTTGGTGTTATATGTGTATGAATGTTTACTTGCTTACATGATTTAGATGTATGTGTTTTACATGTTATTTCAGTTTGTACATTGAATGCATGAGATGGATGTATGGTGAAAGTTTTATGGGTCTCCCCCCTTACCCATAAGTTTACCTTACTTTTCCTATCATAATTCCAACATAGGGTGCATGATCTTTTCTTTGATTTCTATTTGTTGTTTTAGTCCCAATGATTTGACAAATCCATATAAAAGGGGTGCCTAATATAAGAACCTCACTCGACTCATTTTATATGGAAACTTCAGTGAGGTTGGTTCTTCTCCTTGACTATTTGATTGAATTCTTTATGTTGTAGTAAATTACTGTTAGTCATCCTATAAAGTCAATGTATAGGTCATTGTGAGTATACTTTGCACACTTCTATCTCAAGGGTCATTACAGACATAATACTTATTGATTACTTAGCATGACAAGGATCTCTCATGTGTATGTTGTGCTTGTACATAAGAAAAATTCTAGTCATCTTGCATTTATGCTCTGATGCTTTATGTCTTCTTGCTAAATTAATAGGAATAGATGTTGTAGTCATTCTGACTTCTTGTACTATAATGCTTACATCTAATTCTGACAAAATTACAACTTGTGTCATATTCATATTCTCATTATTGCAATTCTAGTGAGGTTTATACAACATCTTGTGGCCTTAACAAAATGCTCTATGAAGAAAACTATATCTTACACATTTAGTAACCAATCCTAGGGTTTGTATCTAGCATAGGACTACATTTCATACTAGACTTGTGTTAGGGCATGATCTTGGCTACCTTTTTTATTGAATTCCTCAACTTGAGAGGTAGAAGACTTCTTACACATATCATATTTCATCTTGACTACACAAGAATTTGATCCCTTGGTTGATTTTTATGAATTTGGCGGAGCACCTATCATGAGCAACAAATGTCAAACCTGCATAAGATGTTAGTACATATCCATTTTTTGCATTATCATAACATTCATTTAAAAGGATGCAGAGTAGAACACAGAGCAAGGATTCAACCAGGATGAATTTCAAAAAGAGGCCAGTGACCAGGTGAATCAGGGGAACCAGATGAACACTCCTACCAGGATTCAAGAGGGTGTGGCCAGTCAGAAGGACAATGATGCTGTAGAAACCCTGCAGGCCATGGACACAGATGGCCACTAGCCTATTCACCTAGCTTTTCTTTTTTGTCTCTGGCCTTTTTTCTTTGGCTTTGGGCCTTCTTTTGTCTCCGGCCTTTTGTGGCAATTTTTTGTATATTTAGTTTGTTTCATCTCGCTCTTTTTGCTTAAAACTTTGGGTTTTAGGATCCTTGTAAAACCTATTTTACCTAATCAAAAACATTCATTTACATTTCAACATAATCAAATCATATCATAAAAATACATTACATATCTATATCTAATCCATCACAAATGCATCCTACATTACATCTCATCTATGGTATGCATTCTCGCATTATAAACATTTGCATAAACCAAATTATTTAGGTAACCATCTCATGAATGAACATCAAAAAGAAACAAAATGTACCACATGCAACGATATCAAAAGAGAATTCTCTCTCTCTCTCTCTCTCTCTCTCTCTCTCTCTCTCTCTCTCTCTCACACACACACACACACACACACACACACACACACACACACACTCACACACACACACACACACACATTAAAGAAGTCTAAATGTGACATGATACAAAAAGGGTGCTACTCAAGCACTATCAACAAAAATGTCTCAAAATGATACAAAAGGGAGATGATGCAACATCTCATATACATGTTATACATAAAAAATGACAAAGGAGAGTAAGCTAACTACAACCTTCCCCTTCATCCCTTGGTGGAGGAGGAGGAGGAGGAGCATCTTCTCCAATAGGAAGTCAAGCACCCTCTGATTGTCTGGCATACTTGGAGAAGTAGGGCACCTACTCTATAGCCTCTGGTACCACCCTGCCATATGCAGCATAATAGTAGGTTACTCATGTTGTCTATAGATGGGCCTCATTTTATTGTCTCTCCAGTTGATCTCAGAGCTCTCAGATCTCCCAATTGTGCTCTGCCAAGTCTGTATCTTGCACTACCACCTAGATCTATAGCTCTCATAGTTGTTCCTACGCTGTCCTAACTTTGTCCCAAGATTTTTGCAGAGCATCCTATGTCTACGTCAGTGCATCATTGCATTTTCATCCCTATGGAAGCTAGCCCTACATCTCCTCATATCCACCACCACTCTTTGCCTATTGTGGAGTTTGGTCCCCCACCTTTTTCCTATACACATCACCACCAATGGAACCCAAGGTTCCCATCTCTCCCTGAGGTCTCCTCTATCCAAACCCACTCCAACCCACACTAGGATCCATACTCATCTAAAAAGGTGGAATAGGAACCTGTGTGGCCCTTTTTCGGGCCCCTTATTGCTGTGGCTATTGTACTACTACATAGGTACAACCATACCCACTAGATCTCTGAATCATGGAAAAGGATGGCTAGTGAAATACTCCCTAAACTTGGGAGTCATCCTTCAATCTACTAATGCTAGAAAGTAATCCCAATGGGTAAGTGTGAGGCCCCACACATTTATCATTAATCGATTGGGATCTCACCTCACTAACCACCCCTTCTTCACTTCCTTAGTGAAGCAAATGTATGCACAATACTCTTGTAAAATGTCCTGAGGGTGGCCATACTACCTCCATACTTGTATCCATGGGAATCTCTCAATCACCTGAATAAATCAGTTAATCAATGATCATGAGGTGAACATGTAGCCCAACTATGCTTGAGCATAATCCCAAGCCTTTGTATCCCTCCAATATCTCCACACCACTACAACTAAGTCATCTAGTTATGCCCTCCACTGGTTCATCTTACCTAGTGTAGGTTGGGTCATCTGCCCTTTGTAACTACATATGTAGGGCTCATGTGGTTGTCTCATATCCTCAAAAATAGGCCTAGTAATGGGAAAGTTCTCACATGACCACACATGTAATATGTACACCCCTACCACCATATTATTTGCCTCTCTATATGTGAACTCATGCATCTCATGGAACATATGAGCCATCATGCACTAACCCCATCCAAAATGAGTAGGTTGCTCTATCATATGTTGTAACATGCAACCTTATCCACACTCTAACTCATGCTAGCCTTTGTCAGGCATCTGGTAGCATCTGTGGAATGCATCTAATATCATTTCCAGTCTATGGATAGGACCATACTATTGTATCATCTCCTCCCTAGGGATGGCACTACCCATAATGATGTCATCCTAAAATATGACCCTCAGTGCTAAGGTACTTGAACTTGATTATGTATCATACTTGATACACAAGCCATAAAAGGGAATCTTGAGTATCCTATAGATATCATTTGACATGATTGTCATCTCACCATGAGGGAGGTGGAAGGTGTTCATCTTTGAATGGAAATGTTCCACCAGTGTTGTCAATAAACTGTGATTCACCCGAATGTTAGGGATATCACATAGATGTGCAAGGCCTAGTGTATCAATATGTATCAACTTTGCACCATCCAATTATCTGACTAAAGCCCTGCTAGATGGATACTGTGATAAAAAACTAACATCTAGGAAATACACTTGCAACTACATAAACAACATGATGATATCAGTGCTCCATGCTATCCAAATCTATGCAAAATGATGTACTGCTACTATATAGACATCCTATAACTACTTATATATATGCTACATTGACTTGTAATGATGCTAGAATAATGAAAAGAATCTAACTTTACTCACAAAATGATTCAATTCTCATCAAAATCTTGTGTGAGATTTCAGAATATCGCGTTAGGTTTCTATTTTGTTGCACGAACAAACTCTATTGCCGTGCGAGAAAACTCCCCATGCATGGGTGACCATTGACCCTATTGGAGTGTTTCCTGCATGAGACATGGGTATTTCTCCCAGGAGAATTCCCTCCTATCTATGCGAGATTATGCTCTTGTGACATTTGCTCATGTGAGGACTATGGTAAGCCCATGCAAGGAAATGAGACCTCACGTGAGGACTCGACACAGTTAACTCTAAAAAACTCAAAAAATGACAAAAATTCAATAACAAAAAATGAAATTTGAATTCATAATGAGGATTATTGACTACCTATAGGTGGTTCCTAGTCTATTGGCTAGCTATGTCACCTAGATCACTCAAATTGATGAGAATGCACAGGGACCACCATTTTCACCTCAGAGCTCCTTCTCCACAAAAGACAAATGATCAAATGATTTGAAAATGACCCTTTGAGGCTTCATATAGTTTTTGATCTAATTTTTCAAAGTGCTTTGAATGGCATGAAAATTATCCCCTCGCTAATTAGATCACTCTCAACTCACTTTCAAGATCGAAATTGAAATCTGACACACTTGAACAACTCAAAATTGCATTTTAAAATTTTGGGATTGACACAATCAAACCCTTGTGTAGTTTATGTTTGTTGGTGTTTGAAAATGTTACCCGTTTCCAATTACCCTGATGAGAACAAAACATATCTAGGGGCAGCTAACTCCCATTTTCAACATGCCCATTCAGACACCAGGCCAACTATAAGGCATGACCCTTCTTCTTCTTCAGGTTCTGCAAAACCTAGGCGGGTGAACCTCTTTAGATCTGACTATGTGACCAGTGCAATAACCATATTTAGGATCTATAAAAGTAGATGAAACCCCTAATATCTCCTAGTGGTTTATGAAACAACATAGATTCTACAATAGCTAGGTGCAAATCTATATTATTCATAAATTGAGTGAGGGTTTAAACTTTTATGTCCACTTCAACATGAAGGGAAAAAGATTGATTTATATTGAGAAAAGATAGCATGTTCAATATGCAGCAAAAAATTTAATGATCCTACAAACGACCAGTGCCTTATCCATTAGGGCAATTCTACACTCCAGAATTATGCATCCTTGAACATCAATCAACATATGGCATATGTTAAGACATTCATGTTCAGTCTGTTGACCTCATGACTTAGACAACAATATCCAATATAACCCCATACTCTCTTACTTCCTTCTTAATTGACTCTGCAACCTTGTCTTAAACCACAAGCAATTATATGACTCCTTGAGTTAAAGGCAAACAAACTTCAAACATACAACCGGGCAATTGCAAATAAGTTCAAGATATTTGTTCTTAAACATATAACATTACAAATTCAACAAGAAAGGAGATAGAATTATATTGAAATTCAAAACCTTCTGCACATTGTATTTATCTCCTTGAAATAAGTACATTAGGAATGCATAAAACAAGATACAAGATCACACTACTTTATCAGAACTATCTATGAAATCCATATGCTGTTCATACAAGATATGCTGGGTATGTGGCTTTCACAGCCTAAGCAGAGCTCTGAGAACTGGAAAAATAGAAAACCAACCAACCCCTTCTCTAGCCCTGGGATTTCACTTAAATACTATGAAATGCAACAAGCTTCAAGCATAGAGAACTGAAAAGTGTCCCTTACAAAAGATATCACAAGTTTGTAACAGAAAAAAGAAAAAGAAAAATGATTAACAAAACATCATGTAGATCAAATATTCTCTTGTAAGCTCCTTTTCTATTACCACTTTTTGCTGATTCGGATCTACCACTGATTTGTTGTGTGCGCAATTGCTAAGACTGCCCTATCAATGACAAAATCAACTCTGAAAAATACGCACCAACCTAGGCCCATGGGTTTTTTCAAGATGGCTACTGAATGAGAATAATCTTTACTTGCACATGCTCTGACAAACCTGACCACGGCATTCAAAACTTTGGCGCCCATGACATCGTTACTTCCTCGCTTGGTCCCACTATGCCACACATCGCAAAGTGGCATGCCCCCAATATTTATCTACCTCTCATCTTGAAAATGTGGTTATGCCTCATTCGTTGATCTCTCATAGATCGACGATGTTCATAACTTGTCCTCTTTACTCATACGAACACCTCCTTGTGTCTTCATAAGGGATAGATGTCACTTATGTGCTTGCCCGCTTTATTTAAACCATGCTCATCTTCATCTTGCGGGCAAGCGGCATCCAGTGATCTTATCCAAGATCAACGGTGAGTCAACCTTTTGAAATATCTTGGACCCACGTAATCAGACTGTGCTACGTGCCCTCTTTGCGCTTCCCCACATTTTGTAACGGCCTCGCATTTTGAAAATGTTGGTATGCATGGTCTGTCGATCTGAACAAGATCTATGATCGCTGAGACTTGCATGGTAAGTTTGAAAAGCAACTTTTTGGATTTAAAAATGTGTAAACCATGATTACCTTAAACTTAAAACAGATTTAATCAAAACATTATTTCAAGTTTGCCTAAGGCCCCTTTAAAAAAAAAGGCATGCCCTGAGCAACAAAATGAGAAGGGGCTAAAGGATTTCAAAGGACGTGGTAAATTTGTATAAAGTAAAAGGTTCTTGACTAAATTCTGCATATTAATTGGGGTAGAAAACAGATTTAGGATTTGTTCAAAATAAGACTTTGTCATATAACTCAGAATGAAAAATTATCATCATGGAAGGCTTAGGAAAACTGAATGAAAAGTGTCAGAAACATTGAACACCTTAAGGATCTCAAATGGATAGCCGGGAACACATTCAATTATGGGCATTCATAGGGCTTGACTTTCTCAAAATTTCAAATGGATGCTCAAAATGGGAATGCAATTTTGAGCGCCAACAGTGGCTCTGTCTGGGGATGCATGTCCCTTGTGGGCATGGTAAGATTCCAGATCTTTGGGAGAAGCAGACCACATACCTGAAACAACAAAACTTCTCTCGAACAACTTATTGAAAGCAAGGAAACAACTACAACTACCAAGATTATGTACACACGATGGCCCCAGGCCGCCGAACTTCAGCAAAATTGTTTACCTTTGTCATAAACATAATTCTCATTTGAACTTTCATGAGGTAAGCTGAAATTTCTACTCTTTTTAGTCTCACCAATCAGATTATCATTCTGAATCAACTCATTTAGCAAAACTGAATCTAAACATTGACTTTCACAATGCAAATAAAAACTATGTTCATCTTCAACCACTTACTTATTATGAAACTTCTGATCAACATGCTCAAAAATGTCAAACTGAAACTGACAACCTTCACTGTTTTCCTCCTCATCATATGAAAAATCAAAACAATGTTCAACAAGATCAACATGAAAAGAACCTGAAACATCATTAACCTTCCCTTCATTCACATTCTCTACATCCAGCAAATCATCATGTGTAAAAATGTTTGAGGTACTATCATCTACAACTCCAAAGTCTAACAAAGATTGTTCAGATTCTACCTCTTTTTCCATGTCAAACTTTGGGGAATTGATTTGACTGAATGAGAAAGTATTATGAGAGAACATATAAAGATCCTTAGAGATACTTACGTGCTTTTCAAACTCACGAGCCAATAATTCTGAGATTTTATCGGAGCTCAAGAAGATTGCCTCACAAATCTTCTCTTGGCTGTGGTTGTCATCTGGGCAACATGAAGAACTTACAACAGGAAGATCATTAGTGTAACAATCTAGAAAATCAGAATTATTACAACATTCTTTCTTATCATGGCAATCACTAGATCTACTATTGTTACAACTTTCTTCAACTTCATATGTACTGTAACAAAATTTATCTTCTCTTTTATATCCATCCTTTTCATGCTGATTGCTATTACCTGATTCATTAACATTTGAATCCACCTCTTCATAATCAGAAGACAGATTATCTTGCTCTATGGACTCATTGTATTCATTACTACCCTGACTTTCAGCACACTCATTATCATCAAGAGACATAACATGAAATCTATAATCACCACTTTCCATCTCCTGAATGAATTTTTCAGTTTGCAAAATTATTTGTAACCTTATAGGTGCTGGCCAATCGACTGAATCGGGTACTAGAACATCAAGGAAAATATTTGGCAGGGAAGATTCCTCAGGTCTACAATGAAAAGGCATCTTACTGATTACTAACTTAAGCCTTAAATAACATTTTTCGACACTTAAACCTTGAGTACTTCCTACCTCAATTCTTATAAGATTGACAATCCTTTTGTAAACCAGTCTATTCAACATAGCAATGTTATTACTCATGATTTTCAAACTCTCAGAATTTGGCAAACTAATCTCAGATTTGAGATCTAACTCCATGATAGAACAAAATTTCTACCTCTTCCTTCTAGTGCTGAAAATCACTTGATAGAGGCACTGATTCTAACCTTTGATTTCCATTAAAAGAAAACATGAAAACCAAAATACCTCAAGTGCTGATGCTAAACTTCGATCTGCTAATTTGGCATAGGTGCAAGACTGAAATTCTTTCACACCACTTATCAAACTTTTTAGAGTCACCACCTCTTTGCAAGAGGAATGAAATAATCACTGTTGTGATTCACTTTTTATATTTCAATTTCTTATAACAACAGATTGCAACCAACACTTAAAAACTTATCAAGAATTTAAAACTCCTTTTCAAGAAACTACCAAAAGCTTCAGATCTACCCATACAATTGAAAGTCTTTCAAGATTTTGCAATGAAATCAACTAGGAACAAATTGGTATAGAGATTTGAGAGTCGCCACTCACACTTTGTGAGAAATAAAACACAATTAGTCACTTGACAAATCTGAACCAGACCTTCAATGTAGGAAATACTTTGCAGATCATTATTATCTTGGAAAGAAAATATACTTTATAAATGAATTCTTGACTCTGAAACTTTCTCAGCAGTATTTGCAAACTGGACTGATTGAAGATAGACCTATGACAGTCATAGAACACAATTTTCATCTAGTTTCACAACATACTATTGTCCATGAATAAAGCTTAACTGGGGTGCATGATATTTGAGTAAGAGACCTAGAAAACACATCAGACAACCTACTGCTGCAACTTTTTTATGCACTTCTTCTATTGTATTGAATCTCTTCTTTTAAATTCTCAAGGTTTTTCTTAAATTGGATTCAATACATTCCCCAGTAGAGTCGCCATTTTGTTGGCGACTCGGATGGGCCAAACCCAACTGAGAGTAGGACTGAAATATTCAACTTACACCAGAGAGTCTTGTCCTTCTAACAATGAATTTCTTCACTATCATTCCCCAGCAGAGTCGCTATTTTGTTGGTGTTTGAAAATGTTACCCGTTTCCAATTACCCTGATGAGAACAAAACATATCTAGGGGCAGCTAACTCCCATTTTCAACATGCCCATTCAGACACCAGGCCAACTATAAGGCATGACCCTTCTTCTTCTTCAGGCTCTGCAAAACCTAGGTGGGTGAACCTCTTTAGATCTGACTATGTGACCAGTGCAATAACCATAGTCAGGATCTATAAAATTAGATGAAACCCTTAATATCTCCTAGTGGTTTATGAAACAACATAGATTCTACAATAGCTAGGTACAAACCTATATTATTCATAAACTGAGTGAGGGTTTAAACTTTTATGTCCACTTCAACATGAACGGAAAAAGATTGATTTATATTGAGAAAAGACAACATGTTCAATATGCGGCAAAAACTTTAATGATCCTACAAACGACCGGTGCCTTATCCATTAGGGAAATTCTACACTCCAGAATTATGCATCCTTGAACATCAATCAACATATGGCATATGTTAAGAAATTCATGTTCAGTCTATTCACCTCATGACTTAGACAACAATATCCAATATAACCCCATACTCTCTTACTTCCTTCTTAATTGAATCTGCAACCTTGTCTTAAACCACAAGCAATTATATGACTCCTTGAGTTAAAGGCAAGAAAACTTCAAACATACAACTGGGCAATTGCAAATAAGTTCAAGATCTTTGTTCTTAAACATATAACATTAAAAATTCAACAAGAAAGGAGACATAATTATATTAAAATTCAAAACCTTCTACACATTGTATTTATCTCCTTGAAATAAGTACATTAGGAATGCATAAAACAAGATACAAGATCACACTACTATATCAGAACTATCTATGGAATCCATATGCTATTCATACAAGATATGTGGCTTTCACAGCCTGAGAAAAGCTCTAAGAACTGGAAAAATAGAAAACCAACCAACCCCTTCTCTAGCCCTGGGATTTCACTTAAATATTGTGAAATGCAACAAGCTTCAGGCATAGAGAACTGACAAGTGCCCCTTACAAAAGATATCACAAGTTTGTAACGGAAAAAGAAAAAAGAAAAATGATTAACAGAACATCATGTAGATCAAATATTCTCCTGTAAGCTCCTTTTCTGTTACCACTTTTTGCTGATTTGGCTCTACCACTGATTTGTTGTGTGCACAATTGCTAAGACTGCCCTATCAATGACAAAATCAACTCTGAAAAATACGCACCAACCTAGGCCCGTGGGTTTTGTCAAGATGACTATTGAATGAGAATCATCTTTACTTTCACGTGCTTTGACAAACCTAACCGCGACATTCAAAACTTTGATGCCCATGACATTGTTACCTCCTCACTTGGTCCCACTATGCCATGCATCGCAAAGTGGCATGCCTGCAATATTTATCTACCTCTCATCTTGAAAATGCGGGTATGCCTCATTCGTTGATCTCTCATAGATCGATGATGTTCATAACTTGTCCTCTTTACTTGTACGAACACCTCCTTGTGTCTTCATAAGGGATAGATGTCACTTATGTGCTTGCCCGCTTTATTTAAACCATGCTCATCTTCATCTTGTGGGCAAGCGACATCCGGTGATCTTATCCAAGATCAATGGTGAGTCAACCTTTTGAAATATCTTGGACCCATGTAATCAGACTATGCTACATGCCCTCTTCGCGCTTCCCCACATTTTGTAATGGCCTCGCATTTTGAAAATGCGGGTATGCATGGTCCGTCGATCTGAACAAGATCTACTATCGCCGAGACTTGCATGGTAAGTTTGAAAAGCAACTTTTTGGATTTAAAAATGTGTAAACCATGATTACCTTAAACTTAAAACAGATTTAATCAAAACATTATTTCAAGTTTTCCTAAGGCCCCTTTAAAAAAAAAAAAGGCATGCCCTGAGCAACAAAATGAGAAGGGGCTAAAGGATTTCAAAGGACGTGGTAAATTTGTATAAAGTAAAAGGTTCTTGACTGAATTCTACATATTAATTAGGGTAGAAAATAGATTTAGGATTTGTTCAAAATAAGACTTTGTCATATAACTCAGAATGACAAATTATCATCATGGAAGGCTTAGGAAAACTGAATGAAAAGTGTCAGAAACATTGAACACCTTAAGGATCTCAAATGGATAGTCGGGAACACATTCAATTATGGGCATTCATAGGGCTTGACTTTCTCAAAATTTCAAATGGATGCTCAAAATGGGAATGCAATTTTGAGCGCCAACAATGTTTTTGATATAATAGGAATATTTGAGCCATATTTTCTCAACATTTTCACACTTTTTCATAAAAAGTCAACTTTGGTCAAACTTGGTTACTTGGATCTCTGAATCACTCTAAATTGACTCCAATTTTTTTCCATACTATTCTAATATGTTCTACATTATTTTGAATCTTGGATCACATTAGCATCTTCAAATCTACTACTCTTCATCACTATTCTAATGTGTCATCTTTTGATTTCACTCTTGAGGTGGCAAGATGATTACACCATTGAATCAATCAAATCTTGCTTCAATCTAATCTGAACTTAATGAACTCATTGCTAGGTGCATCTCATCACTAGGAGCATGTCTGTTCCCTTTATCTAGAATCATATGCTATCTATCTTATTTATCGATCAGCTTATCAAACTTAGAGCAATCTTTATCATACCTCAATGAACATGTATTTGGGCATTCTATTTGGACTCTTGAGGGCTAAGGATCATTCTAGGGATAATCATATGACTCATGATTGGTCTTTTTATCTTTTAATGGACCACTATTCAAGTATTCTATCAGGACTCAAGAGGACTAAGCTTCATTCTAGAGATAATCCTAAGATATCTTTTAGTCACTATTTAATAGACACGTATCAAGGTATTCTAACCTTGACTCCTGAGGATTAAGTCTAATTCTAAGTACAATCCTATGAATTTTGATTGATCTTGTCATATTTTAATGGGCAAGTATCTGATCATTCTAACCCTAACTGTAAAGGATTAAGTCTCGTTCTAGGAATGATCTTATGAATCGTGACAATATTTATTCTCTTGGATTGGTTTCTAGGTGTTCTATCTAGACTCCGTAGGGTTAAGCTTCATTCTGGAGATAACCCTAAAAATCTCATCAATTGGTTTTCATATCATCAATCTTAGAACTAATCTCAGTTCTTATTTTATACTTCAAACTTTTGATTTCTTTGAATCATTATGCTACTCACACATTGATTCAAAGAGGGGTAAATGTAATACCCCAAAATTGGCACATTGGCATTCTGAACCAATTTCGGTGCATCAATATTACAAAATCAATTACTTCATCAATTAGGTCCTATTGTACTAGAAATTTTTTATTTTGATTATTTTTACATAACCTATGTGTCAAATGTAGAAAACCCCTCATTTGTATTAATCACATACTTTATTTAATTCCTAAATATCAACTTAAATTAGCTAAATTAACCTTCTAATAAAATTAATTTAATTACAAGTTCTAGCACTTTCATTAAGTTAAAATCACCCCCTTTAGCTAATACATGTTAAAATAAAATTAAATATATTTTATTCAATTAAATATTCTCATCCTATTTATTGAATCTAATTATTTAATTAATCCAAATATTAGATTATGAGGTCGTATCTAATTGAATAAATCAATATTCCTCCCAAATCCATCTCATTCAATTCCTTCAAAAATGGAAGACTCAATCTCTCCTCTAATCTAAACCATTTTTCTAGTTTGATCTTGATTGTTGATTGGGTCCAAGATTCCCTAAAAGAGACCCTCGACCTCTCATTTGGAGAGGATGAAATAGATGAGTATTGAATCAATGTTGGATTGAACACTCAAGCATTTTGGATTCACAAATCTATTGCTTTCGTATACTTTCTCTTATAGATTACAATGCATCCATTTAGAGTAATTTGCTTATCTCATTCTTAGATTAATCTATATGTCATCTATATTAATTCACATCTTTGCATACAAAATCTCAAAAAATATAGATTAATCTTACATTCATCTAGATTAAATCCTTCGTTCTAGTTGGTATGGTTACTAAACTCTTTATTCTGAGAGTACATAGTAAAACCTCGTCTAGATAGAAGGAAAGAAACCACCTTGTGCAGACATTCAAGATGAATAATCTCATGTTCATTCCTAGATGTACCTAACAAATAATTATTATGTTGAAGTGTGTGGTTAATTTGGAGGGCCATATTTGACACTCATAAATAGAAGTCTCCAAGATATGAATAAGAATGATAATTGTATAATTGTATCAACAAGTATCCAACATCTACCAATCTGAGAGGGACTCAAATGGTAAGAAGTCACTACCTTTTGACTATTGGAAATATAATAGGAGTAACTGAGAGGGGAGGGGTGGATTAGTTACTACAGTACTAAATCCTAGATCCCTTAGATGTCAGTATAAAATGTAAACAGATAACTGAATACTATTGAAGCTTGGTAAGCACATAGAAAATGATGTAACTTGGTAATAACTGGATTAGCTTGGTAAATTATTAACATATAAACCTTTAGATGTTATATGTGACTACCATTACTTTAACTTAGTTGAAAAAACATAAAATAAAATAGCATGAACACATTTGACACTAGGATTTAATGTGGAAACCCAATTTGGGAAAAACCACCAATTTCAACTAGTTACTATTTTTCACTCTTCTGAAGTGAGCCCTGTTAGGAGCCAACCCTATTAAAGGTTACAAAATACACTATTAGGTATGACCCTATTAGGAGTGGACTTTTTAGAGGTCTTGAGAATAATTCATGGAATTGCCACCTTGTTAGAGGATTTGCAAATAGTTGTTAAGCCAACTCTATTAGGAGATTTAGATCACTGCTACAATGGTTAGAGAGTAACAATGATATAATCTAATTTGAATGAAACTAAATTGCTAATTATAGATCTTTGTTCTGGCTTGTATTTGATCCTTCCTAATAAAATATAACTTTTCTACTCCACAAGGATATTCTACAACTTGACCTTATACTTATATCTTCCACTTTGTCAAGTTGGCTAAAATACAACTTGGAATAATCAATATTCATCACCTTAGTCGGCTGGAATCAATAGATAAATAAATTAAGCTTAATATGCCAAAATAAGAAAATCCTTTGTTAGCTGACCCAGCTCGGTAGAAACTAACTCAAAAATGATTTCCTTTGTTAACCAATAAAAGCTTGGTTAATATTGAAAAATTGTGAAAATCCTTTGGTAACTGAGTGAGCTTAGTTAGCACTAGTTCCATCCAACTTTCCTTCATTAACTAAGTGAGCTTGGTTAACACTCACTTTCTACAACTTTTCTTTTGACACCCAAGTGAACTCGGTAGACATTGCCTTCTGAACTAGGAAAACACATGAAAGCTCAGTAGACATTAAGAATTATCTTCTCTACCTGAGTGAGCTTTGCATATACTAATTGATAATGATATGACATTTGTGTAACATCTAAGACAACACACAATTAATCAATTATATCCAATAATCTCCCTCTTTGGCATTGATGGCAGCGCAACATGTCATAGCATAATGAAATTTTGGATTTTAGACTTGAGGACTCCATCTATCAGTATGAGCTCTTCCTTTCACTGGATTCTATCTACAATAGCTGCTACCAAGTTCATTTAGAATATTCTCCCTCTTTTAGCAAACTTTTTCTTTAGAAAAACTTCTCCCTCTCTAGATCCTTACTTTATTCTGGTTCCAAAAATTTCTCAAAGATATGACAGTAAACTTCTCCCTCTTTGATAACACATGCCAAAGAAAATAATTCTATAAATACTAATGTACCTTAAGTACTGATTCATTTGCAATATGCCCTTGCTAATTTTGCACCAACTTATTGATCTTTAACATGTTCTGGTTGATACATTCACTAAACTTCATTTAGTGAATTTCAGATAGAGGAATGACCCCTAGGTTACCTCTTAGATATAGAAACGCATCCTTAGGTAATGGCTTGGTGAATATGTCTTCAATCTATTCTTTTGTATTCACATATTCCAATTTGACTTCTTTATTCTACACTAATTCTCTTAAGACATGATATTTTATAGCAATATGCTTTGTTTTGGAATGCATTATTGGATTCTTTGATATGTTGTTTGCACTACTATTATCACAATATATGACAATTGGATCTTTGATCTCTACCTTCATTCCTTCCAGTAGTTATTTGAACCAAAATATATTAGAACAATTGACTTATATCGCTACATATTTTGCCTCTGTTGTGGATTGAGATGTACAATTTTACTTCTTACTTGTCCAAGATACTAGTTTCTTACCAAGAAAGAATGCTCCACCACTAGTGCTTTTTCTATCATCAATACTTCATGCCCGATTAGCATTAGTAAACACATTTAAGTACAAATTGCCTCCATGTTTGTACCATAAGCCATATTCTTTAGTACCTTTCAGATATCTCATGATTCTCTTGATTGCCATCATGTGATTTTCTTTGGGATTTTTTGAGAATCTTGCCACCATACCAACTACTAATGCAATATCAAGCCTTGTATGCACTACATACTATAGTTTTTTAATAATTTATCTATATGTGGTCTGATCTACTACCTTGGAATCATCATTTTCAGAAAGCTTATGTCCAGTAGACATAGATGTTCCAACAGGTTTTAAATCTTCCATTCCAAATTTTTTTAGTATCTCCTTGATATACTTTGATTGAGTGATGTAGATACTATCTTTGTTCTACTGTATTTGTAATCCAATAAAGAATTTTATTTCACCAAACATGGACATCTCAAATTCTTTACTCATTTCTTCTAAAAAATCTTTACATAAGTCATCATTTTCTTTGAATAGAGTATCATCAAAAAATATATCTACCAACACAATCTTCTTATTTGGTCCTTCTTTGATATACAAACTATTGTTGTCATTTTTCCTTTGAAAACCAATCCATACCAAGTAATTGTGTAGTCTTTTATACCAAGCTCTGGGAGCTTGTTTGAGAGCATATAATGCTTTGTGTAGTTTGAAAACCATGTCTCTTTTGCTAGGATCTACAAAACCTTTTGGTTGCTCAATGTAGACTTCGTCATCAAGAATTCCATTCAAGAACATAGATTTAACATCCATTTGATATAGTCTAAATGCTCTATGTGTTGCATATGCTAGTAAAGTTCTAACACCTTCTAGTCTTCCCACAAGAGAAAAAGTCTCACCATAGTCAATACATTCTTCTTGAGAATAACCTTTGCACACTAATCTTTCTTTGTTTCTTGATATTTTTTCATCTTCATTTAGCTTATTTCTAAATACCCACTTTGTACCAACTATATTTTTATCCTTGGGTCTAAGAACAAGAGTCCAAGTTTTTTTCTTTTCTATTTTTTCTATTTCTTCATTCATTGCTTCAATCCAACTTTCATTTTCTAGAGCATATTTAACACTTCTAGGTTCAATTTTAGGAAGTAAACATGTACCTTTAAATTTGCTTCTTGTCATTATTCCATCTGATTTATCTCCAATGATCTGATCATGTACATGATGTCTTCTAACATATCTTGCTAACACAGGCTCTTTGGTCTTTAAATGAGTTCCACCATCTTCTTGAATTTTAGTCTCAAGCTTGGGTCCTTCTATCTGTGACTTAGGTCCATCGGGCTTAGTTTGAACTAGCTTGATAACCTCTGATTGTGACATGGGTCCTTGTAGCTCATGTTGCACTGTCTACAACATGGTAACTATTGAATTTTTTGGGGACTTGGGAGATGAAGCTTCTTTTCTTACAAATAGATTTGTCAAGGTATCAGGTTCAAAGTAAACAAATCTTCTATAATCTTCAGGTTCCTTGTTGCTTTCTTCTTCACTCTTTTCTACAAATTCATCAATTGTGACGTGTGCACTTTCTATAATTTTGTGAATAGAAAAATTCAAACATCTGTATGCTTTACTTCTATAGGAGTATCCTAGAAATATGTCTTCATCACCTTTTACATTAAATTTTCCTTTTCTAGATTATTTTAATATATAACATTTGTTGCCAAATACTTTCAAGTAACTTATATTAGGTTTGTAGCCATACCATAGCTGATAAGGTGTTTTTTTTAAATCTTTCTTCAAATGAACTCTATTCAAGATATGAACTACAGTGTTGATAGCTTCCAGTATTTGAGAAAACCATTCTTTGCAATCATCAGTGTTCTTGCACAGTCCATGACAGATATGTTTCTTCTTTCAGCTATACCATTTTGTTGTGGTATACTAGGGGCTGACACTTGTCCTTTGATTCCTTTTTCAATGTAAAAATTATTGAATTCATGGGAGATAAACTCACCACCTCTGTCTGATGTTAAGCATTTCAACTTCTTTCTAGTTTCTTTTTCTACTCTTCTCAGATACCACTTAAATTTTTGAAAGACTTCTAATTTTTCTTTAAGTACATTACTATCATCATTTTGGAGTAGTCATCAACAAAAAGAATGAAAAAAAATTCTCCACTATAACTCTCTATTCCAGTAGGTCCACATAAGTATGTATGAACAATTTTCAAGACTTCTTCTGACTGATAGTCTTTGCTCTTGAAGCTTATCTTTCTCATCTTACCAATTTGGAAATTCTTGCATAGACCCATGCCAAGTTTCTTCAAACTAGGAATACCTCTTACTCTTCAATGTTTTCTTATTTTAGCTAGATTATCAAAGTTCACATGACATAGCCTTTTGTGCTATAACCATCTTTCTTCTACTTGAGCAATAAAACATGAACAATCACTACGATCAAGATAAAATAGATTACCTTTTGTTTGCTTGCCAGATCCAACCATAATTCCTTTTCTATCTAATAATTTGGCCTGTCCATTCATGAATTCTACCTTGAATCCAATGTTATTCAATTGTGCCACACTCAATATATTATGCTTTAGTCCTTCAACCCAATAAGCATTGTCATATACAAGTTCTCTAGTTAATAAAATACATCCTTTTTCTTTTATGTTACAAGGTTCATTGTTTCCAAATCTTACACTACCTCCATCATAATATTCCATATCCTCATTTTTTTTTTGTCACTTGTGATATGATGTGAGAAACTACTATCAATAATCCATATATCATTTTTTCTAACATGAGAGATAAGTGCCATTTTATCTACTTCATCATCAGATTCATCTTTCACGAAAATATATACCATTTCATCTTCACTGTTATCAGAATCTTTAGCTATAAAATAAGAATTCTTACCTTTGTCCTTGTATTTCTTGTAGTTGTTGGAGTCCTTCTTTCCTTTATGCTCGTTTTTTTTCTTCTCATCCTTGATTTCCTTTTTTGGACACCTAGCATCAATATGACCAACTTCTTCACAAGAAAAGCAAATCAGAGGAACTTTACCTTTGTACTTTCCTTTGCCTTCAGAATATTTCCTTGCAAGCAAGGCTTCAACAACTTCAAGATCATTGTCTTAACTTTTTTTTGATGTTCCATTTTCTTCAATTCCTAATTGACTATATTTTGACTTTTTACCCTTTTCTTTGAGTGTGAGTTTAGCTTTGAGTGCAAATTCAATATTCTTTAAAGCAGGAACATAGTTATCATAGTTATCTAATTCAAAAGTTGTCAATCTTCCAACTAGAGCATCCAAGCCTATTTTGTTATTTGGATCACATCTCTTTTCTTGAATAGTAGACACTCTAATTACATAAATAGGAAGAAGAGTTCTAAGTACTTTACTTACAATAGTTTCCTCCTTAATGTCTCCTCTAGATGCTTTGATTGCACTTACACTGGCCTTGATTCTTTCCACATATTTTGCAATGTTTTCATCTTCTCTCATTCTCATTTGATCAAATTGTCCTCTGAGGCTTTATGCTTTAGCTCTTCTTACATTTTCATCTCCTCCATAGATATTTTTCGGTTTGTTCCACATTTCATAAGTGGTTTTGGATTCTTTTACCTCATCAAATTCAACATGATTGAGAGCAAATGCAATGTCAATCATCATGATATTATGATTCTTCTTTCCAGTAATATCTTCAACTGATAAAGTTCTAGTGGGAGTCTTATATTCAACATCAAGATACTTGTAGCTTGAATCACTAATAGTAGCTAGATGTAATCTCATAAGTTTGTGCCATGCTGCAAAATTGTCTCTGTTCAGCCTAGGAATCTCTCTTTTGTAAGACATCCTAATCTTTAGCTTAGGTCCTTAGGAGCTTCTCTGCAAGTACCAAAAGCTCTGATACCAATTGTTGGAAATATAAGAGGAGTAACTAAGAGGGAAGGGATGAATTAGTTTCTACAAAAATAAATCTCAGATCCCTTAGATGTAAGTATAAAATGCATACAGATAACTAAATACTACTGAAGCTCGGTAAGCACACATAAAATGTTGTAACTCGATAATAACTGGATTACCATTATATGTAACCTTTATATGTTATATGTGATTACCATTACTTTAACTTAGTTGCAAACACATAAAAGAGAATAGCATGAACACATTTGACACCAATATTTAATGTGGAAACCCAATTTGGGAAAAACCACCAATTGCAACTAGTTACTATTTTTCACTCTTTTGAAGTAAGCCCTATTAGGAGTTAACCCTGTTAAAGGTTACAAAACACACTATTATGTGTGATCCTATTAGAGTATTTTATCACCCTATTAGGAGTGGCCTTGTTAGAGATCTTGAGAACAATTCATGGAATTGCCACCTTGTTAGAGGATTTGCAAATAGTTGTTAAGCCAACTCTATTAGGAGATTTAGATCACTTCTACAATGGTTAGAGAGTAACAATGAGATTACCTAATTTGAATGTAATTGAATTGTTGATTACATATCTTTGTTTTGGCTTGTACTTGATCCTTCCTAATTGAGTATAACTTTGTTGCTCCACAAGGATATTCTTCTTATCCTTCAAATTTGCTTCCTCTTCTCATCATTAAATCTTCAATCATATCTTCATACTTGCACACTTTGAAATCACAACTTAACCTTATACTTATATCTTCTACTTTGTCAAGTCGGCTCAAATATAACTTAGAATAATCAATATTCATCACTTAGTCAGATGGAATCAATAAATAAATCAATTAAGCTTAATATGCAAAAATAAGAAAATCCTTCTTTAGCTAACCCAGCTTGGTAGAAACTTACTCAGAAATGATTTCCTTTGTTAACCAACAAAAGCTTGGTTAACACTGCAAACTTGCAAAAATCCTTTGGCAACCGAGTGAGCTCTGTTAGTACTGATTCCATCCAACTTTCCTTCATTAACTGAGTGAGCTTAGTTAATACTTACTTTCTACAACTTTTCTTTTGATGCCTGAGTGAACTTCATAGACATTGTCTTCTAAACTAGTCAAACACAGGAACACTCGATAGACACTAAAATTTTTCTTCATTGCCTAAGTGAGCTCGACATATATTGACTAATAAAGATATGACATTTGTGTAACACCAAAGACAACACACAATTAATCAATTGTACCCAACACTAACTAGATGGTCATCTAATCAAGATTCCATCCCCACCATGTACGGAAGATAATGAATGATCCACACACATATAATCAAATCATAAAAAATTCCTAAAAAAGGAATTCTAATGGCAAAATCTACCTCAAGGGTACACAAACTACCAATAGAGAAAGATAACCAAAGTCAAACAAGATGTTCAACGAATCATACACCACATACCAAGGTCAACATCAAACACCAAGTATAAATCAAGTCTCAAAAGGGAGAGATATAACTTTGAAAGAATATCCATTCCCAAACCAAGTGCCAAATGGAAAAAAGCACAATAACTAATAGATAACCAATTGCCATCAATGAAAGTAAATCACCAATAATAAATCACATACAACAATAGAACACCGCCAAAAAATAATTGAGACTCATAAAAAAAAGTCAACTATGAACAATAAATGAGATCCAATCAATAAGTAACAACTCACAATAAATACACCATCAAGAGTGACAACCAAAAATTACACCACCAAAGGAAAAAATAAAAAAAATATGGAGACTTGGGCTACATACTAGGGAGTGTCATCACATGAGCCAACTCTAAGGTTTCCTTAGCAATCTCTTAGGACCCTAATCCCCTTGTGACTCTATGCAAAACCAAAATACCCTCTAGTAATGACAATGAAAATAGTCATACCTCTCAAGGTATCATCCCAATCCTATCCTTAGCCTACACAAGCACTCAATGCATGGATGTGGAAAAATCTCTAACTTATCTTTTTATTTATCTCAAGGCATGGTTGAAGCAATATTTTTAATTACTATGTTATCACTTAATACACAACTTAAAATGGTAAAGTGATTGAGAATTCCTTTTAGGCTGGAGATTAGGCTCTATAAAAATAGAAGAAATGTGAATGCCCTACTTAGGAAAAAGGGAATTGTATTCCTAATTGTCTAGGTCTTACATTGTCATAGAAGTATATGGATCTAGTTTGTATAAGATAACTGATATGAATGGTTTACCTCTTAAGGAACCTATTAATATTATGCATTTATGGTCTTATTATGCATAATTTTAATCTTTTCATCTTTTCCTTATGTGCTATCATTTTCCTTTTGAGTATAGTTTATGCTTTCTCAAATGTGCTAAATAACATTTTCATTGAAATATTTAACTTTAAAATGCTAGTGTATATCTTTTATAATCACTCATGTTTATTACTTTAATTATTATTCTATTAATCATACAAAAAATTAATCATATACACATTAAAAATGAAAGTACATCATGTGTGTATATGTGTGTGTGTGTAAATAAATAAATAAATTAATTAATTAATTAATTAAAATATATATATATATATATATATGTATGTATGTATGTATGTATGTATGTATGTATATGTGTGTGTGTATTTATGTATGTATACACACAAGCGCGCGCACACACACACACACACACACACACACACACACACACACACACACACACACACACACTCCCCAAGTTTTACTGTCCCTTATAGTGTGCCTCTGAGGTGGTGGGTGTTCTTGAAGCTAAGACCATGTCTCTCAAGACATCCCTCAAAAAGGATTGCCACTCTTCATTATTGGTTGCATATCACATGTATATCTATCATTAATCATATAATTTTAGATTTTTCATCATTATAATCAATTATGCTTATATCAAAATTTTCTCATACATTGATCTCCCTTATGGAAGATAAGATCTCTCTCTTGAGATGATGTTGGGGGCACAAGTCAAATTCTCTCTCCTTGCTCTACCTATCTTTTCCTAGGTGAGGGAATCTATGTACAAGATCATGTTAGCCAAGATCATAGAGGTATGACCTCCACAAGGGATGATGGAGCCTCCTCTATTGTCACCCATACTATTGGCACCCCCTCTCCTCTCTCTAATACCATAGCCTTTCCACCAAGTGGTAGGTCACGTCCATCCGCTCCCTCCTTGTTATCCCCTCTACATTAAGCCTTGAAGAATGGACTTGGATCCCCAATGGGGTAGTCATTTGGGAATAGGGGTCTCATGCCGCCACATGCTTACATTTCATATATTGTCCCTTGATACTCCTACATCCTCTATTATAGTAGAGTTTGCAACATTATCCATTTTATCTATATATTTCATCTCTATATCATCAATAGTAGGGCATGGTACTATCCCAAGCCTCTCTATATGCCTTTTCCCATGGCTTTACTCGGGTACAAGTGTAAGAGGTGTTGGTCTTAGAATGGTCTTGACATTCGAGTGTCAACACACTTAACCAATTCCACCATATATGCTAAGTACACTATGTATGCCTAGTGAATATAGTAACTACTAAGTCAGAATCTTAACAGGTGTCGAGTGACTTCACGTGTTGATGAAGTAATAGATGCCAAGCAAGACAAAGCATAGTATGTGTTGAGTGATTTAGGAAGACTCATGTGCTAAGCAACATAGAGTGCAATAGGTATTGAGAAAACCAGAGATGTAATATGTGTTGAGCAATACAGGAACATTCATGTGTTGAGCACCAATGGTCCAATATATGCCAAGTAACACAAAATCAACATATTAATTTGTGCCCTCACAAACTCAAATGTAAACCATTTTTGGAGCTGACATAGAGAGATTTTGAAGGAGAGAAAGGATCAGGATGAATCATTCACATTCCCTATGCGATTTACATGGAGCTAATCAGAAAAATGGAGAAGGCATGCAACTAATGAGAAAAATGTAAGGTATGAGCAAGAATTTGAGATTCAATATGAATTGTAGATCCATACTTAACCCTAAGTCTTTGCATTCTTTATAAGGAGGTTGAATGCACCATTTCATATGTGGATGAGAACAGTGTATGGGGAGATTATAGAAAAAATTTAGTGTGAAGAAGGAAAGACTTAGAGGAATAGAGCAGCAATTTCATATCCAGTTGATTAGTGCAGCACAAGGGACAAAGAATGCATATAGAGATTAGATCAAGCAAGGATCAAAATAGGAAGAGTAGATCTAGTACCTAAACCCAACAATTGAAAATTACACTCTATCAGGTCAAATGTTCTAATACTTTCTCACCATTGTATTAGATGTTGAAATCCTATATTGATAGGTTAGCTTAACAGCTAGGTAGGAGAACCTTTGGAGAAGGTGATTGAAAATCCTATGTATTAGGCAGGTTTAACAACCTATTATAAATCCTTTAACAGGGTGACACTTCATGTGAAGTGTTTGTAAATCCTCTAACCAGGTCACTATTGACACAGTGTGAAGCCTTTAACAGGGCAAGCCTTTGATAGGGCAAACCATCGGAAGTGGTTGAACATATTGCTGCAGTGATTTTTGTGGTTATCATCTCCACCCCAGTTTTACCTTCTTATTCTTGGAGGGTTTTTGGGTTATCAAATCCAATGTTATGTGTTATTGCATGTGATTTACTTCATGTTTTTTTATATGTTTACATGCATGCAATTTTTGTTTCAGTTATATGCTTAAAAGATAGAAAAAGGTTAAAAACTAGGTACTTCTGATTCACCCCCCCTCTCAGAAGTACTCTTCCCATTTTGAACATTCCAACAATTGGTATTAGAGATTTGGTTCTCACAAGGAGAAGCCTAACAGCTTGGAGAAAAAGGTCAAAAGATGGAAGTCTTCAAACTTGGGAAGATCATAGACAATTAGGTGATTGATGTGCAACTACCTCTACACAAAGTAGAGGAAGCTAGGGAGGAATTGAGAAAATCCTTGAAAAGAAGAAAGGAGATAGCCATAGCTGAAAATGACATACACTACAAGGAGGTTGATACCACGCAAGTGTTTTCCAATGGAGATTCCAAGGAATTTGATGCAGCAATAGCAGAATTGATGGAGAAAAATAGAGCACAAGTTGAAGAAATCAGACTACTCAAGCTTGAACAAGAATCACAAGTCATAATTCTTTGTGAAGTGACTAAACAAAAGAAAAGAGCTATCAAAGAAAAGGCCATGATAGAAGATGACAAGAGAAGTCTTACCAATAGGTTGGAAGAGAAGACAATAGAGTTAGAAAAAATCTCGAACATGCAGTTAGACATCTTAAACTAGATGATGAATGCTCATCATGAGCTAAAGATGAAGGACATTGAGATCTCCACCTTGAAAATTAAGAATGGACAATTGCAGAATGAATTGAAGAGAGAAAAGGAGATAGCAGAAAGCTACAACAAACCCAATGAGGCCATCAAGTTCTTTGAACAATTGTTGAAATCACCAAGGGCTAGTAATGACACTTCAGGACTTGGCTACATCAGCACTAAAAAAGGAGAATCATCGAAGGCTACAAAAGAAATAATCAATAAAGGTAATAACACTAAACCTACCTATCATTTCTGTAATAAAAAGGGGCACACTGCTAATGTTTGCAAGAGTAGAAAGACCAATCAGCAGGATACATCCAAAAACAAAGGTTATTGTCACAAGTGTAACATGCAAGGACATTCAAGACAAGACTATAGAACCAAGATCATGAGGACACCAAGATTTGAAGGTCACTGCTACAATTGCAAAAAGTATGGACATAGAACTTTTGAGTGTAGATCAAAGCCTATGTGGACACCTAATCAGCCTGCAAGAAGAAAAAACTACGCACATCACTACAATTGGGATTACAATACTAGGTATAGCTACCATTATTGTCAGGAATATGGGCACATCCTTGAGAATTGCATAAGAACACATTTCAAGAGAAATTACAGTAGGTGGTTAAGCCAAAAACATGTTTTAGTTGTTTGAAGATTGGTCATATCAGTAGGAACTGTCCTACAAAGTCAAAAGCATCGAAGCCAAAAGTCAAAAAGGGTAAAGAAAAAGTCAATGTAGAACAAATAAGAGGACAAATGAACAAGACATGGAAGAAGAAAGGTGAATGCAGCACATCAAATGGAGAGATCACTTCACCCAAGAGGTTAAGTGATCACATTTCATCTAACTAAGCAAAGAGAAATGCATGGAACTGATATACAAAGTCAAATCATACATTAATTCCAAAGAATAAAGAAGTACTATAAAGGAGAAATCTATATGAGAAAAGATGCCAAGAAATTTTTTGAAGAAGTTGCCAAGCCACTCTTAGATGCCGAGTGAAGCTCTAATGATTTTTGAGTTTCCAATAGTTGCCAAGCTAGAAGTTGAAGTCTAGCAGAGGCCGAGTAAAAGAATTACAATGGGATCCGAGTCATACTAAATCCTTCAAGTGTCGAATGTATAGTTGTAAGCACTATGCAATAGATGCTAGGTTTTGAACCTAATAAAGTTTAAAGTCACTCATTTTTCAAGCCATTCAAACATAGAGAAAAAATGAGAAGAGCAAAGAGGTGACCAAACAACAATTTTGTAGTGGTTTTTACCAATCTCAACAACAATCCAACCCAAACTCTTCGATTTAAAGGTATTTCATCAAGTGTTGAGCTACATAGTATTTGAAATTTTATTTAATATTAAACCCTAGTTCGATCAAGATGGCATTTGGGTCTAAAACTACAAGGGAAAAGGAGGATCATGAGATTCAACTTTTTAGTAATGAAGTTAAACAATCCAAATTTAGGCCAATACTAGAAGTTGTCTACAAAAATGATCTAGTTGGTACTTTGTTAGTCATTTCAAACAAAGTTGTAATGGTCTAAGATGTTAGGAAATGCTATAACTATAAGATTGGAGCCATAGATGACTTAGAAATTTTAAATGCCTTTGATAAGCTATGTGACAAAGGTATACTGAAGGACAAGTTTCAAATAGTTGAGAATAAGGGTTTAACTAAAGCCCTAGTTTTCCACATTGTATTTAAGACTGAATGGATTTGTATAGTGTTGAGCTAAACTCATGATGAATCATTTTGGTTAGAAATAGGGCTAGTGAAGATCACAAAGAAAAATTTTCATAGGGTTATTGGATTCCCAACCCTAGATCAGCCCAAGACCCTGAGAAGTGATAAAAAAGAGACCATAGAGAAAAACACTAGTGCTAAATGGAATAATAGGGGAATGACTATTGATACCATTAGTAGTTCCCTACTTCATTTCACTATCAGAATCATATCTCATAAATTCTATCAATCAACCAGATTGAATAGCATGCCATGCATAGTAGTAGATGTTGCATATAAACTTGTAAAGAAGAATCACACATATGATCTAGCAAAGCTCATGGTACAAAAAATCAATGAAAATTTGGGAGCTATAAGGAAATCAAAAGGAGCTCAATTTAAAATTGGATCATTGTTGGTCTGTATATTTTTCTATGTCATGAAGGAATTTCCATCCATTGGAAGGGTAAGATGGGATCCAAACAAGACAATTGTTACACAAGTTAATGAGTTTATTGAGCAAATGGGAGACAATTTTAATGCTCAGATGACAAGTTACTTTAAGGACTTCAAGAAGTCCATGAAACAAAGGATGAGGATACTAGTATCCTTAGTTGAGCAACGTATAAATTATATTTGTTTCTTGGTTGACATAGACTACACCTACATCCAAGCAGTGATACCCAGAGTAAGATGGCTTAGGCCACTTGGATATGAGCTTGATGTAGACCAAGCTTCAACTACAATCACTTCTTTACTTGCAAAAGAAATTGACAAGGATGCTCCTCATTTTGGAACCTATGATATTGTCAAATCTAGGGTGGTAACTAATTTGAATACAACATCTACAGTCAAGAAGAAGGACAAAATGATAAGAAAGCTCAAGAAAACATTTGGAGTGAATATAGATGCAAAAGGAACTGTAGCAGAGGAAGAAAAAGTAGAAGGAGGTAGTGAGGAAGAAGGGGAGCAAGGGAAAGAGCCATTAGAATTGACTCAGGGCCTAGGAGAGGACAAAGAAGAAGGTGTTGAGGAAGAAAAAGCTGAGGAAGGACCCATTAAATCCAAAGCCACCAAAAGGAAAGCCAAAATTTAGCTTGCACCTTAGCCCAAGGCAAAGAAACCAACTACATGGGCTACCACCAGGGCTACAACCGAAAAGGAAAAGGATGAAGCCAAAGAGAAGAAGAAAGCTGCAATGCAGACTGGTGAAGAACCAAGGAAGAGAAGGAGATATGTTTCTCAACCTGACATAGATGAAGAAAGAAGAGTCAGATGATATTAGCCAGTTTAAAGTGGTAAGTCATTCCACAAAGTCTACCATTGATAAGTTATGTGTAAATATTAGAAAAGAAAACTTTGATGGTTTAAAGACTATAAACTTTAATAAGCTCAATAAAGAAGAGAAAAATAAAATAGAGGAATAAGTCTATGCAATGATGGTTGAATACAAACATACACCTCTAGAGTTAGATAGTTCAATGCCCAAGGAATTATACAAGATAGTTGCAGATAGGTGGCATTTTTGTCTACAAATGGAAAGGGAGATAATAGAAACAACTATAGCTACACTCCTACCAAACTTGACTAAAGGTCACATAGCCAAGGAAAATAAAAGGCATAATAGAAAATTTTCTCCTAAAAATAGAGCATTTAGCATTCTCCAAAACAAGATAGAGGATGTTGTAAATAAATCCACAAAATTATAGAAGTCAATATACAAGTCAATTGATGATGTATTTGACGAAGAATATAAGGTCAAGGCCAGTGCAAAGAGAATTGAAGTAAAAGAAATAATAGAGAAAGTGGAAGAGAAGAAATATGAAGAAGAGAAGAAAGGTGAGGAAGGAAGAGCAGAAGAGAAAGCTAATAAGGAGGAAAAAAAAGAGAATATAGCTAAAGGAGAGGAAAAGGCATTAGATGAATAGGAAGAAAAAAATGTGCAAGACACACAAATGCTACCTCTTAGCCCTCCTCATGCCACCATCACACCTACATAGACCATAAAAATAAAAGGATGTTATTGACACTTCATGTCAAAACATCAATCCTTTAACTACAAAGGATCTCTCAAAGATCCTTCACCAATCTACTCTACAGGCACAGTTGTGTTCAAGTCCTATATTGGTGAGTGTAGATGAACTACAAAAAGCAGTAGCAAAACCTGAGAGAGAAAAGGTAAAGCCAAAGGAACCACCTTTTACATACACTACTACTAAAATCCTACTACTTCCACCACCATCTCCTTAAAAGTAGTAAGTGATGCACTTCAGATGCCGAGTGCAACAACAGGGGAAGATATAGGAAAACAAGAATAGTTAACAAGTTCATCCCCAGCAATTGTTAGTGATAAAGGTAGTTAAGAAGAAAAGAAGGAAGAGATGAGATGAGGAGCAAGATACAATATAGACATTGGATGAATTACCAAAAACTAGTAATCCCAATCAGACTCTTCAGAAGCCGAGCACTGAAATGATATCAATGCAAGTTCAAACACTTGGCTTGAGCTCTAGAAAGGTAGCCAGGATACTTCAATATGGACATCCTGAACTTGATGAAGAGATCATTATTCCCTCCTATGAATCCAACACCCTCACCATAGAAAAGATAAATGAAATACAAGGTGCACTAGATAGGAGAAAGAGACAAGAAGTACTAAGAAGAGAATACAAGTATAGGCAAGCATTGAATGAGATAAAGGACATCTTCATTGATTCCTTCATCTTGTAGTCACCAGATGAAGGAAAGCTTATAATTGAGCAACTTTCAGACATAGTTGATCAGGTGACTAAAGAAGACCATGATACAAATGTAAAATTAATGGAATGGTCAAAAAGGAAGTTTCAAGGAAAAGTTAATGAGAAGATATCGAGTGGAATTGTACTTGAATAGGTAGAGTTGGCCAAGATGATAGATAAGGCCAAAATTGTTCTTGAAAACATTTTTTCATTGTATAGAAAGTTGTGTGACTTTTCATATTTCACATAAGAAACCAATCAAAGAATAATGAGCTTGGAAAGGAACTTAAAAATCTCTAGCATGCAATTACCCAGAGATCCAACTCAGAGTGAGAAGCATTTTGCACAGACGCTTCACACATAAAGAGAATTAGTTCTATTAATAGTAGAGGAGGAAAACATAAAGGAAAAATTGATGCAAATCTAGTCCTCCATAACCCCACACTTAGAGGTCCTCCATAAGGAGCAAGCATATGCAGAAATAGTCCTAAAGAAAGATCCAAATCTTTCTTCTCTTGATGGACTTGTACACCCTACTGTAGAGACTGCCATCTATAACAAGTCATTGCACATTGCATTAGAGAGTTGGGATGTAGCTCTGAAAACAATAATGAACAACAATTCAGTGTAAAAAAGGGGGAGATATATGAAGACATATGGAGAATATCAAATTTTGATAGTTTTGATTACATTCTTTCATTTTTTGAAGAATAAAGTGGAAAGTCTACAGATAGCCAGAAAGGGGGAGACAAGTAATAAGACAAAAGTAAGGGGGAGATGCAATATTTTGACAAGCATGTGGAAAAAAGATCTGGAATAGGAACAGGAACATGATACATGACAGAGAGAGTCAGGTATATCGGCACAGAATTTCAATAAAGAAGAATGGACTAGGCATAATCAACTCAGGTTGAGTCATAAGGTATAATGTTTCTCACAAAATTTTGAACATTTTTTTGAAATTTTGCATGTATGCTGAGCAAGAATTAAGAATGTACTCAATCAGATCAATTTATTAATGCATAGTTTAGTGTTTTTGACACTCGTGTGAAAGGGGGGAATTTTTTGTCTTAGAATGGTCTTGACATTCGAGTGTCAATACACTTATCCAATTCCACCATATATGCCGAGTACTAAATGTGTGCCGAGTGAATAATAGTAGTTGTCGAGTCAGAATCTTAACAAATGCCGAGTGACTTCAGGTGTCGAGCAAGTAATAGATGTCGAGCAAGATAGAGCATAGTATGTGCCGAGTGATTTAGGAAGACTCATGTGTCGAGCAACACAGAGTGTAATAGGTGCTGAGCAAACTAGAGATGTAATATGTGTTTGAGCAATATAGGAACATTCGTGTGTCGAGCACTAGTAGTCCAGTATGTGCCGAGTAACACAGAATCAACATATGAGTTTGTGCCCTCACAAACTCAAATGTAAACCATTTTTGGAGCCCACATAGAGAGATTTTGAAGGAGAGAAAGGATAAGGATGAATCATTCACATTCCCTATGTGATTTACATGCAGCCAATCAAAAAAATGGAGAAGGCATGCAACCAATGAGAAAAATGCAAGGTATGAGCGAGAATTTGAGATTCAATATGAATTGTAGATCCATACCTAACCCTAACTCTTTGCATTCTTTATAAGGAGGCCGAATGCACCATTGAATATGTGGATGAGAACAGTGTATGGGGAGATTATAAAAAAAAATTAGTGTGAAGAAGGAAAGACTTAGAGGAATAGAGCAACAATTTCATATCTAGTTGATTAGTGCAACACAAGGGACAATGCATACATATAGAGATTAGATCAAGCAAGGATCAGAATAGGAAGAGAAGATCTAGTACCTGAACCCAACAATTGAAGATTGCACTCTATTAGGTCAAATGTTCTAATACTTTCTCACCGTTGTATTAGATGCTGAAATCCTATATAGATAGGTTAGCTTAATAGCTAGGTAGGAGAACCTTTGGAGAAGGTGATTGAAAATCCTATGTATTAGTGGGTTTAACAACCTATTGTAAATCATTTAACAGGGTGATACTTCATGTAAAGTGTTTTTAAATCCTCTAACTAGGTCACTATTGACACAGTGTAAATCCTTTAACAGGGTAGCCCTTTCATAGGGCAAACCATCAGAAGTGGTTGAACATATTTATGCAGTGATTTTTATGGGTATCATCCCCACCCCAGTTTTCCCCTCTTATTCCTAGATGGTTTCTAGGTTATCAATTTTGGTGTTATGTGTTATTGCATGTGATTTACTTCATGTTTGTTTATATGTTTACATGCATGCAATTTGTTTTTCAGTTATATGTTTAAAAGATAGAAAAAGGTTAAAAACTAGGTACTTCTGATTCACACCCCCCCACCAGAATTACACTTCCCTTTTTGAACATTCCAATAGGAGGACATTGTTGGAGACTAAATTATTGCATCAATCTATCAAAATAGTAGGGCACCACAAATATAGTCATGTATTCCCTCTAGTATTCTTTGCATATACATCCATCTCATTTTAACTATTGATTCTAATCATGCTATTATTGAGCAGTAAGATCACCATATCACATGTGTTCTTGGTAGATGACCCAATGTGACTCTTTAGTATAATACATCTCCAAAATACCACATATGGATCAATGATTATGCATATTCTCTCATTGAATCTATAATTATATCTACCAAGTATTTAACTAGCCTGGTACATGTAATGTGCTTGAATACCCATACCTATGAAAGCATTCACTCTACTACTCTCTAGCTTTGGTATCTAACAAGTCTCCCTAGCTCATAGTCAAATGTGTAGAATGTTCCAATGCTACACATATATAACTAAATCCCTCTCCATGCAATGAACTACATAAGATAGAGGAGTGCAGAATAATGTGCCCTTTATGTTAGGCATAACCACCATGGTAATCACAAATAGCATGAGGTAGCTAAGAAAAGGAGCTCAATAGAATAAGATGCCTTTCAAAATGAGATGATTAAACCTCCTACTAGCTCCATATGGTACTTCCATGTAATATCCATAATTAGGTTGACACATGCACTAAGTGTTAGTCCTCAAACTAGAAGCCATAAGATCTGGTCGATATCCTCAAGGGTAAAGGTCATCTGTTCCACTGGTAGACAAAATGTGTAGGCATCCTTATACCATATCTCCATCAAAGCCAATATCATGGCTCTATGATAGCGCATGTATGGAAGTTGAGATACCTAGTACATGCATGTATCCCTCTTGATCTATGTCTCCTATGCTCCCAACTTGCTTATATGGTGATGTACATAGAACATGGTTTGTAACATATAATGCTCTTGCATCACTGGAAACTTGTACAATGGCAACATCATGGATTATGATTAGTATCTCATCTCAAGTAGCAACATTCAAAGATTAAATTTGTAAACTCACCTACTCAGGTATATGTCAACTTCCCTAGTATAGGCCAACTTTTGAAGTATAGGTTGACTTGTACCTTGAGGTACAAGTTGACTTCTAGGGTACATGTTAACTTCCTAGTTTAATCATAAAAAAATACTAAAAAAAATTCATAAATCTACAAAAACTATGAAAAATGGAAGGAAATGGGTACAATAATCAAGGTCTACCACATCTATCTTTGAACCATTTGTCCTTGCTACCATAACACCTCCATCCATGTTGGTGACAATTCCTCCTTCTTCTTCTCCACCTTCAAGAAAATGTTCCAAATGAGTTCGAAAGGTTGATTTATCTTTATATATGTTCTCATTTGGTTACTTTTTGGACTTATTTTTGAAATTAACTTTTTCTATTTTAGACATTAATGCTCTCTCTCACTCTTTTGATCATAGCTTGAGCTTGGAAGCTTTGATTTAGAATTCACTATAGGTATTGGAATAATTATTCAATAACCTTTCTATTTGACTACTTTTGAGAAAATTTAGGAAATATCTTGAATGATTTTGGAGGATACTTGTCAATATATTACATTTTCAGTTCCTTGTGGTAAATATGATTCCATGTTTCACCTTTTTTGAATAAGAAAGTCAGAATATGGGAGCATATAGCTACCTGCAAACTTCATCAACATTCCTTAGTAAGTCCTAAATGATTTTGATTATCACAAACATGTGGTTTTGTAGGATGTGGTTACTAATGTTTTCTTGCAAGAACTATGCACGCGGATTTGGAGATATCCTTTTTCATGTATACATGATTTTCTTACTTTAGCTTGCATATAGGCTAAATTAACCATCTTAAATTGGAAGCACTTCAATTTATGACCTTTTAGATCCTCTTTAGTATGCTAACATTATACACATGCACTTGAAGGATGCACTCTTTCTTTCTTTTTCTCTCTCCTAGGTGAAATTGAGGTAAGACCTAATGCATCCTCAATTTCACTATTCCTCTCATGCAAAAATTGAGGTATTATCTAATTTTTATGCATTCTCCTCTTTATAGGTCCTATTTCCAAATTCAAATCTTGATTTCTTAGTTTATAATGTAATTAATTACATCTAAACCTTCTATAGTTCTACAATCCTAGGGAATCTTCTTGTGATTCTAGCATCTCAAGGTACAAGTTGACCTAGTCAACCTCTACTACTCTAGGTCAACCCAACTAATCTACACTAGTATGTAGCATCTAGGTCAACCTATACTTCTTGAGTTATGAGTTTTTGGCCCCTAGCTTATTTTAAATTTCAATATTTTCCAACACACTATAGTTAGCTTTTGTTGGGGTAATCTTAGAAAATCTCTATAAAAAAGACATCATTGGCCTCATTTGACATGAATAGAAAAAAGGCACAAGCATGCATGGACATCTTAATTTGACACACATAAAATACAAGGTGAAAGAAAAGGTCTTGATCTCATTCATTCATTTCCAAATTACATCTTCTTTCATCTTCTTTAATTCAAATATTCAATGAGTGATTCAAGAACACCATCAAGTTGCAAGGGGATTATGAGGATGGATAGATTACTTTGGCCTTAGGGTCTTGGTATGTTGTACATCCTATTTTAGATATGATCTTTGTCTCTTCATATTTTTCACACTTTACATGCATACTTACATGCTAGGGTTTCACTCATAGAATTACATTAATCTTAGAATTTCTTATCTCTTTACATTTTAGATATACACGCTAAGATTCACAAGCACTTTTTACACACACAACAATCTTTCTAATGACTATCTATGGAGGTATAATTCACCAAAATGGTGGGTTGACTAAGGAAAACCCCTATATAACCACTCACCCACATAATCCTATCACAAATTTACAAGTTATCAAAACTGTGAATTTAAATCCAAAAACCTACTATCGGGAGCTATTTATAGGACTGTGGTTGACTATACTTTTTTCCTTTGGAACACACTCTTCAAGAAGAAAAAATATATGTATAGGTTGACTAAGTTGACTTGTACTTGGATATTTTTCACTTTCTAAGTTTTTTTTGGTTTTTCTATTCTAATTACAGATCTATAGTTAGCTTTTGTGTTATAGTTTTTCATCATCAATTTTCTAAGAAGAAAGGTGTCTTATGTTATCCCTTTTCATGTTGAGCTGTCTCCTCTCTCTTCCTCTTATCTTTTGGATATGATTTCTTGTTTCATTAAGACTAAATACATGCATTCAAATTTATTTACCCTAGGTCAATTAATCAATAAATTTAATTTAATCGCATTCATGCATCTTAAAAGGTTAATGAACATTACATGAAAGAGGATTTTCTTGCATACTTCCTTTGTGTAATTTGGGTTTAGTATTGGTATCCCTTCATCCTATCCAAGTTTTGTTAATCTAACTCAAGTTATATTGAGTGTTATGTTTGGAAGATGCTCTTTCTCTTGTATTGAATAGCTTGGGGTGAAAGTGTTTAATTAATGAACTCATCTCGTCTAGTTTACAATAAAAAAATTCATTGATGTAATTTTCCCTCTAAACAATTAGTAGTCTAAATATTTTCAAATCTTGGTCACACATCCTATAAAATAGTTAGTACTATTCTCAAATGTCAAAATTTGCAAGAAACAATAGATCAATAATGCAAAAAACCCCCCAAAAAATCAAAGTTTTATGTCCTAAGGAAGAGATGCCAAATCTAAATCACAAACATCAATCTATGTAGGCATTGATTTATACAGATATTGATATGTGCAAACCATCAAGAAAAATATTAGAAAAAAAAAAACAAATATTATCCTTTTTCACTTGTAGTCAATAAGAGAAGTGAAGATGATGATATTAGCTCAAAGATGATGATCTAGGTACATAAACAATTAGCTACCTACCAAAATAAAGATATAATTTTTTGAAAACATCCACTTTCATAGAAACCCCTATTTGACATAAAATAAGAGCATAAATATAGGAAAACACGTAACACACCAAATAAAAACCTTACAAATTTCAAAAAATGAAATGTTTTTCACTGTCAGAGATAGTGATCTTAGTGTGTAGTCATTGATCTATAGAAACAACATTGTAACTTTGCATAAGTCAATTAAAAAATCTAACTGTAAATGACCAAAAATGTGAAATAAAATTCAAACTTAGGGATATGGGTTCCACCAAGCATGCCAAAATTTATGTAATGAAAATCCTACCTATATGAAACAAACTAAGACATGCAAGTGTTCAAAGATTGAAACATTGAAACCATACTAAACATGTTCAAATAAAACTTACAACACACAATAGCTTTAAACACAACCTTTGATGAGCTGAAAAATGGATTCCCAAGAACCTTGCTTAATTTGTTCTTAGAGAAATTGTGGTGTGCCCTCCCAACACAACAAAAAATTTCCCACTATGAAGCCTGCATACAAATGGAAATAAATATCACAATGCAAAACTAATGGATGAGTGAAGGATTTGAGAACAAGTATGAGGAACTTTCCCCAAGTTTCAACAAATAAAGAAGAAAATAAAGAATTCAGCTAAGAATGAAATGCAAGATCAAAGAAAACTAGGGTTTATTCCATTACCTAGCATGTAACATCTAGATTTAAAAATGGAAGATGCTCAAAGGAACTCTAAACTAGCATGAATAATATAATGTGCTCAAGTGCTCAAATGTGCAATTACTCTAACAATACAATCATGACATTCAAATGAGAAGTGAGGTCTCCTTTATATAGATTTTTGAAGAGGGAAAGAAAAAGGTTGGGTAGGGACAGGGTTTGAAATGGGTGAGGTCACATCCATGTGGCATCCACATTAGAGCCATGGGGAAAAACCACAAAATTATGTGAAAGTCAACCACCTTTTAGAGAACCAATATAAAGAGAGAAGTTAATTGTGTGAGTATCTCATTAACATTAAAAGGGATGTAATCCCTTATTGAGTGTGATTAGAAGGGAATTTATCTACAAAGCTAAGTTTAGCAAGTGAGATAAAGTTTAGATTTAATTTAATTTAATTTAATTTAATTTGAACAAGTTTAGAAGAATTTTAGCAAATAAAGGGATTTAAATAAATAAAATTTATTTTAAAATGGAAATATGGAGGAAACACATATTAAAATATTTTTAACAAATTAGGGAGAGTATTAAAATTTAAATTAGATACAAAGGTGATGAATCTATTGAATTAAGATAGATTTAATTAAATAAATAGTTAAATAAATTAAATATAGTTGATTTAAAATGAACTATAATGTTATAGGAAATATTAATTAAATTAATATAATAGTGCTAAGGAAAATTTTTGTAACATGTTATTTTCCTAACCATTTATAACATTTAATAAATGACAATAATTGTATTACATTCCATATTCACCTAAATGGAAAATACTTATAACAACTACTTTATATATACACTTAAAAGAGCTCAACAACTATAAAAAGTTAGCTAAATTCTATTTAAGAAAAATAAATAACTTAAACTAACCATTGCAAATTTAAAATCTAGCTAAACATATCCTCATCTGAAAATGAAAGTACATAAAGTAAAAATACCCAAAGAAAGAAGATAAAATGAATACATATCCTTATGTATTGTGCAAGTCTTGACATCTTGTAGAGAGGAGAAGCATTGTCAAGGGTTTAACCTCCCAATTGAGAACCCTTAGATATCCCCACACAATCTCAATTGGGAAAGTCCCTTTCTATCTAGGATTAAGCATGGGACACCCCTATCATTTCACTAAGATTTTGAGTGTTAGAGTGTTGGTTAGGCAGTCAACTAGCCTATGTATTCCTTCCCATAATCTCATCTCCCAATAGATAGCAACCTTGACCTCTAGTGATCATAACAAAAAATATGCCACTAACCTACCCTGGCTAGGGATATACATGGACACTAGGTGCCCAATCATTGACTGCACTACTCGACAACAAGAGTATACCATTTTGGTCACCATGAGCTAACTTCATGTGTTCATTTTCTTATGCTCATTTTATGCTTAGTATAGTACTGATTGTCCCTCTTTTCCTTATAGATTTTATTCATCTAATCAGTTATTTTAAGCCTAAATAATTCATGTAGACCTTACTGGTCATCCTAAATGAATCTTGGTGTGGTTGTCCACTAAACTCTAGCTTATAACAAATGTACACAAGAACAATTCATTGGTATTTTCATGTATCCTATATTTATCTCAATGAGAATTCCCTTCTTATCTAAGATAACATATGAATAATGCCTATGTATAAGATTAGTACATGATTTAATTCTTCCTCTTTAATTTATTTGAAGGTATAACTCATTTCTGTACAACAATTAAATAAAGAAAAATTCATTTCTTTTACTTAAGGAACAACTTGCAGACATATCATTCCATTCTAGACTCTTGTTCATCTTACTCCAATTCATGATATTATCAATTTCTTAATCTATGTACTTAATCTTAGAATCAATAAACATAATTTAAGAAGAGATATGTTCAACAAAAGGCACGACCTAGTCTGCTAGCAAGTGTGATCACTTTTGATTGCTGGAGATGCATCTGCATATCCTTGATTGTGATGTATCAACCTTAGGTGACATGAGAGCAATTTTAGGGTGAAATAATGATGATATGAATGGAAACCATTGGTAGGTATATCAAAACTTAGTTCTGAATCCTAGAAAAAAATGAATGCAATACTCAATATGATCAATGGTAGTTTGTATGCAATACTCAAATGGGCTTACTGACAAAATTAATGTAATTCTCAATATGGAAGTATGAATAAAATTTTAGAGATGATAATATGGAAACACAGATAGAAATTGATACTCAAAACACCGATGTGTATAATGTTACGGGTAAGAATCAAATCACAAATATAGAGTTTTGCTTGGTTACAAGAAAGATGAAGAAAGGTGGCTAAAGATGAGTTACATTCAAGAGCCTCTAAAAGACTGATAAAATATATGGCTATTTCAAAAAAGAAAAAATATCAAATAGCTCACTGAAAATAAAGACGGTTAATGATATGAAATAATATTATTAAAACATTGCCAAAGGTTGGAAATAATAACATTACTCTCAATGTGTTAATATTATAAGGATACCACCCTATATCTACATATACTTGTATATGCATGTATCCATATATAATACTCAGAGCTTTTTGGGATAGCTAACATGTCTTAATATAATGATACCATGGTACCTACATGTATGTATGTATATATGTATAGGTATATATGTATAAATATAAATATGTGTGTGTGTATGTATGTATGTAATAATTTTGTTCCATTTTAATTAATTTATCATCTTGTAGACCAATTTATCTCATAGTGATCACTCGGTATCCCCTTGCTTGCCTAGTCTAGTTTTTTCCTTGGCCAAGGTCATTTAGGACCAATACCTATTAGCTCAATGGTAGGTGGTGCCCTAATGCTCTTTCCTTTTTTGGAAATGCTTCCTCCCTTCACCTTATTCTTGCAAAAGAAATTTACCATGGTAATAACATATTTCTGGTTATTTAATAAAACCAAAACTACAACTATAACAAGTATTCATATTACCTATCCATTTCCAATTCATGTAAGATCATATGATTAACCATTATTCTAAGTCCTCATGAATTCATAATGAATAACCACCACTTGTATTTCATATGAAACCTTAATGATTAACTAATTTATCACATTCTAAAGACATCAAATGAGAATGTCAAATCTCTCATTAGTAGGATGGAGGGTTCTAGAGGGGCAAAGGTGATTATCATTGCAAAGGAAGGTGGTGCTAGTGCTAAGATCACTGAAGGGCCTAGTAAAAGTTCCAAAGCTAGGAAGAAGAAGAAAGCCTTGGAGGGTAACAATGAAACTACTGAGATTAAAGAGGCTAATGGGAAAATGGATGTGTTGGAAAAGGAGGTTGCTAAGCCCATTCTAAAAATGGCTTAATGTTTTCTTTCTATTTTTTTGGCTAGTTTAGTTTCTTTGGCTATCCCTTTTTTGATGGCCTTTTTTATTAGACTTCTTATTCATTGTCCTTTTTTTGGTTTGGACTTTTAAAGATTATCCTTCTATCTATTGTATAGGGTTTCAAGGCCCCTTCAAAACCTATTTTCCATATTAGAAACTAATTTATCCAATCAACTCACTTTACATGAAGTCTCAACGGCTATAAAGAATATTTTACTACTAAGCAAAAACAAGGATGTAATAATTTGGGGTCTACAACTAGGCCAAAAATAATGAAAATAAGCACATAGTACTTTGATAAATAAAAGAAAAAGGGCAATAAGGGAGTAGTCATAATATTTAATCAAATCATAATATGCAAAGGCTAGAAATAAAACCAAATATTACAAATATTACACATTTAGAATGATAAATAATGGGATGTTTTACCCAAATATTGACATGTTCTACTATGAAAATCATCTTCTTATCTTAGTGATCTCTCTTTAAATTATAGATTTGGCTTTTATAGATTTAATCCTTTATTTTTCACGAGTTGTTTGCATGCCATTTAATTATGATGAAAATTATAGTTTTCTCCATGCTAAGGATTTTTCATTATTAATTTTTCATGCCCATGGCATGGGTACCAAATATGCATTTCCAATTAAATTACCATCATTAAAAGGAAACCCATTAATTTCACCTCATGGGGAATAATCCTTTTATGTCATATGTCACAAATCCTACATTGAAATTGACCTCACAATCTCTTTGGAAAATTATTTCTTCGTACTACATGGGGTTGCATGTGTGAATTATGGGGACATGAATTGACATGTGTCACCTGAAAAGATGCTCTTAAAAATGGTTCAACACTAATATCTTAAAGTTTTTTCTTGTCACAATGTTTCTTAGGTGTATATTTTGAAGTAATGTTTTGTTGGGAATCCTAAATGCACATGCAAAGTTGCCATGTTTCTGAGGCATGGATTGTGAAGAAATATTTAGCTAGGAAGCCTAAATACACATGCAAAGTTATCACAAGCTGGAATCTAAGGAGAAGGAGAGGACCTTTAGTCATTGAAATTATGAAATCGAGGAAGCCAACTATTGTAGAGAGTGTCAATAGATTTGGTGACATGATAGGCATCTTGACATGTTGATAGCAAAACTTTGAGTCTAGTTTATGAGATCAGTGATTTATCAATTGGGCCACTTTTGACTTCATCCACTCAAACTTGAAATCTTAGATCATCCAAAACTTCTCTTGCAACCCAAAATATTAAGATATCCCTAAAGGCATGTTTAGCAAAAACCAAACAACTACCCATCACCCATAGTTTAGATAGAGACAAGTAATTTGTAATAGGACTTAAAGAAAAAGGCTTGAAATAGCCATCCATGGTCAAATATATTTGTTTTATATCAAAAGGGAAATGTCATAACTTTTCAATAAAGATAATAAAGGGAAGCATTATCATTCTAGTAAAGAAAAGAAAATGCAAAACTCATAGGCTTATTACATAAGGTTAAGAACGATATTTTTAGGATTCTAATTTAAAAGTTAAGAGCACTAGCATATACTATCAAATCTCATGAGATGAATCATAAATTAATTTTAGTATGTGCACATGATTTTATCCTTTCTTTTATGAGATATTTTAAGGTGAAACTCATTCTCATACTTGTGGTTTCACAATGCACACCCCATTTCTCTTAGAAATGGGGAGTCCTTAGTAAATTTTTGTCTCCAAGATCCCTAGTCCAAGGCCTAGGTCTCTTTTGGACCTCCTTCTATAGTCTAGGTCTAGCCTTTGTCTCCAACTAAGAAGCCCGCTTATGTCAAAATTGGGAAATTTTGGAGAAAAGAAGAGTTTTTTTGTGTAAAGAGCGCACATGAGCACCTATCCTAGGTGTGCAAGTGTGCACTCTTCATCCTTTGGAGATACACACATGTGCACCTATGCACCTCCAAAGGGTGCGCCCTCCAAGCCTGGGCCTATATAAGCCCAGGGCCCCCTCCTCTCTCCTCATTGTTCTTAGCACTCCTAGTTTGACTGCACCTCCACACCTCCAAAGGTGTGCTCCACCCTGCATAATAATAAGGGAAAGGGACTTGCAGTGCAAACCCCCTCTTCAGACAAATATATGTCTCCAATGGGCACTACACTCACTTGGTTGAAAAGGGAGGTTATGGTTAGAAAAAAGAGGTAGTTAAATGTAACTATTAAGGAGGGAATGGATGAGCTAGTAAGGGCCATCAAGAAGCTTGAGCCACCTATGAGTGATGCCTAACCATTGGCCTTCATCATGAAGAACCAAGATCAGGACTTTCTTGCATACATAGCCATCCCTCCTCCACATGTTGATATGGAATATTTTACTCCTAATGATTACCAAATCAAGGAGGTTTTGTTAGGGAAGCCCATGATAGATACTGCCAAATTTTTGATCGCTACGAGTATAAAAGAAGTATTCAAGTAGATGGACATAAATGAGTTGGAGCTACTAATTCTTAGGAAGAAAAATGAGATCATGAGAGGCTATCTACAAGAAATTATGGGTCAAATAGTCCTGGATCATTCAGAGATCACTCTTTCTATACCATTAGAGAGGAAGGAAAAGGGGACAATTTAGATGGATCCATTTTTGGAGCCATGTCAAAAATGGCGTGACAATTTTGAGGAGAATAGCGTATAGATAATATAGGGTAATTTTAACCTATTGCATTATGTTTAGTCAAGTATGGATAAATTGATGTCCATATTGAACCAGGATTTTGGGTTAATGGATGAGGTACATACCTAGGCTAAAGATTTCCAAAATTTGACATTAATAAAAGGTTAGAGGTATCGTAAACTCATGGAGGTGTATATAGTGGAAGAGCTTGATAAGCTCAAAGATTGGATTGAGAAGATAGTTGCCAAAAATAAGGTCATGGAAGGACTTCATGAAGATATTCAGAGGTTAATGGACCAGACTCAAGAGCAAAGTTTGGAAGCGGAGAAGAACTATGACACTACTTCCCTTGATATTTTTGAAGATGAGTCAAAAATAAAGCTCAAGTTAGTGCAACCAGTTGTCCAACAATTATAAAGAACTTTCAAGTATGCTTTGTCTGGTGAAGATATCATGAAAACATTTAAGACTAAAGAGATATTGTGGGAACAAGACACTAAACTAGAGGATTTTGCAGATACCCATATGGAGGTTAGTAACTACCGGTAGGTAGTTAAAAATAAGTATAAAGAATGGGATTTTTTGGAAGCTTCCCAAGTAGTAGAGATTGTAGAGAAATTCAACAACAAACATCCAAACATCACTCTAGTGTAAAGGGGTACAAAACCTAGAAGCTAGAAATTCATTTTTGACACTTGGGAAAATTTTGGATTTTTGGAACCTGTCATCAAGGTGTACAAGGTGTGATATTCATAGAGGTGCACCAACAATTTTGAAGAAGTAACAATGAGCCCATAGTTAACTGCCAGTTCCTAATTTAGAGCTTTCCATGCATTAGAAACACATTATGACAGAGTTCAACTCCTAGAAACACCAAGAGAAGGTCAAGCTTCCATTTTTAGAGCTTCCAGTGACTCTCAGATCCTCTTGCGGCTTCCTTCTTCTTTCTTTGTTTTAAGTCATGTAAAGGCTCATGCACCCATTAAGTCATATAAACAAGGGTCGAGTCCTACTTAGCATAATTTAGAGAGTCAGTTTGTATATAATTAGATTTGTTTTATTAGTTTTTATAATGATTTTACATTTTAATAGATCTCACTCTCAACACAAAAAGAGAAGATGATTTCTTATAAAGACATGGATGTAATATGTACTCCAGGCCATTATTTTGATGCTATAATATATGCTATTGGTGCTTTCATTCTAAGTGTAATTATTCTTGTCAGAGTGTATTAGTTTTGTGGATGCATGTTTATGAATTATAATGGAGCCAATGGTTTTGATTATGTTGATTTGATTATACAATCTTTTAGTTCTAGTGTTTGTCGCATGTTGACAAATTCTGCTAGCATACCGAGTTGGAGAAGGGATCAACCTATTGTTCCTACATAGCTTCTTGTCTCCCATGAACGCAATCTTTGTGACCTTGCAATTCACTGAGAAGTGAAATATATTTTAGTTTTTACTAAGTTCCCATCGATGATAGCATCAGTGGAATCAAGGAAGCGTTGCTCCTATTTTCATTGAGTTCCTACCTGGTCTTTTGGACAATTTAACTCGCAAATGTTTTGTTATCATGGTTTATGTCTATTAGGAATTTCCATTTCAAGTCATTTTATTTAATCTCTCATTACCTTATCTTTTTTATTTTCTTTGCTAACACTTGGTTAAGTTAGGAATTCATATAGTTGCATTGATAGATTGCATTCATTATAAAACAAAAAATACCAAAAATATATCTCTTTTGTGGTTACTTTTCAAAATAGAAAATCAAACATCTTATCTAAATTGGTTCAAAAAATAAAAGGCCTCCCTATGAACAAATACATTTATCTTCAATTGAGTAGATTATAGTAGGTCACAAGATCACCCACAACCTTGGAGTTGATCCCAGATTAGCTTTTCAAAAGAGGAGTTCAAAAGGATTCTTGCCATTAAGCATCATGTAAAATAACATCTCAACAAAAGTGGCACTAGAAGGAGGGATCAAACCATTTGGAACATAAAAAAAAATTTATTGTTTTCAAATTCTAAAGTTTTTAGAAGTTCAAAAAAAAATTCAACTGAAACTATCAGAAGATGTGCAAGGTGCACAAGTTGCATTATTTTTGAGAAAATGTGCTTCTGCAAAGGTGCATTGTTTCCAGAATTAACACAATCTAGAAGATCCTAATCCAACATCAACATTTCAGCAAGCTTTAAGATCTTCAGATAGTAAGCTAAAGTTTTTAGAACTTGGTCATTTTCATAAGCCTCGCAGTGACAAAGGATTTCCCAGAATTCTAACACTTCCATTCTAGATTTCATCATCTTCAGTTCCACCTTCAAACTAATTTCCACCCATTATTCCACCAAATCCTCCATCGATGGCCTTCTTTGCAAACATAGTAGATTCACCAATTAACTTGCAAGGTGCACTTAATGACCTTCCCAAGAATCCTAAGAAATTCTACCCTAGGTTCATCCATGGAGAAACACAACCAACCGAGGACCATGACAAAGTTTTTAAAGAAATATGAAATTGAAAGAAAATTTAAAAAGAGAATGTGGTCCTCTATTTATTCCCATACTTATTAGGAGAAGTTGCATTTAATTGGTACATGAATTTTCCTCTAGGATGTATCCAGAATTTGGGCCACTTTTGAAAAGTTGTTCCTCGAACAATTCAAAACATTCATCAACCCTATTGTGATACATCATCAGTTCATATCAATCAAAAGGGATCTAGTGGAGGCTATTCACATTTCAACCATCACTTTCGTATGCCTTACCGCAAGTTGGAAACATCCTATACTATACCAGTAGAAGTGGCAATTCAGATTTATCTTAATGTTATGGACCTTTTGACAGTTATTTTTCTATGAAGACTCCCTACTAAAAACATTGACACACTAGAAAGGGTCTTCAATGAAGAAATTACTTTTACCAAGCAAGCCAATCCTAATGGAGGAGGATTGATGGTTCTAGCTTAAGCAGCTACAATGATACCAACATATCCTATTAGAACATCACTGAGGCCTAGTCAATTCATTCCAATGAATCTAGTCCCACTAAAACAAGTACCAGTCATACCAGTTCCAGCCATAACATATTGAAGATATAAACTTCAAAAAGTTGCTTTCTTTGAGAAAAAAGAAGCAATTTTCACTGAACTAGAAAATAATGTCAACTTTGAGATTGGTCAAATGAAGAAAACAATGTCTTAGATTACTAACGAATTAACCTGCTTGAGGTTGTCACAAGGGTATAACAACAACTTTTAGAGAATGAATGCAGCCCCTTACACAACAACTATGGTCAAAATTATAACAAGAATTTCAATGGAAATAAAAATGCAAGGAATAATTGCAATCCTCTAGATCACAACAATTGCTTCCGAAGGTAGAATCAACAATAGAATACTCATCCTAACAATGGAAGCATCCCTGCTAATAATAACAACACTCAATATGTCAACATCAATCAGTGTGACAATAACTAGAATATACCTAATGATGGTGGCTCATATTTCAATGGAAATCAAGAGATGAACTAGAATTCACAAGGCAATAATGGTGATTCTCCTATGCAGTAAAATTCTATGGTGTTAGAATCTTATGATTCTCCACAAAGTCCTCAAATAGAACAACAAGCTAGTGAAGAATTCACTTTTCCGTTCAATCAAGAATTGGATCCTCAACCAAAAGAGATGCTTACTTTTCAAAATGACAATTGAAATACTTACAATTTGTGTAACCAAAAGGAACCTATGATTGATGGAATTCCTCCTTCCTTGCATCCAACACCTCTTGATCCAAGAGCTAGTAACAATCTAGTACCTATCAAAGCACCCTATGTTGGGCAACAAAATCAAGGGAAAATGCCTACAATCCTGAAGAATCCTATGTGGCCAACTAAAAAGTACAATGTAGTGGAAGATCTAAAGAGAACCAAGGCTAATATGTTTGTGTTTGATATGTTACAAAATTGTCCTAACCAAAGGGAAGTAGTGATGAGGACTCTAGATCATGCAAAGGCAATGTCAAATGTAAACACAATCCCTCAAAAGACAACATCACAACAAATCAATACTTCTAAGGCAATGCCTACTATGTATAAAGACAAGGCTGAAGTGCCTCCTTTCTTACATAGTCTCCAAATTTTCAGAAAGAACCTGCACAATTGTCTTTTAGATTCAAGATCTTCTTGCAACGTCATGCCACTTTTGATAGCTCAAAGTTTGGGAGTCACTCCTCAACCCTCGAATCGGATAGTGATACAATTTACTATAGACCCCTGAATTCAAGACATTATAGATATACATGTGGTTGAAATCCCTGAATCTATAGATTATTGCTAAGTAGAGAATGGACAAGATGCTTGAGAGGATGATTTTCAACTGATTTTACTCAATTATGGCTACCTTGGAAAGGACTGAATAATTAGATCAAGCTTGATGTTGAACCAAAGCTAAAAATAATGATCACAAAATACAACACACCAAATGAGGTAGCATTTTTTTCAAGCTGAGTTAGGCTCCTACAAAGTGATGTCTCTTAACATAAATGTAGCTGAGAAATTTGACCAGCTGAATAAATAATATATGATTCCTACTCCAAAAGAAGAACTCATTGATTAGTTTTTAGATAGTATGGTTACAAATTTACAATGCTTGGGAGAGGAAGTAGACCCAAATATTTTACTTCTTCCAAGATTTTGTAGGTTACACAAAGTCAATCATTCATAATTTGAACTCTTGCATTGTCAGGAAGTAGTCACTAGGGTACTCACTCAAATAATGCAATTGAAAAATGACCAAATACCAAGTAAGGTACAAAGTAAAGTTCAAGTTCAACAAGTACATCTGAATTGGTTGAGATTTATGAAGAAGAAAAGGAAGATTCCAATGCATCATATAGTGACACTTATTCAGATGATGGGGGTTTATCCAATCCTCCACCTAGAATGATCAAAGTCCAAAGGAGGAGACATTTTGTAAAAGGCCAAGGTTGGGCCTTAGTGATTGTTCATCCAAAACCCTAGAATGATAAGATCACTAAATTGATTGGGAGTATTCAAAGTCAACAAGAAAAAAAAATGACCCCTATATCCAAGATAAACTATGGAAATTCACCAAGTCCACCACATGAAAGATTGCAATTGGTCCCAAAGAAACAATCTTTTAAAATTCAAGTCAAGAAAAAGCTACATACAAACAAGCACAAGATTAGAAATCCCAAAGAACATCCAATCTGGACACTTAGGTTTGATGGCTCTAAATGCAAATTAGGAGCTAGCACATGTATTTAGCTAATTAATCCAAAAGTTAAGTCTTTTAATGCAACATATCATTTATAGTTTAGATGTACTAATAATTTTGCAAATTATGAAGCTTTGATTTGCAAACTCCTCTTCGCATTGTAGAAAGACATCAAAGCTCTCATAATTGAAGGAGACTCTTAATAAGTCATCAGATAGGTGAAATCAATCTACTCGTGCAATGATAGGAAACTACTGGCATACCAAAAAAGAGTTTGGGACTTGTTGGAAGATTTTGAGGCCTTGAACATAAGGTCCATCCCAAGGAAAAATAACATGGCATCTAATGCCCTTGTCATTTCAACAAGTGCATTGCAACCCATTGAAAGGACAAAGCTAAAGAGATTTTTAATTGAATTGGTTGTTGCCCCATCTATTCTAGATAATATTACAAACTTCTAAGTCTTTCAAGACAACCAACATATTCTTGAGTTTATCATGTGCAATGGCCTTTTCAAGGGACAAGATATTGATGATACTCCCAATGACAAACCTGAAGAAGAAAAACTAGAGGATGAAGATGAATTATAAATTTGAAGACCGATACTATTCCTAAGGGAATGGTAGAGTTAGGATGCATCTTCCATCAAGATGAATTAGCACGTAGTAAAAGGAACGTTGAAGAAAAAGGGGTTGAAGAATGTGATTCATATAATTTAGGCATGGAAGAAGATCCAAGGATGGTCAGAATTAGAAAATCTTGTAACTCTCAAGAATAAGAAAGTATGCTACAATTTCTTAGAGAGTACAAGGATGTCATAGCATGGAGTTATGAAGAACTCAAGACCTACTATCCTAAGATCATCACTCATAACATTCCATTGAAACTTGATGCTAAACTCTTTTTTCAGAGACAAAGACCAGTGAATCCCATAATTGAGTCTTTCATAATGAAAGAAGTATAGAAATTACTTGATGCTAAAATTATCTTTCCAATCTAACATTCTACATGGGTTGCTAACTTGGTCCAAGTAAGGAAAAAGACTAGAGAAATTTGTCTTTGCGTGGATTTTCAAAATTTGAACTTCGCTTCCCAAAAGGATAATTACCCATTACCCTCGTTCAATGAAGTGATACAAATTGTGAGTGGGTCTAAAATGAAGTCTTTTCTAGATGGATATTCTAGAAACAATCAAGTGATGGTAGATGAGGAAGAGAGGTTGAAGACTACATTTACAACAAAATGGGGAACCTTTGCATACTGAAGGATGCCTTTTGGATTGATTAATGTAGGAGCCACATTCCAAAGAGTGATGGATAAAGCATTCAAAGGGTTGATAAACAAGTGCATAGTCATTACATGGATGAACTTACTGTCTTTTCAAAAGAAAGGAGTACTCATATTGCAAACTTGAAGCAAGTGTTCAACTGATGTCGAAGGTATGGTATATCACTAAATCCAAAAAAGTGTTCATTCGAGGTCACAAAAGGAAAACTTCCTGGTCATATTATTTCTAAAGTTGGGATATCTATTGATCCTAAAAGGGTAGAGGTCATTCTTAATCTATCACCTCCTCATAGTCATAAAGAGCTAAAATCTTTCTTTGGCAAAATTAATTTTGTACATAAGTTCATTAGTGGGTTTGTTGAGATAATATGTCCTCTTAATGATCTTCTCAAGAAAGGAGAAAAGACTAAATGGGTTCTTGAAATAAAGAAATCTTTTGAAAACATCAAAGTGGCAATCTCTATGGCCCCAGTTCTTGTAAGTCCAAATTACTACTCATTTGCATCAGAACATTCATATGCTATGATTCTTACTCAAAAGAAAGACAAAGAGGATGAGAGACCTATTGCGTTCATGAGTTGTCTGCTCAAGAATGCTGAGTTGAACTATTTTAATCTTAAAATATATTCTTTTGCATTGATAAAAGTAGTTAAGAAATTTTTCCATTACATACTCAAGAGTAAGATATATGTAATTGTGCCTGACCCCATGGTTAAGACATTGTTGATGTAGAATGAACTAGGTGAGAGACGAGGAAAATGGATGGATATATTGCAAAAGTTTGATTTGGAGATTCAACAAATGAAGTTGGTAAGAGGACAAGGATTAACCAAGATGATAGCTGATATTGAGATCAGTAATGATAATGAAATCAGATTTGATGATGAAATCAATAGTAATAATCAACAAAAGATCATGGTGTATCAAGTGGATATTGATCAAGGAATAATCACTAATGTTTGGTATCAAGATATTGTTTACTATATTTTTCAAAACCAATACCCCAATGGGATTAATAGTTCCCAGCGTAGAGGACTTAAGATGAATTATGAATCCTACATGCTGCAAGATAGAAAACTTTACAAAAACAACTACAAGGAAATTTATTTGAAATGCTTGGGATGCAAAGAAGTGAAAGAAGTTTTGGAATAATTTCATGATAGATATGGCATGGGACATGGATCAATAGAAGCTAAAACACATATGATTTTGAGATCAAGTTATTTTTGGCCTACCATATTTAAGGATACATTTGGACATGTATATTATTGTCATATTTTTCAGACAAGTGCACATAGAGAGAGGCATCTAGCTATCCCACTACAACTAGTGTTTGAGGTACGCCCTTTTGTTAAGTGGGGGCTAGACTTTATTGGTCTAGTAAACCCACCATTATCTATAGGACATATGTTTGTCCTCACAACTATAGACTATTACACACATTGGATAGAAGTTGAAACTTTTAGAAATTGTACGAAAAAGGTGGTTATAGATTTCTTGGAAGAACACATTGTCATAGGGTTTGGTATGTCATTCTTCCTAGTATGTGATGATGGATCATCATTTGCATTGATCTTCCTTACTCAATGGGCACTAGATAATTAGGTTATAATAAAGTTCTCTTCAAATTATTATCCCCAAGGGAATGGTGTGGCTGAGTCCACCAATAAGAACTTGATCACACTGATAAAGAAACTGCTATAGGAAAATCCAAAAGATTGGCACACTTAGCTGAAATATACATTATAGACAGACAGAGTTAGGATAAAAAACACTTTGGGGACATCTCCTTATTTACTCGTCTACGGACAAGAGCCAGTTTCCCACATAATTTGAGGATTCTAGTATTAAAATTTATGAACGGATACACTAAGGGCACAGATAGAGTTCATACCAGATTAATGAATATCTTGGAATTGGATGAGAAAAGAACAACATCCTTGGAGCATATAGCAAAACATTAGGCTATCATCAAATAGTGGTTTGACAAGTGGGCCACAATAAAATCTTTTAGAATATCCATTCTTGTTCTCCTATGGGATAAGGCGAAAGAAAAGTCGGATAGTAACACTAAGTTTCAATGCTTGTGGATTGGTCCTTATCGAATTGCAAAGATTTTGGGAGAAAATAATTTTAGGCTAAGTTCCTTACAAGGGGAATTTGTCCCATTTCCCATCAATGGCCAGTTCCTAAAACAATACTTTGAGGCCTAAAAGCATAAAACATTTTTAGAAAAGAAAAGAAAAAGAGTGAGAGAGAATTTTCCCTTTTTGCAAGTGTGTTTGCTTTCAGTTGTGTGTTTAATTTTAGTGGTGTGTTTTCTTTCAAAGTCATGTTAGTTTGGGGGTTAGGTGCAATCAAGACTCATTCTTGACACATTTCATAAATCACCTCTTGTGGTTTCAAATTTTAGGAAGAGGTATTTCGTTGTCAAAGCATTTGGATGATTTTTTTCTTATACCAACTGGAGAATGAATATTACTCTTAGTTGTAAAGGACTTATAGTTCTAAAATCAAAATTGTAGATCAACAATTCTCAACACTTGACAAATTTAAAGATTGACTATCTTGGTGTTTTCAAATTAAGGTTGACGACAACAAGGGGTAGTTAGAAACTTGTTGGTTTAGACAAAAAGTCTTTTCAAGGAATTTCTAAAGTCATTGTTTGGCATGAGAGTTTCCAAAAGTTCTTAAAATAGGAATACAGAGGTTATCGAACTAAGGAAAGAATCTGAGAAATGATACCAGTGCCTTGGCCACACAGTCTAAGCGTGGTCAAGGTACAAAAAGAAAACAAAAATAAGGAATGATGTTGTTAAGAAAGAAAGATTCTAAAAGGTCTGAGAAAGGTAATCTAACAATAGGGATATGCCCTCCAAAATGGCTATCTAGTACTTATACAAATCGCTTCATGGAAGAATCAAATGGAAACATGTAAGCTCCATGAAGAAAGATTCAGAAGAGCCCAAAATAAAAATATGATAACCAGTCAAGAGCCCTCTGAACAAATTCTCTCATTTGGTTAGACAGTGATTGATACACATGATCTATGAGGATTCTCGATGAATGGACCAGAGGAGTGGAGGATTGTTTTTGAGTTCTTATAGACTCATGATAGATTACATCTTGAAATGTCAAAATAAATGAATACATTGTGCAGACATTGAGCTTGAAAATTTGAGATTTTGAAGTTTTGACTATCAAGGAACTTGAAAGCTGTTTGAAGTGTTCAAGATTTAGTTTTTATTTGACACATGTCACATAAATGCTTGCTGGTGAAGAAATGACTTTTTCATTTCTTCTTTTTTGTTGGGATTCTTTTTTGTGGTTTCACAATAGGAGAAATGGGGATCCCCTAATAAATTTTTGTCTCCCAGACCCCTAGTCCGGGGCTTGAGTCTTTTGGAACTCCTTTTGGAGTCTAGTTCTAGCCTTTTTCTCCAACTAAGAAGCACTATGGTATCGAAACTGGGAAAATTTGGAGAAAAGGAGAGTTTTTGTGTACAGAGCACACTAGCGCACTTAGAGCACATGCACACCTATCCTAGGTGCACAAGTGTGGTAAATGTGCAAGTGCACGCTTTTCATCCTTTGAAGATGTGAACATACACACTTGCACATGTGTGCACCTCCAAAGGTGTACACTCTAAGACCAGGCCTATATAAGCCCGAGACCCCCTCCTCTCTCTTCATTGTTCTTAGTGCTCCTAGTTTGAACACACCTCCACACCTCCAACGCTACGCTCCACCCTGCATACACCTTTTTTCACACACAACATTAAAAACCCTAAAACTAACACCTAAAAACCTAAGGCATAAAAAATAGAAAAGGTGCGCATGCGCGCACCATTTCTTTTGTAACCTAAGCTAAGACTACACAAAATGCTTAAGGAAAGGTGTGCATGTGCGCACCTCCCCAAGGTGCGCACATGCACACCTTTCATAAACAAACGTAATGCAAAAAATAAGTGCATGTGCGCACCTTTTAAACAAAGCACTAAACAACTCTAAGTCTCCCCTTTGTATTGCCACATGCAAATGCATAGTAGTGCACATGCGCATGTGCATGCCCATAAAGGTGTGCATGTGTGTAGGTGTGCAACTGTGCATAAATTGACCAACTAGGGGTTATTAAGTGCACCTAGTGCACTTATGAAGGTGCACTATTTTGCATTCCAAGACTATTAGGGGGGATTGAATTGGATTTCCTCTATTTTGGTGATTTGGGTTAGGTTTCTTGACAATTAGGATTTGTTTTGGGGTGAATATTTCTAGCTCTCCAAACTAATGTTTATTCTTTTGTGCAAATATAATGGCATCGTCATCATCCTCAATGGTAGAAATGATTTATCTTAAGCCTATTGTCTTCAAATACCAAGGAACACCAAAGAAATCCTGGTTCCCAAATGGACATGCAAAAATCATAGACACCAAACTCAGACATATTGACTAGAATGCATTCCTCACCATATGCAACAAGCCTAAAGAAAGCTTTGTGATGGTATCAACTATGATCAGGTTAGGTTTGTTAAATGTAGCATCTCATCTAGCTTCTATACAATCCTCTAAGTTGATAATGACCTTGGTAAAACATTATGAACCTAAAGAAAAGGTTGTCAAGTCTATCATAGCGGTGATAGTTCTAGACCTCAGATCAAGGAATATTGAGAAGGTGTTTCATCTCCCAAGGGTCGATCAATATGTAAAGATGACCTATGACCAGACAAAAAGATGGTATAGGGAGAATGAAAAGCAAGCCAAAGAAATAATTAAATCTTCCTTCCTAATAGATAGAACACCAGTGGGCCATAGAGTCAGAAAGGTAGACATGACTTAGGGTTATATGAAGGATGACATTGGATATGCCATAGTGCTTTTGAGTAGAGTCATGGAACTCCTTGTAGTGGGACACCTTAACATTTGGATGGTGCACTTAATAGAGACCATCAAGATGGAAAAAATACCAATGGACTGGGCTACTATCCATAATGATAATCTACATGAACAATTGGTAGACGTAAAAGTTGATCCAAGATTTTACATGAAATCATGCATGGTGTACTTACTAGTGGCTAGGATAACTGAATACCCAAGACTTTACAAAAGGAGTAGCATGCAAGATGAAAATGCACGGCCCTATGTGGTATACCTTCAATTGGTAAAGAAGATGCACTTGGATTAGAGAAAAGAATACAATATAGTGAATGATAGTTTTATATTCGCAATCATCTAATTCATAGAGGGTGATTATGCTAAATGGATGTTAGTAGAGGCAGCAGCTAGAATTATAGAGATCAACACCTACTACATCCAATTCAAAAAATTCACATACCTAAGGGTAGAAGAAACAGAGGTGAACCTAATTAAGTTGCCAAGATATCCTTTTGATAGGCTCATTTTGTTGGAGATCACCGGGCAACTCACATCTACATATGATAGAGTGAGGAAACAACACAAGAAGACATGGGTGTGGTCGATCACCATAGGTTCCTTCAATGTCAAGCAGAAGCAAGATATAATGACCTTTGATTCAGAATGGGATCAGTATCCCTTGGAAGAGTACAACTCCCCTTGCCCATACTTTGATAATATTGGAGAGTGCAACATCTAGCAAGGAAGTAGTTCATGCATGAAGACACACTAGAGGATCACTAGATGAATGCCATAGATGACTATGATGTCTAAATTAGAGATTATTGTAGGATGACTCTATATTTAGCAGAAAAGGTTCTTAAGATGAAGATCCCATTGAAGGTTGTTGAGAAGAACACAAAATATGTCTTAGACCCACTATACAATAAGGATAAGATATGATAGGCCTATAATAAATGCAAAAATTGGCAGGGATGAGAATGCAGACATCCAAAAAAGAACCCGACATACTATCCATTTGACAAGAGAATGGATCAAGAAACCATTCAAACTTAATCTATTTCCCCAAGCTATTCCTCTTCAAGCCACATCATGCCCAGCTAGGGGTAAAGGTACAAAAGTCACAGTACCAACCTTCCCTGCTCAATCCCCAATGAGGCCGAAAATAGTATATCAACATGAGAGGTAGGTTGAGTACTTTAGGGTAGATAAGGGAAATAACAAAAGGAAGAGAGTGACAAAAGATAGCGAACAGATAGATTAGGCCTGGCCACCTCAACAACCGTAGCAAAGTCCTGAACAAGTAGAGCCTCAAAACGAACAGGCAACCCAAGTCCAAGAGATTGAACAAGTGCCTCCACCCAGATAGGAACAAGAGCCAAAGGAAGAACAGAGTGTTCCACCAACAAGTCAAGAGGAAGAAGCCTCCCCCTCAATAGCTAAGAAGTTCAAGATTGAGTCCACTATGGCAAGGTCACATAGCAGAAAATTGAAGAAAAAAGATACTCCTCCTCCATAGGTGCCTAAAACCATTCATGAAGTAGAAGAAGAGGAGAAGGAGGAGGAGCAACTTGATAATGTTCCCTTGAGTCATAGAACTCATTTAGCAAAGGCCTTGGAAGAGGAAAGAAGAAGGAGTTCCACTCTAATGTCACCATCTAGTCCAAAAGAAATTGTTCAAGTTACAACTTCTGAAAATGAGCAACAACAATGGATCAGAGATATCAAGAGACTGATGTTTTTAACCTCTCATAGTTTGATTTCATTCCTATTGGCACTGAGATGGTGGGGGAGAAGATATGGGATACTCTAAGAAGTCAATCCCTAGGAGAGGACAGGAACCAATTACCACCTCTACCTCAAGGACCTTTGGACCTACCCCCACTACCATCTCAAAATTTATCATTTATGGAAAAAGGATCTGCAACACCACTTCCTCTATCTATTGAAGCAGATGAAAAAGCACTAGAGGAAGATGAAAAGCACTAGAAAATACAAGCCAATGAAGTATCGAAGGAGGGGAAAATACATGAGGAACCTCAACAAACTCCTCACGATATCAAAGCTAGGACCTTAGCCCAAGAAAAAACAAAGACTGAAACTAGTAATCTTGCTCAACGATAAAGGAATCCAAACATGATTGATAAGGGAAAGGGACCTATAGTGAAAACCCCCTCTTTAGTCAAATATATATATATCTCCAATCGGCACTACACCCACTTGGCTGAAAAGGGAGGTTATGGTTTGACAAAAGAGGCAGTTAAATGTAACTATTGGGGAGGGAATGGATGAGCTAGTAAGAGCTATCAAGAAGCCTGAGCCACCTATGGGTGATGCACGACCATTGGCCTTTATCATGAAGAACCAAGATCAAGACTTGCTTGCATACATAGCCATCCCTCCTCCATGTTCTAATATGGAAGACTTAATCCTAGTGATTACCAAATCAAGGAGGTCTTGTTAGGGAATCCCACGGAAGATACTGCCAAAGTTTTGATCACTATAGAAGTAAAAGAAGTGTTCAAGTAGATGGACAGAAATGAGTTGGAGTCGTTAATGTCAAGGAAACAAAATGAGATTATAAGAGGCTATTTACACAGAATTGTGGGCCCAGTAGACCCAGATCATCCAGTGATCACTATTGTTATGACATTAGAGAGGAAGGAAAAGGGAACAATTTAGATGGATCCATTTTTGGGGGCATGTTAGCAATGGTGTGACAATTTTGAGGAGAAGGGTGTACAGATAATATAGGGTAATTCGAACATGTTACATTACGTTCAGTCAAGTGCAAATAAACTAGTGTCCATAGTGAACCAAGATTTTGGGTTAATGGATGAGGTACATACCTGGGCTAAAGACCTCCATATTTTGACATTAATAAAAGGTCAAAGGTTTCATACACTCATGGAGATGTATACAGTGGAAAATCTTGATAAGCTCAAATATTGGATCGAGAAGATAGTTGTTGGCAATAAGGTCATGGAAGGACTTCATGAAGATATTTAGAGGTTAAGAGACCAGACTCAAGAATATATTTTGGAAGCGGAGAAGTACTACGATGTTGCTGCCCTTGAGATTTTTAAAGATGAGTAAAAAATAAAGCTCAATTCAGTGCAATTAGTTGTCCAGCAATTCCAAGAACTTTCGAGGATGCTTCATCTAATGAAGATTTCAGGCAAGTATTTAAGACTAAAGAGGTATTGTTGGAACTGGACACTAAACTAGAGAATTTTACGAATACCTGTATGGAGGTTAGTAACTATCGGCAAAAAGTTAAAGATAAGTATAAAGTGTTGGATTTTTTGAAAGCTTCCCAAGTAGCTAAGATTATAGAGAAATTCAAGAGCAAACATCCAAACATCACTCTAGTATAAAGGGGTACAAAAACTAGAAGCTAGAAATTCATTTTTGACACTTGGAAAATTTTTGGATTTTTGGATCCTATCATCAAGGTGCGCAAGGTACACTATTCACAGAGGTGCACTGACAATTTTGAAGAAGTAACAGTCCACCGACAGTTAACTGCCAGTTCCTAATTAGACCTTTCCATGCACCAGAAATGCATTCTGAAGACAGATCCTCTTGTAGCTTCCTTCTTCTTATGTACTTCTTCTTTCTTTGTTTTAAGTTGTATAAAGGCTCATGCACCCATTAATTGATATAAACAAGGGTGAAGTCCTACTTAGCACCATTTAGAGAGTTAGTTTGTATATAATTATATTTATTTTATTAGTTTTTAGCATGATTTTTCATTTTAAGAGCTCTCACTCTCAACACAAAAAGAGGAGATGATTTCTTATAAATACAAGGATGTAATATGTACTCCAAGCTACTATTTTGATGCAATAATATATGCTATTGGTGCTTTCATTTTGAGAATAGTTATTTTTTTCAAACTGTGTTATTTTTGTGGATGCATGTTCATGAATTATAATGGAGGCAATGGTTTTATTATGTTTATTTGATTGTGAAATCTATTAGTTCTGGTGTTTGTCACATGTTGAGAAATTCTCCTGACGTACTGAGTTGGAGAAGGATCACCCTATTGTTCCTGCATAGCTTCTTGTCTTGCATGAGCACACTTCCCATGGCCTTGCAATTTGATGAGAAGTGAAACATCTTTCTTTTTTATTAAGTTCCCATCGACGATTGCATCAGTGGAATCGAGGAAGCACTGTTCCTATTTTTAGTGGTTTCCTACCCAATCTTTTCAATGATTTAACTTGTAGACATGTTGTTATCATGGTTTATGTTTGTTAGGAATTTCCCTTTCAAGTTATTTGCTTTAATCTCTCATTACCTTATCTTTGTTATTTGCTTTGCTAACACTTGGTTAAAATAGGAATTCATATAGTTGCATTGATAGATTACATTCATTATAAAACAAAAAAATATCAAAAATATTTCTTTTGTGGTTACTTTTCAAAACAATAAATCAAATGTCTTATCTGAATTGGTTCGAACCAACAAAGGCCTCCCTTTGAAAAAATACATTTATCTTCAATTGAGTCCATTCCGATAGGTCACAAGATCGCTTGGAACCTTTGAGTTGATCCTAGATTAGCTTTTCAAGCAAGGAATTCAAAAGGATTCCTGCCATTAAGCATCATGCAAAATGACAGCTCAACAATACTAAGCTAAATAGTTGGATCATTTCACAAAGTCAATCAAATAGAGCCTTGATGTTGAATGGGGTCACATAGCCTAACAAGGATATTGCCTTGGTTTTTGCAGAGCATAGCTCTATTATTTCTTTAATACTTCATTTCATGGGATAATCTAAAGTGAATCTCATTCTTATACTAACTTATACAGTTGGGTCATTTCCCACAACCGATTTAATATATCCTTGTCATTGAACATGCATCCATAGCCCCAACAAGGATATCGCCTTGGTTTGCATAGAGCATAACTCTATTGCCAGTAGAGTGTTTATAGCCCTAGTAGAGTCACTTTCATAACTTTTTTTTTTAACTTTTTTTTTTTTTTCATCTTAATTCATTTTATGCTATGGTATGGACTATGAAATCCTTTTTAGGTTGGAAACTAAGGTGGTAGCAAAAATTAACATATTTTAGATTTCTCATTTAGTAAGAGTCCAAAAATCAATCAAACACTAACAAATGTTTAGGGAGAAAAGGGAAACACTTTACTAGGACTATAGGTCTCCCTATTTTTGAGCCACTAAGCCATTCAAATATGTGTGTTAGGGAAAGGGGGGAATTTCCAAATATGATTCCACTTATTATCCAAATTAGATTAGCTAGAACCCAAAGGAAGAAGGGTGCTAATACTAAATTTGAATTATAAAGAGAAAATAATACAAGGAAATGCACTCTTTGGTCCTTAACAAGATAAAGTAAATGTGAAATTCAACTAATTGCTAAATAATGTAAATCTAGATGCTATGTGAAGAAAATTGGCCCAATTAAGATATAAATCTAGGATAAAGATATGAAAGTAAATAAAATGTAAATGAATCACCTTGAAATGTGTAGACGAAGATGTACTTTAGCTCTAAAAATCACAAATCTAAATTGTTTCTAAACTTCTATCCATAGATCTCAGAATAAAATGACTAAAGGAACATAACCCAAAAATCTCCTTGAAAGTAGAGATTGAAGGTTTAGGTCGAGTTGGGAAGACATCCTACAACCAGGTTGACATAGTCTGATGACCTAAAATTGACTTCCCTAGAAAGCTCCCAAAAACTAGGTTCAAAATTTCTACACCTTTCGCTGATATCTTGCAAATTAACACATAAAAGAATGTTTTTAGGAGTTTTGTTGGGAGAGGTCTTGCCTTGGTGAAGCCCTAGGTTAAGAAATTAACCATAAATGATAAATGTAAATGTAAAGGAAACAAGATAAATGTAAATATTCACCTTTCTTTTACAAACCATTGTCAATAAGGATTTGTCATGATGTATGTTGTAGATCTTGAATTCAGTATGAAGGATGTAGGATATCTCCACAATTGCAATGGATCTACCATAACCACATCATGGAGCCATGGATGTATCTGTACATCAATGAAGAAGATAATGAATGTGTTAATGTATAGATCTCCTCCCTTGATGGCCAACAAAATGCTAGATCTTGAAAAGGAAATATCCACAAAAAATCCTTGAATGCTTGAAGAAACTTGTTTGCTTGAATGCTTAAACACCTTGAGCTTTAGAATGCCTTGAGTGCTTGATTATTTGATGAAATGAGATATGAAAATGAAGCCCCGAAGCGCCCTTATATATTTATTTTTGGGTAGGAAAATAACTCAATTCGACTAGGGAGTTAATTAAACTAATTGGTAAACTCAAGAACTTTTAGGCTCCAAACTTTGCAATCATCGGGGACTAGGTCACCTACTCCAGGTTGACCTAGTCCTAGTGGACAAGTAAGAAAGGACAAAGAAAGCCCTAGAAGGTGGTACATGTGAAACTAGAAGATGACAAATTGATTAGGAGGTATGGTCAAAAACGTGTCAAAGTAACACCTAGAAGACCATGTTGGAAAGAAAGAGATGAAAAGGAAAAATGAAATGGAAGAGAAGAGAAAAAGAGACATTAAGCATAGGTACATCCATGGTCTAAGAGAGGAATTATGGAAAAGGGTGCTAAAAGGTCTAAAAATGCAAGTGCGTCCATTTTAAGACAATACAACAAATACTAGTAATTAATGTATAAGTATGACAAGAATATAGTGAGTGGTGCCACCTACACACGATGTGACATAAATTGACTCATCTACTTGATTTAAGAGTTAGTATCCCAGTTAAATAAAAGATAAAATTACACACTAATTAGTGAAATAAACACATGTAATTCATTTTTAAAAGCAAGGAATACAAAACCTAAAAGACAAAGACATGAATTGAATGGCAACAAACATAATGATACCCTCAAGAATTTGTCACATTATACCAAGTGTTACTTCATCATAATGACTTGCTAAAACAATAAAGGCTTAAGCGTGTAGGACTAAGTGCTTATAAATCAAGACATCAATGAAGTAGTAAATAATTCAACTGATTATAGTATGTTTTTTGATTACTTAGATTAGAATTGTGTTTTGAAGAAATAGATTTAAGCATGGACGTTCATTAGTTTTACAAGCTCAAGGTCACACAACTTCTTTCTAAGGCTCATCACTAACAAACACCTTACACAAGTAATAAACACATAGAGAATGCCATGGTGTTAGCTGCAATGAAGTGGATTTCCGATATTGACTTTCTCACTAGCAAGGATAGGTACATAGTGAATATGGATAATGTCACGCATTGGTGCCTCTCTATTAGACTTGGGAGAGCCAAAGGAGTTGCAAATTTAATACAGGGGCTCTTTGGGAACAAGTATTGTAGTGGCCTTCACAAAGTTCTTGAAGTAGTGTAGTATAGAATTGGCCTTCCTTTGGCCATGAACATAAAAGCTTATGTAATAAGAGATGTGATGGTTCCTTGGCTCCTATTTGTGTAATTTTTGTGGATAATGTCTACTGGTGAGCACAAAGATCATGCAACCCCTACACTATATTTCCTAAGGAGGCTCGCTGGTCTGGGCTCAGACTTTAATCGAGACTAGATTGATGAGTGGCAAGTTATGGCCATTGATTGAAACATAGATTCATTAGACATCAACATACTACATGAGGAAACCTTGGCAATAGAAAACAAAGGCAATGAGGATGGTGAGAGCGACGAGGATGACTCTCCAACTAGTTACTTAGCCCTTAAAATGCATAGTTCGCATGCATTATTATATGAGGAAGGTAACAACTATTTTTTGTAATATTTCTCTCTTACCAAGAAGGAAAAAAACATACAAAAATAGTTGTAAAAACACACTCTACCGAATATATGTAGCCATTTATATTCAAATGTTTCTTGTGCATGAAAATATCTTCTTTTTTTTCAAATTTTCTTTCTCTAGGCATGAATTAATCAAATCTTGATTATGAAAACTATATCTCTAAATATGGAAAAATCTTGTTATATTTTTTTATGATTATGTTTCTTAAAAGAAAGAACTAAGTACAATCATTGTGATTTGTTGAAAATAAGAGCAAAGAAAATTAATGTTTTCTATATCTTGGGGAGAGAATTCACCTTCTGCATAAAACAATGTTGCGACAAATTTAGAGAAATACTCATCAAAGAGATGATAGGTGAATAAAATGGACCTTATTTCAGGCCTTAGTATGTTTCAACTCTTAACAAGGTACAATTATGGGTCAGGCAAGAATGCACTCCAAATCTTGTCACCTTTATAATTTCTTTCATTTGGCACACATGATGATCTTAACTAATAGGTGAACACTTGCATTTGTTAAATCTTAACATACCTAGTTCAAAACCATGTATGAACACACATTAGGAAAATTTTGACTATATAGGTGGCTTGCTAATGAAAGGGACGTGCATGACAATGTTTTCTGACAAGAAAAAATAGCCTAGCTACCTAAACTAACCAAACTAAATAATTTAAAATGATCCATTGATTACAATTTGAAATTAGCTTCCCTTATAACTTAAATTTTTATATTTTACATGTTTTTGGCACTTTATTGTGGAAGCAAAGGAAGCAGGGGTTAAATTTTATAATTTTTACATATTAGAAAAAATAATGTAACTGTGAAAATTGGGATAATCTCCTAATGGCATAAAGTCAAGTTGACTTGCTCTTAATGGACTATCCTCATGTTTTCAGTTGAGCATGACATGGACTGACTAGTAAGTCAAACACTTAGATAAGTACCTAGTGGGGCATCTAGTGCAGGTGTAGGATGGTTCTTCATAGGACTAATTCTATATTGCTACTTTCCACTGATTGAGCTCGATAACTCCTATCTATTGACCTCTTCATGACTATTATTCGCAACTTGAATTATTGAATGAATCTCCTCTAGTGATGCACAACAAAGTTCTAGGTCATCCCAATATAGCAACCTTGTCATCTTTAGCATCACTCTACTCCTAAATTGGAGTTGTGTTTTCCTCTATTTCATTAGATATATCTTTAACCTTCGGTGCTAGGGATGGCTTCATCTTCATTTGTACCTCCAAATATCCCTCTTTTGGGATGGGTTCACTTTCTTCTTTAGCTTTAGAGTAAATAGGGTAGATTATTGAAGAAATAATTAGATTCCTTTTTTTTTTTTTTGCTCCAATGAAGGAATTTGTATTTTTAACATAATTGGGTTCATCATCCTCCTTACTTTCATGATCTTAAACTTTGACCACACCAAGATGTCAAGAATTTATGATTGTAATTGTTGCTTTTCTTAGGACCACTGCAAATGTAATAACACTGCCATAATGTTTGGTATGTTTTTCCAAATGGTAGTGTCCTCTTGTATTTGTATGAGGAATAAACCAAGAGAAGAGATGTCCCTTCACGAGACATGTTTATTCATCAATATAATTAATATAATGGTAAAATTAATATTATATATATATATATATATATATATTTCTCTTTGATCTCATAGGTTTATCCTACTAAAGCTACCAAAAATATCAACACTCCCTCTTAGCTATGGAGGATAAACACATGACACGTATTACACCATTGGTAATATTAGATATGAAAAATTCCAAAGGTATCTTTGATTAGAAGATATCCACCATTTTGATATCACATATGATATCAAGAGTATTAGTCTTCACAATATCAACATATGATATTCACCAAAAATATGAGTAATGGTATCCACAATATCAACACTTGAAAATATTCACCATGTACTTAATAAGGCAATGGTCTCTGGAATATCGACATATCATATTCACCATTTTGATATCACATTTGAGTATTGGTCTTCAAAATAACAATATATGATATTCACCAAATACTCTTTGAGTAGTGGCCTTCAGAATGTTGAGATGCAAGATATTCACCAAGTACTGTAAGTAATGGTCTCCTGAACTTCAAGTTGCATGATATTCACCAAGTACTCTATGTAATGGCCTCCAAAAAATCAATTTGCATTACATTCACCATGTACTAAAAAATGTTTATAAGGTATGTGCACATGCATTCTTATAATGTGTACCATATAAAAAACCATCATGCAAAGTATACTCTATCATGATCTACATAAACATCATAAGATATCCATCATAATAGAAAATTAAGTTATTGTAAGGTTGTCATCTTTCAATAACTTTTACAAATACAAGTGATGATCATTTGGAAGTCGTCACTTCCTCACGATGTACACAGGGGGTAGGCCCATTAAATCATGCAGTCACACACACGATACCAAAAGTTTAGTTGAAGTCAAAACTCCCTCTCATTTTGATATGATCAAAATCTTCACGGATCAACTGAAACATATCCTCTATCTACTCCTTCAGACGAACGTGTCAGACTCCCTTTGAATTTGATATCAATCCCCCTTTTCTTGCAAGAGAATCCTTAGAAAGGATTAAGACAAATAACTCTTATTATACATATGAATAAGAGATTAACTACAAAAGTAATAACAACAATTTTGAAGATATAGTAAAAGTACTCATCTCTTATGCTCTAATGCCCACCTTTTCATTTTGGACTAATTCGCTCCTGTGAGGAGTTCTTAGTTGTTGGTATTCCTTTTCTTAGTTCTTTTGTTGTTTTGCTTTCACGTTCTTTCTGCGGACACCGTTTGGTGCTCCCTTTGCAAGCATTTGCTCTTTGTACTATTTCTAGTCCCTTAGACCCTTGTTGGTCTTCTATTGGACATTAATAAATTTATCTTATCTTATCTATCTTATTTCGTTATTTTTCTTACTTTCCATATAACTTATTATTATCTCCTTTTACTAATATATATGTTTCCATCTTCTAACTAAATACTTAAACATATATCTATTTATATATTAATAATTAAGGAAGTTAGATAATATAAAAAAGAAGCATAAAATAATACACATATACACTTTACCTTAATGGGACCGGCACCCAAAACCCATGAGTGGCCCTTGTATATCTTATGCACTTAACTTTATTAGTTCTTGCCATTGGCAGGAATACTTATGCATTCATTCAATGCATAAAAAAAGTTAATTTCTTTTAACCAATAAGATTTAAGAATTAATCTATTTCTAAACTTTGTTAGCTAGTTTATTATTTTTATACATTTTTCAAATTAGAAAATAACTAATTATTTGAAGTTTTATTGGTAGCCATCAAAAAAGGGAAGGAAAAAAATCCTATTTTCTGAATCAAAATTAGAGAGATAATCTAAAAGTCTAACAACTGCTTTATACTTTTGGCATTCAATGTTGCATTAATGGAGAACTTTATCTGGAGAATTCTTTGATTTTTTAAATCAGTTCACTGCCATAAGCATTAAATTCCACATTAACGGAGCATTAAATTCCACATTAATGGAGAGCTTTCTCTAGAGAATTATCTAGTTTTGTTAATCATTTTCCCTGTCCACCACCTCTCTCTGCTTGTCTCAATTATTTTATTGTCTGGCAGGCCATCATTCTAAAGCTAAAGTTGGACAAACTTGCAGAGTATTCGCGGAGCTTCACCAATCGTCGTGAAAACAGAGTGGGAATACGGGTTGTTGCGAGGTTAGTTTCAATAGACTGAAATTCATTAGATGTTGTCTTGTGGCTGTATTTTTATGTTTAGTTTTTTTTGGGCTCTTTTTTAATTGCTGATGTGTATTTTTTGGGGCTCCAAAGCAGTAAGATTTTATATAGCTTTATAAATAATTTTCAGCATGAATTGCAATTTGGTATCGATACCTGACAGAAGCCAAATGTTGTGTCCCTTTGTCTATTTGCTCTGGTTTTAAGCTTCTTGCTTGAAATTGTTTGGGTTTTTTGAGGGAGGTGAATAAAATGCGCAGTCGAAATACAAGGGTGGTTTCTGTGAGATTTATGGTAATAATTTGTATTCTATGTTTCTGCGTTGGAATGGTTTTTACAGAGAGGTACTCTATCTCCTTCTAAAATTCTCTTCTTGATGTTTACAATGATCTGCAATTCATGGACACTTGAGAAAATCTTAGGTTTAACGTTTCAGTTTGAATTGTCTGCGGAAGCTCATAATTTTCGATCCCTAGGACCATATTTGGAATTATTGTTTCAAATTTAGTATTCTTTCATGCCAATTTCAAAAGAACTGGTATTTCACAAGAAAATATGTACAGTAGCCCATGGAATTTCTTTCATTTGCTTTGAAATTTTAGTATTCTAGATGCAATCTTTAAGGTAGTGGTCTTCCAACATAATTTTTTCAGAACCTAGGGTTCATAACCTATGGCTCTCACTGTCGTGGAAGCGCTCAGACCTCTCATAGACACTTCATGGGGAGACCAGGCAAATTCCTCTTTTCCTTACTACCTTTTTCATCAAAGTAATCAACTAAGCTTCAATTATCTCTGCAAAATTGAAAATAGTAATTCAAATTCTGTTAATGGAAAAACAATCCTTGTTTGAAAAAAAAGCCCCCATTACGTGTCATCCACCATTAGGATGCGGGCATTGTAAACGGTAATGTGACAGGAGTAGGACACAACTTTGAAAATTATGTTATTACCATAGTTACACCGCCCTAGGAGACGGGGGGACGGGGGGACGGGGGGACAAGTTTCCGAGACGGGGGGACAGAGGGACCTTGATTTGGGGACGGCGAGGGGACGGCGGGGGGACGGCGGCGGGGGACGGGGGGGTGGCGAAGGGAGCAGGGGTGTATGTACTATACATATGATACTTAAAATGCTAGTTATGAAAAGATGTACTACAATTATACAATATAAGATACATAGATGTAAAAAACATTGAACATTGCACTGAAGTTTTCAACTAGAACGTCATGATTCATGATCAAATAAGTTATAACAAACAAACAATGAACATTGAACATTGAACATCAGAAAATATTCGAAATAATAAATATTAGTCTATATATCAGTCTTCAGATCAATAGTATGAGTATCTAGATTCCACTATCTAATAGTAATCAATGATCATATGAGTCATGACCCCTGACATAAAGATGATTACAATTAAGTATCATGTACCATGAACCATGATATCAAAATAAGTATATAATGCAAACAAAAACTACAAGTCTCCAAGAGTCCATCCAAATCAAAATGCCAAATCAATGATCAATGATCAATGATCATCCCCTGGAGGTTGAAACTCATCACCACTGGAACTATCAGTCTCTCCAAGATCAAGAGCTGAAAAGGGAACACCAACTAGCCCTGTGGTTGGATCTAAAGCATCCTCCTCATCAATCTGCGATGGCTCCTCAGGCTCTACATCCCATCGTGATGTTGGGCTTTCCTTGTACACACTTGTGGTGCGGTCATTGATACGCAACACACTGTGTACAACCTCTAGCTTCTCTGCTCTTTGAGAGGTAAGTCTATTCCTCTTAAGAGAGTGGATGAAGCTATATGTAGACCAATTCCTCTCAGAAGCTGAGGAACTAGAAACCTGAGATGAAAAATAATTGGCTAATGTAAGACTCGGGAATTAGATGTTGAACAATGATCATTGAACAATAAACAATGAAAAGTTAAAAGTTGAGGAACTAAGTACCTGGGACAGCAAACAAATAGCTAGTGTGGTGGTTGTAGATTTCGGTCCATAAGCTGACCACCACAAAATGGGATCCTCTTGTGCCATAGTCTTGATATCCGCCTTTGCCGCTTGTTTGTAACCCCTAAGAGTAGCAAATTTGGTCCACTCAATGCGAACCTTAGCTGCTGTCTCAGGGTCATACATCCTGTCTATGCACTTGAAGAACCCTTCCTTCACCTGAAAAAATTTAAAAAGTACAAATTATTAGCAAATAGAAGAATCAAGATACTAGTAATGTGAATGATTTTAATTCATAAAATGATAAGAATCTAAGTCTTAAAGTGTTATATAATAATAATAATATAAATCACCTCATCATCGTGAAGTGGTGTAACTCTACCAGGCCTAGTCATGTACCACCTCGGATTCAATGCATATGCAGCCATGTGTAAGGGTGTGTTAAGTTTGTCCCATCTACGCTGAATAATAGGCCGAATGTGATCATTGTAGAAGGCTAATGTGGGGTCCTTCTCTCGCACAACTACCCTCATCTGCCCAAGCATAGAATCAATGCACTCATACACCTCTCCAAGTGTGGGTGCATCCCCATCTCCATACCTGATCACCTCAAAGACTGGCCTAATAATAGAAACAATGTATTTTGCATCGCTCCAAAATACATCACTCTTAACTATATCCTTCACCCTTATCCCCTGCTCTGACCTGGAACCATCCCACCTATTCCATTCATTTGTCATAACCATTAGTTGCAGTGGCTCCTGCAAATCAAGCATTCTCTCCAAGAGAATGAAATAGGATGCATATCGTGTCTCAACTGGCTTCAAGAACTCCTTGTTGGCGAAGCTCCTAAATAGTGCATGTGAGGTGTGGTGGTTGCAGATATACATCTGCACATCTCTAGCATCACTCACCACTCCCTTTATCCAACTAATCTTCCCCATGTCCTTTAGAGCATTGTTCATAGCATGCACACAACAAGGAGTCCACCAAATATGCCGATATGTGGCCTCAATAAGCCTCCCTGCAGCTTTGCACACATGAGCTGCATCTGTCACTACTTGGACCACATTTTGTGGCCCAATCTCCTCAATGGCTTCCCGAAGAATCTGAAACTGAAAATCAGCATCTTTTCGATGCCCCGAACAATCAACCGCCCTAAGAAAGAATGGGCCCTCTGTACATGTGACTATGACATTGATGAGTGGACAGTGTCTAATGTTCGTCCACCCATCCATGACAACGCTACACCCTGATTCCTCCCAAACAGCCCTCATGGTCTCCATGGACTCACCAATCTTGGCATACTCATCATCCAAGATTTTAGTCCTCAATTTGTGCTCACCTGGTGGCACATATGATGGTAATCCCGCCTTCGCTACTTTCTGAAATGCCTCCTTAAAATAAGGAGACCGAGCAATGTGAAGTGGAACGCCATTGGCAAATAACATTCTCCCAATGTATGCATCTAACTTCTCTCTCGTATGGGCTGCAAACAATTCTGCTATAGGGTTGTTGTCACTAGACTGTGCCCTGCGTTTCCCCTTGCTCGTCTCAGTTGTTGCTACACCTATAGAGCTATAAGTAGAGGAAGGTACGGAGGCTGCCCCTGGCAATGAAGTAGATGAAGCTCTATGCTGTGGTCTAGAAGAAGACATGCGTCGGTGTTGTTGCCCCTGTATTTGTTGCTCATGCACCTCCTGTATAGTCTGAATCTGTTGCCTACCAGCCAAAGTAGTAGGCACTGGAAGGCCCAAGTCCTCTGGAACTCCCCAAAGCTTGTTGAATTCAATTCTAATCTTCAAGTTTGTGGATTCACCCAAAAACTTACATGGTTGGACACCTTTACCTGTCCAAAAGAGGAAATGTGCATTCACTCTAGTGATGCTACCATACCAATCTTCACCACAAATATTGCATCTCCACTTTCTTGTGCCACCTGTTCCTTGTCCGCTTGTTATTCTAGTGGCAAATTGTTTTAAAGGAGATTTTGGATCAAACTTACCCCTAGCCCACTGTGCCAAAGCTGGGGAGGGGCAATCAGTAGATGGAGTACCAGATAGTATAAAACCAGTACCCATGGAAGTGGAACTAGTTTGGGCCCCTTGCTAATTTGGCCCAACCGAAATCGCAATGTCACTCTCATGGTCACCCCTCTCAACAGTGTTATCATCATCCTCAACCCCAACCTCAGGCTCAAGCTCATATTCTGATTCACTGCCACTATTTGAATGAAATTCCATCTCATCATCACTATGAGTATTCATTGTGACACTGCATTTCACAAAATGAAAAAACAAAAATTAATAAAGCTAAATTATTGAAATTTATAATTTATAAATGATAAACATAACCGACGACTTCCACTCTCTTAGAACTATATTGAAAAAAATTTATTAAAAAATAAAAAAAAATAAAAAAAAACAAAAAAAAATAAAAAAATTTAAAATGAAAATTGACTTCCAACGGTTCTGTAGGATTTGGGCTTTTCTGAGCCGATTTCAGTATGTAAGAATTAACACTTTTTTTGTTAATTCTTACATACTGAAATCGGCTCAGAAAAGCCCAAATCCTACGGAACCGTTGGAAGTCAAATTTCATTTTATACTCTTTTTTTTTTTTTTTTTTTTTTTTTCTCTGGTCTTCTAATATAGTTCGAACAGAGTGGAAGTTATCAATTTAAACAATCGAAAATAGATATTTCAAAGAGTTCAATGACAACAGAGGTCGTCTAAACAAACAAAAACAATAACATTCATAAACATGCATTTCAAAATCATACAAATTCGTTAGAAAGTTAGAAACCCTACCTTTTGCTTTAAAAACTTCAACAAGATTCGGTGAACCAGAACCTAGAACCACCCTCCTCTTCTTCTTCTTGCTCCTAAGCTCTCCTTTTTCACTTGCAAACACTCTCTTCACTCTTGCACAAACCCTTATCTCAGCTCTTCACTCTTCTTCTTCTTGCTGTTGCAAACAATGAGAAATGCAAATGTGAATCAAAATGAAGAATAGAAGGGTTTTAAACAAAGGAGGAGGAATGGATGGGCCCCACAATCCAATACAATAAATAAAAAACATTAAAACATTTTTAAAATGCGTTGTTTTTTTATGTGTCGTTTTTGCTTGCCGCGGGAGACGTCCAGGCGTCCCCCCGCACCCGTCTCGGAGACGTCTCCCCGTCTCGGAGACGTCTCGCCGTCTCCGGCGGCGGTGGCGCTTTGAGTGGCGCCGCCCGAAACGCCGAGACGCCGTCCCCGTCTCCGAGACGGCCCAGATTTTGGGGGGGGACGCGTCCCCGTGTTACACTGGTTATTACACAATGATTTGATTGGTAATCCAACTCTTTTTGACTGAATCTGAATCAGATTCCTCTCTTGAAAATTTGATGGACACAATTAGAGAGCATAGTCTTCGCATCAATGAATTTCTTTGCCAATACAGGGTCCTGTGGACATCTAAATTTCAGACTAATTTTTACCTAAATGAGTATTCATTAATTGACACTCAATTTTGTGTAAAGTTGGCAATCCTCTCCAATCACTATCAAAAAATGATTACCATTATATTCCATTCAATATCTTTGACAAATGAGGAGAATCATTTTTTGGTCAGTAATTTTTTTATAAAAATTGATTAAAGTATTCACAATTAATTTAATCATCTGTTGAACTTCTATCAATAACAATGGATACACACTATCATTCTTCCTTGCCCCGCTTTATATTCAGGTGCAATTTTTACCTTTTTATTTTGAATTTGCTCATACAACTTCATAGCTTCCTTAATATGTATAATATATGAAAGGCATTAAGAATAACTTTTTCTACCAAGGCTTTTGTTATTCATCCAGAAGTCTGCTATTTTTCAATCTTTTCAATGATACCTGAGCTTATTACATATGGCAGGAACTGTGATGCATCGCATCCCTTGTTATTACCGTGTCTGAACAGTGTCCTTTAATGAGACAATGAACCTTCTCTTTGTAAAATTTTAATATATCTTTTCGCATATTTTCGTTTCGAGACTAATAGCATGTCTTTTATCTTCCTTTGACCATTTCTGCCTATGTTCTTCAATGTCGATGGATTTCTATTGCAGATATTTCTCAACTCCATTTGACATAATGGCCCACAAAATCATATATCAGATTTTTGAAGCAGTTTGTATGCCACTAACCACAGTATAGTCCAGATTACTAAACACGACAAACATGATCATCTAAATACATATGCCTGAAGGTGTACTAGTAATTGTCGGCAACGTTGGATGAATTATGAGAGTCGTGACCACCTTCATTGTGCGAACTGGGATTGCTTTGACTTTAGCTGTCGATAAAATCTCTGGCTCCTATCATCTTGTTAATAGACATTGATGAACAAAAATCAGGGTACTTTCAATGTTCAAAACCATCAATGATTATATTGATTTGGTCACCAATTTCTCGTGGATTCTCTCATATTCACAGACTCATGAAGACCCCATAAAAGGTGCTAATGCATACACAATGTTGATTTCAAATAATTTCTTCATGATCAATATAAACGTTGGAGAAGAACCCCTGTGCAATACGTAGATCATATATCAAATTTAGAGAACGATGATAGTACTGAAAAATTCATGAGCCTCCAATATGAGAGCATCGGTTTTACAAGAATTCACTAACCTTAGACGTCACCCACTCAAATGGCATGCTAAATGTAATTGGTTTTTCTTCGATTGCATTCCATTTGATTTTATTCACAAAGACTTCACACATTTGACCGACAAAGCATAATCATATCAGAAGCAATCAAGAATGTGATTGGGATTCTATACGATTTCTACTAGTGACTATTTTGTTGTTTTCGTGTTGTTATATTCTTTTATTATCTGAGTACATTGGTGATTATGTAAATTACTTAGTCTTTAATGACTTGTGTGGAAGTCCATTTCCAGTGATATGTAGAAACTTTAAGTTCTTACGCAGCTCTAGTTACTTTGCATCAACGGGTGCTAATTTGGTGTCCATCTTTAATGTTTACTGGTAGGGTGACCTATCGAATATAAATTCAAATTATTCTATACTGTCTCTAATATCATGCTTTTAAACACTTTCTTGCATTTGTAGCCTAAACTGGCTCTGATACCATATTATTTTTCTTAGGACGTGCAGATATAATAGCACTGCCAAAATGTTCGGTATGTCTTTTCCATATGACAACATTCTCTTGTATTTGTATGAAGAATAAACCAAGAGAAGAGATGTCCCTTCATGAGACATATATATATATATATGATCTCACAGGGTTATTTGACAATAGTGGGCACATTCATAGAGGAGTTGTCTAAAGGGCGAACAAGAACTTCATCTTCAACAATTGTTAGCAACGCAACCATCTCTATTTCTACGTTGCATATGGGAAAATACTAAATGAAAAGGACACTATGCCTTAGCCTATCTTCTTCAGACACCTCCATCTTGCACTTAAATTTTTATAACACTTCTCAGAGATTTGGAACAATATAGCTTTCTGAAGGACAAGTTTGACGAGCATCCCAAACGAGACACTGGATAGCTCCAATCTATACTCTGCGTCATGCAGCTTGTAGTAGGTGCATTGATTGATTCTCTTAATGCATTATAAATTAGAAAATGCACTAATATTTGGTAATGAATATTCATAATACATCCCATCGACATGTACTAGAAAATATTGTTGATCTTAAAAGGCTCACACCTAAATAAGGGCAATCAAGAAGCTACACGAGTGGGGACTTGATGTATCATATGAAAGGATCTTTGAGGTTCTAAAAGCTAACACTTTGTTCTTTTGGGGGTTGGAAAGGGAAAGAGAACCTTTCACAAAACAAAAGCTAGGATAAGGGGGTGCTTCGGAAATGCAAAGCTTTACAACACTTTAAAGACCTCATCAAATAGCTTTAATAAGACCTTGAACTCTTTAGAACCAAGGATCTATCATCTTTCTAAAAACAAATATGATGTGCCACAAACCCTTCATTGTCCGAAAGGAGAACAAAAACACAAGAAATAACTAAGACATAAGTGTAATATTTAAATCATGACTATGAAAAGTATCTACAAGTATTCAAATAAAAGCACATATCTGCCTAAAGGATGTACGACTTTCTCATAAGATCCACACAGTACAAGAAGACTAATCCTAAATGAATCCAAACAAAAGACACTTTAGGGCATTTACCATATTTAGACAGAAATAGTTTTTACAGGGGTTTGTTGAAATCTCATACCTCTTAGATATCGTGAAAGTTAATCATTATGAAGAATTAGATACAATTGGTACAATTTATCCTCCATTCTAGAGGACAAGAGAAGAGTAAAAAGACTAGATGATCCATTGTTTCTCTGAATAAATGGAAGATGAAAAGACCAACATAAGTAAACTAGCCGGACATAATGAAAATCATCCCAAAACACTTTGATAAATAAAATAGAAAAGGAAACAAGAACGTAATCCCATATTTTATCAAGAGTAAAGATGGTAAGGTTGGAAATCAAACCACATATTAAAAGTTACTCTCTTAGCCGAATACTAATGACTTCTATAATCAAACATATCTTGTAAGCTCTTTCTAGTGTCCTCTTGATCTCTTCATATTACAAATATGGGTTTTTATAGATCCAACCCTTTTTTTATAGGTTGATCACATTACTGTTTAAGTATGACAACAATTATACATGTCTCAATGGCAAAGATTTTTCATTATTAGTTTGTCATGCATATGGTATGGGTGTCAGCTACGCTTTTTCCAACTGAATCATCTCACCATCATTTGAAGGCAGCCCACTAATTTCACCTCATGGCTAGCAATCCTCGTTTGTCATCTGCCGCAAATCAGACCTCGAAATCGGTCTCATTATCTCCTTTGGGAAAATCTTTATTCGTACTATGTGGGGTCAATTCATGTGAATCATGAGAACGTGCGTTGACGTGTTGTGCAAGGGGACACTCTTAAAAATGGTTCAATACCAATGTCTTTAGGTTTCTCTGTGTTGTCACGGATCTTAAGCATGGGTTGTGAAGAAACATTGAGCTAGGCCTGGCATCTGAGGAGAAAGGAGAGGACCTTTGGTCGTAAGAAAATTTGGAGTTGGGGAAGCTGACTGTTGTATAGAATATCTACGATACCTTGACAACCATAATTGTGACACTTGCAAACTCTTGCGGTAAATTATTTTCATTAGTAACTTGAACCATTTTTTCATTTTTTAAATTGTTGTTAATTTATGAACTCTCTCCCTTTGGATTGAAATGAGTTGTTAATTCCTCTTCATGTGCATTGAATTGGTGTATATAATTCTTCGTCTATCTAGTTAAGTGCAACCAATTGTCTCCCAATTAGGTAGACAAACTAGTTTACATGATTCCAACTAGTGCCTTCTTATGCACTAATATAATGAGTACAAGGGTCAACCAGGTTGTGGAACGTTGTTATGTTATCACAATATAAACTTTTCAAGGATTCAAGTAGCCAACATAATTGTTGGACTATCCATTAGCTTACTTATGGTTCCTTTGATCTACTCTCATTATCTAATGTAATGATGATGAGGTTAGTCTTCAGGAAGTCCAATATGATGCACGATATTGAATTAGTATTGATTTGGAATATTTATAATAATTTTGTTTACGCATGTATGATAGGTTTTGTACTCCATGCTTGATTCTGATTCGACATTTTAGCTCACAAATATTTTCATATCTAAAACCCTGACATATACATTAGGTGTGTATATTGCTGCAAAATAATTAGTGTTCCAAATTATATTTTTGTAACAATTGCTTTCCTTTTGTCAAGGCAATAGAACATTGGAAATAAGAAAATAATCAAAATCATTGAGTCCCCACTTTATGGACTCCTACCAAATGCCCATCCATGTAGGACTCTTTTCAATAGTATTTCCTGGTGATGGTAAACAGGAAATATCTGTAAAAGAAGGCACCAACTCTGTGTATTAAAAATTTATTAATCTCATTGAATTTATGAATTAATAATAAATACATTGAATAGCATCTCGATTCAAAAAATGTTGATGTTTTGAACAACACAAAATTCGAATTTTATTTTGGCTCTGCATACATTCCCTACCTGCTACCTGGTACATGCTGGTAGTTGAACATAAGGAAGAGACACAAATGCAATAGAGAGAGGAGCTACTGAAATAGGAGTTTGAGGATTAACCCATATTGGTTCTAATGATGGTAGCTGTCCATCAGAACTTACATTCAAAGCATTTCCATTGAGAAGCATAGTCTGACTATGTAAATTGCCATCTTTTGCTGTTAAGTGATACTCCAATCTAGATCTCCCCACACTGTTTACAAAATCAGTCTTTCCAGTAAAATTGACCCCAACAGTGATGCGAGCCGATTCACTAAGATTGATCAAGAGTAAGGTCACTCCTTCCTGCAAATTTGATCGTCCACCCAAGAAACAAGAAATCTTTATTCACAATGCTATTTTTAAATGTGCATCAAATAAGATGAAGAGGACAAAGCATGCAAACAATATAGTCACTTTTAATATTTTAGTACTTATTGTTTAGTTTTTTCTATTTCTATGATGTTATCCTACCCCGCTCTAGATGGCCATCAATATGATTACTGCAACTCTCAGAGAATTGTGCTGATCTTTCTAAAGTAATTGGCACAAAGGGATGTATTGTAGATATGCAACCAATGAGATCAACGGAATACATTTGAATGATACTTAATAATTACATATTCCTCCATGTCATATATTATGCTTGGTTATTTCCTTTTGCAATATCCCACTAATAGTATATCTCCTATATTTTGAGATTGGTAGAGACAAAAGGACATGAAGCATAAATAACTCCATTTCATTCATTACGCTTGGTTATTCCCTCTTTGCAATATCCCAATAATACCATGTCTCTTATATTTTGAGATTGGTAGAGGCAAATGGACATGAAGCATAAATTAAAAGTAAATAAATAAGGGCAGATTCCCATGCAGCTGCTTAGTTTATTTTGGCTACCAGCCACTGCTCAACTTTTTAGGGAGCAATTCGTGGAGCTATTGACCTCATAAATGTTTAGTTTGGCTACTTGTTTCTAAGCGGTCATCTTCAATTGCATTTTTTTATTAAATTAATAATAACAACTTTTACATGTACAATATGGAGAGAAACTCAGGGGCAAATAAAAAGGAGGGGAAGAAATTTGTGAAGCCATGTAGCATTTTTTAAATTATGCAGTTGCTGCTTATTTCCAACCTTATTCTTTTCAAAGCTTATTTTCAATTCCTAAGCTATAGCTGCCCTACTAAAAGAGCAAAATATTCTAATTTATCATTTTCACATGATTAAAAATTTGTATGGGAACACTTTAACTGCTTAAACTTAAGCAGAAAATGCACTTATGCAGCTGCATGGGGACAAGGGTAAGACTCCATGAAATAATTAGATTTTTCTTATAGATGTCAAATTTGAATATTTCATTATTACAAAATTGAATTAGTAGTTGAAGGCAAAAAGAAGCAGGTTGTGATTATAGAGCATGTTTGTACACTGTAAAACTCATTTGAAAGCCAGCATCACAAATAATGTCCATATGTGATGTTTGTACCACAGAAAATTTCAAAATTAAATAAGCTTACATACTCACATTATTCTTGGTACAATGTGCATAAGGTCGTAAATATTGTGTTCCATTTGAACTTAAGGCTAGAACACGTTTTCCCATTAGTCGGTGCCAGAGAAGTGCACTGATTCATAGTATAAAAAGAAATGTCAGGACTATGTCCGTGTCCGAATCTTAGTTTTCTCTAATACCCCAAGCAGGGATTTAAATTTAGTATGAAGCTCTCCATTTGGTTAAGTATATAAAACTGCCAAAAGACTAAATAAAAAATAGATCTTAAGGATGTACCTGTAATAATCAGGGTTTGGCACATAAGTAGTTGTGTTTAATAGGCCATAATTACCACCAATCAAGCTTTGTCTGCAGTAAGACTTCGTATTGTATGTGGATGCCATGCCAAGCTGATCTAAATACCTGTGGCAGTTGCAAATAATGTTCCTTATAAGATTAACAAATCATTGTGTATAGCATCACTTTTGAGAGAAAAAGTAAATAATAGATAAGGAAACTAAACTCGCTGAAAGAAAATCAGCGAAAGTGCAGTAGTGATCATTTTATAAAAAATTTCGTTTATAAAGACATGTTGAAGCTTGAAGTGCAAATTCATGCACCCAATAAGGACAATTAAAGAATTCTAATTTCTCTACTCCTCATGAATTTATACTAAAGGATTGAGTGTTCTTTCCTACTAGAATGTGTATAGCACTGTGTGGATATGTGTTTCAGTAACCCACGTCAAAATTCAAAATGCTAGATCTCTATTGCTGGGATATTAACTTCCTATGCAACATTGTCAAATGCTCCAGGGGAATTTGACTTTGACAGTCAATTTAAGTAAGTTTCTATATGCATACACTCCAATAAAAATACAAATGCATCAAGATTTCTGCCAAGAGAAGGAGGTGCACAAATAGAGAAGAGTAAACAAAACATAGGAATAGAGATCAAGTGCTATTTCAAGACTGGCAAAAGGAAAGGAAAGTGGAAATATTCATACAACTGCATTTACTCAAAGAACTATTCAAAGATGATTTGTCTTTTAATTCTTGGTTGTTACTTCCCTACTTGCATCATTTCTTGTAGTTGTGATTTTAACTATATTAGAAGACGTACTCTTTATACGTTTCATTGCTTTCATGAAATGGAAACAATAAATCTCATTCCTTTTTGAAATGGAAATAGTAAATCCTAATATCTGGACTCTGCTGCAATTTCTGGACCAGACAAGATTGAAGTTTCACAAAAGACAAGCTTACCAAAAACTAAAGACAAAAGCATTGGTGATGAGATTGTGTCCACTGTTATAAGCTCCACCAGCTTCACCAACCCAAGCACTTGCCCAAGGTCCATAGTTCTGCACGATGCTTTTGAGACTTTTGAATGTAGACTCTTCTTGGCTAAGATAAGATGGATCCAATATCTTCTCCACGAGATGCTCATCCACACCTGGTAACCATAGATTGAATGAAATCATCTAAAAACTTGATATGATGAACAAAATTTGATGAAAATTAATATTCCATGTACCTGGCCCCAGATTGTAGATATGATGTGTAATAACACCTACAACATTAGGTCCAGATTGTTGAAGAAATTCTGCAATCCAATTTGCATCAAAAAATCCACCAGGTGCAAGAAGTTGGGGTATCACGTTAAAACCCTGATAAATCTCTTGTAGCATCCTTTTAAGCTTAATTACATCAGCTGCATACTGTGTAGCATTGATACTTGTTCCAATACCGCTTCCACTCAACTCATTTCCTACTCTCAAAAACATCAATTTTCTTGTCACATTCTTGAGAAAAAAGGGGGCACTTTTTATGGATCAATTATGATGAGATACTCATACATACCATATATAATCACACAACAATCATATTGAGTATAGGAAAATGTTAAAACAGCTTTAAAAAGGAAGCTCACCTAGTTCCCATGCATTTATCTGATAACCATGATCAACTGTATACTGAATAAAATCAAAAGCATTGGTTGAATCCCAAGCATCCCCCATACCACCTGTCGATAATTCTTTCCTTCCATTCAAAGCATTCAATCCAAATGCAACCACAGCCCTAAAGTGACACTTGAATATCAGCTAAAAATTTACAAATTGAGCAATAGAAAGTTAAGCCAGATATGATAATGGTCTGGGAATCAGTCAAGAATTTACCCTGTTCTCTTGAAAAACAAGTTCAGGGCATCCCATCTTGACATGGGAAGGCATCCATCTGTAAATCCAAACATTACAGAAGTATTTCTGGCGAAAGGAAGGCAAGGTTGCTTCAAATTTCCAAGATCGTATATGACTTTGTCTTGCAATGTTCCACCCAATCTAATTTTCAGTGGATTAAATGCTGTACATTTACACAATAGAAATTGTTAGCCAAATATTGATACATTTTGTATCCTAAGGTCTATTCCCAAGAAGTGTCAAAATAGTTAACAAAACCGTCAAATTGTGACAATCCATTGGATTTATCATTTAATCTAGAGAATTCATCTCCTAAAGTGGAAAAGGACTATTTTCCTCACCGAATGATACATGAACCTATGTATTTAAATGTATTTTACATGCACAGGAAAATTCAACTAAAATTTATGGATGCTACAAAATTGCTAGCAAGTTAGATGAAAATCAATTTTTAGGGGTCAATTATCAACTAAAAGATGAAGGACCAAATAGATAATGCACCTTAGCATCATGGAAAAAGGAAGGTCGGAGGCTTACCCTTCACAACATTTTGCAGCAATGGACTTTCAAGATCCTGCAGTAAGCCAGGTGGCCAAATTAGGAGTTTGTATCACGTAAATTTATATTTTTCTTATGTTGAAAATTTTAGTTTTGCTACTCATTATTGGTTTCACATTACAATCCGCCTTTTGGGAACATGTCTTTTATCACAATATTGTTATTATAGATATCTTCCTAGGTTGCATCTCATTGTTTCTGCAATATTCCAATTTACCATAGCATTCCTCTAGGTTGCATCTCACCTTTTCCTGCAATACTGTATCTATTTATTGTATGCTGAAAAGGAAGTTCATAAAATAGACAAAATATGAGTAAGTTAAAAAATGCTAGGAAGATGAGTTACACTTCCTATATTTTGTGCACTCTGATAATTAGGATTTATTCATATGGCTATCCAGCATGGTCAGGAGAAAAATTGAGCACTTTCCATTATCTCTAATTCTCGAGCTATAAATATTACAGTTCTAGGTATTTAACAAAGATCTGAAAACAACCACTTATATAATTAGATTGTTTCAACAAGAACGTTCATCAATTTAGCAAGCCAACTACAAGAATCATATTCAAAATTAATTATCTCGTGCAAAACATCCTTATTACTTAATTGGTTAGTTATTTACAATATTAAGAAAAACTATACTAATCTATAACTTTGTTTATATTAACATCAAAATCTATAGTACAAAGACTTACATAATTTTATTATGTTTCAAAACAGATCTTCAAGGATCTCATCAGATATCAGAACCGACCCTTTGATAGAAAAAGATTATGAAAAAGTTAACTAGTTAACCACAAAACTCAATCCAATATTGCAGATGCAGCAGTCAAAAATAGGTCAGTGGATATGTTCATCTTAATGTATCCTTATGAATGTTATGGCATCTATGAAATCTACTCAAAACAGAAAATACATAGTATGAGGTGGATGATCAATGCATATTCATTAATAGAATAATTTATGCAGATTGGGAAAGTATGTAATGGGCTCAACACACTGAACAGAGACAGTGGTAATCATCCCTAATTTCAAATCTTATGTGTTAATGGCATCTTTATTAGTGTTAGGCATATATTAAATCTACTAAAGAGCGGAAAGAAAATATTATGGTGTAGACAATGAATGAATAATCATTTAAAGAAATATTTATGCAGTTTGGGAAAGTAAGTAATGGGCTTGACTCACTCAACAGAGACAATGGCAATCAGCCCTAACATCAAAATCTTATGTGCTAATGGAAAACCCATTTGACATAGCCATGTTTCAAACTTAAAGCTTTAACCTCCACTTGTAACAATTTTAGAAGCTTTGTCACTGCCTAGGCCTGGCTACCATAAAAGGGATTAAATTGGAGGCTGCACACTTGCACGCACTCTATACACAATATATACTGATACATTTGGTCTATCCATAGGTCTGCAAGATAGCACAAGCAGAAAATAAGTGGTGTTTTCCTCACTAATATATCAGGAGTTTCTTAGCTATTATTTCATTAGTGATGAGTCAACATTGGATCTTTGACCAGCATTCAGATCTTTAATGACGCATCTAGCTATACTAAAATGCTATTACAAGAACCCAAAACAAATTGCAATTGCCATTATAAACTAGGAACCCAGGGTAAGCCTCGGCGATATAAAGAAGTTACAAGTTCGTCAATACTCCATTTGTTTTTAAAGTGTTTCCATGAGATTTTAGTATTGTGGAAACATGTGGACCAAAGATTTGAAATGAAGGAGACTTACAAATAACGAAGCCAAGATCATTGGTAACACAATATCGTACATACGTGATAGAGTTTACTTTTAAATATAGGTCATTTGACCTGTACGGCTCAGTCTAAAATTGTGTGCTCCATGGGAACGTGTCCCTTCCTCTGTTGCCCTTGGTCCTGTTATGCCCCTAATCTAAACAGATTCCTACTATTCTAAGGGGCCCTAAGGCCATTTTGAGCGCCCTATGGGCAGCCCTATATCCATTAGTTCTGCCAGTTCCTATTGTTTCTTTAGGCTTGGTCAGATTCTCTACGTAACATGCCCTAGAATAATCGTTGAAGGTGCGTGCCAGCAGGGCCCACCCCAACTATCCCTCACTCACTTTCTTTACCACCTGGCCCGTAGGGGGAGAAATCGCATAGCCTGGCTATGGATCGGGGAAGGAGGTACTGGTATGCATACGGAATGGGATTGATAGGATACCTTTCGCGATCTTTAGAACATTGAATCCAAGCACTCTTCTTTTCGAAAGCAATTTTCTCATATCTTGTTAAGGTCATCTATCAATGTATTGCATATGAAAACTGGATGTCTTGTTTTCTTCTATCAGTTTTTATGCATGCCCCATGTGTAAGCCAGGTTGATCTTCTGCAAAGTTGTTTTATACATTTGCCAGGCAATTTTTGCAAGCAGAAGATGATGTGAGCATGTGCAAAGGAAGGATACTTGTCTTGAGTGATGAAGGATTGTAGAAGAAGAGATAATGATTGAAGGCATGCCAATCAATCTCAAAGGGTAATGTGTAGTGGTGCAAAACTTGTTCCAGAAAACTTGCAAATGAAGGGCCATTGGATAAGTCACATAGACCATATAATTTGAGTTTCTAGACGTGTCTTTGCAGTCTTTAAGTAGCAGATGTGACTGTAGGGCACACTTGAGATGTTTTTAGCAGTGTTTAACTGACACAAATGTTGCAGGTTTGAGTAGAAGGAGAAGTTGGATGAGTTTTTGATGTTGTTGCTGATGTCAAAATGTCTCTGTTGTCATTAGTGGCTGATTATTGCAGATGTTCTTGTGTTATCCGTGCAGTGGTGTTGACAGTTATGCTCTGCATTCCTTCTATATTGCAAATATATTCATGCAGATTAAACATTTTGTGAAGCGATCTTTAGAGGTATTTGGTTTTGGATTTTGTGCTTTGGATCACAGTTCAAAGGGATTTGTGCTTACCACTGTAACAGTGTTTGACAAAGTTTCCTGCGTGAAATACATACTCTGCATTTCTATGCTCTTTGTATCTGGTCTTGCGGGTCTAAAATTGTGCTTATAAAGTTCTTATCTTTGTTCAGTCCAGATGGTGTGAGTTTTTGTGTTTCAGAGGTATATGTTCAAAGTCTGATGGTGTTTACTCTAGATGTAGCTGACCTCGGATATTTACACTTTCACATTAAAAACTCCAGCAAATGTCAATTAAAGAGTAATGTGTATATTGTTATTTTTGGTCCCACTCAAGATGTGATGTCATCCACTTTTCATTACTTTCCACTGTAGGATTTTTTTAGTGCCGACCTAATTTGAATTGTGTTCGATTAAGATGCTTAGCTAACCTTGGAAGATTTTGCAAGTATGATGATGGTATAAATAAAGGACAAATTGTTGAGGGAATGTATGTGATGAGGATTTGTGAAAGAGAATCTATCTCCCTGTATGCATGGATATGAGGAAGCATGGAGTTTTCTGATATGCAGTGTGGACTTTCATGTTTTAGCTACCAGTAGCAGTAAGTATAAAGTATCAACAAATCTTTCAATCAAATTGTAGATGTGAACCCATCGTGGATCTTTTCTCTTTTACTCTTTTCAATTAGGGCAGTGAGCTTTTTCTTACGGTGATCATTCTTTGTAAAAATCACCTTAGCCAGTGTCACCCTAATAGGTATTTATACAATTCAAAATTGATCTTCCCTTTGGTTTTTCCCTTACTGGGTCTATGCCTTAAGTGGAAAGAAAGACAAAAAAAGGCACACATATTTCAATTTTACATCTATACCTTCTATTTTGATGCTCGGGACGCTTTTGGTGACTAGGTACAAAAAATTCAATAAGATCCTTGAATCCTTTGTTTGGGCCCTTAACAAGGCATAAATGTCTCTTGACATTTGAAAGTTGAAAAACAACAATCAGACAAGGGATGGCTAATATTACTAGCGTAAAACTCAATTATTACATATGTCAAATGATCATCAAGTTTCGAATAAAGATGATGCATGGAAGGTGCTCAACAGGCAAATAATTTGTACCTTTACACCTTGTTGCAAAAGGTGCTAGAACATGTCAATTTTTTAGAGCTTATTACAGCATCATTATCAACAATCAAGAGCTTTTTGCATGCATCAAACCATATAAAAATCATAGAAGGCCATCAAAGCCTCACTCGAAGTATTGAGGTATAATTTCAAGGCTAATATAAAACTAGAATCTTCCTGAACTCCACTCATTGTGATGGTCACTACTCATTTGGAATGGGAATTTTTTTAAAAGAAAACAGATGGTACTTAACATTTTATCAAAGTAAAAGATATTTACTAAATTAAGTGAAATTTCTCTAGCTATATAATGGAAAAATGGAGTATCAAAAATCTAACTACACCATTCAAATATACCTATACTTACAATAATCAAAATAAATATATATAGGATAGGGTTAGAGAAGAGAGAATGGAAGATATACGTCCTCTCAATGCACTGGCAAAGTTTGATCACTGACAAAAGGTAAGGGGTAGAATGGAAAAAACAAGCAACACATGCAATTGAAATGAAATAATATCACCGAGAAACCCTGTGTCTAGATTGAGTTTTGACACATTTCACCTCCCCAAAAATGGTAACATGCAGTGAAACCTTGGATAACACAGCTAAAGGTAGACTCTCAGTTTTTATTGGGATTCCTAATGGCAGAGATATACCGAGCCTTGATTGCATCATCAAAGCCTACCCTGAATATCACAACCTTTTATGATACCTTTTGTTTGGTTTATGTGTAAAATGAGCGTCTAGGAGTATTATTTGCAGGTGGTTGATAGATCATCATAAATAGACTAATAGTCAGTTATTAAGGTTAGTAATTTTCATCTCAAAACCATCTCATTTCCTAATCAGGTATATGGGAGATTATTTTGACCATAGTTGAGATAGACGATCGTCATAACGCTATAATTGCAAATTTTACTTGTGCAAAAAGTGTCTCTTTGGGACCCAAATTGATAACTAGAAGTTTGATGGGTTCAAGAAGGGAACTAAGAACCAAGTAAGAGTTATAAGGTTAAGGGACTCAACAGTATGCTCTCAGTGGACATAAGATATGATAACCGAAGAACTAAAATACTAAGGATCACCTAAAATGGTCTGGTCCTGACCATGACACAAATCGACAACCCAAAACTCATGCAAACAAGTCAATCGCCATCTTTTAAATATAAGAAAAGTAGGACGAGAGCTTGTGGAACAAATTTTAGACTAAAATTTAGATTATTCACTAGCAATAGGCTATTATTGAAGGGATTTTGAATTTCGGCCCTGATCTTATTTCATCTAAGAATGGGATCTAGTAGAATTGGAAATGCTGGCGCTCCAATCTGTCTTTGACGTACACGCTCTTGGACACATAACAGTGCAAAGTGAAGTGTCTCAGACATACTCTATCACTGTCCTTTAAACAAGCTTAACAATGAATAGATGCCTGAATCAAACTTCCTGATTGTATCATGCGGTAAGGGGAACATGTAAGGCTGAAGTGGAACCCAAAAAATCTTTCTTTTATAAATATTTAGTTGATGATTGGTTGGCCCTATGGGTAGCTAGACTTATGCCTTAGCATTTCCTTCATTCCGTGTTGGACATCCCGACATTATTAGTGAATCTAACTATCTTGGGAAGAAAACATCATCTAGACGAAAAGTTCTATATGGAATTTGAAATGGTGTTACATAGATTTTAATGTTTGCCAGGCGCACCGCAGGGGGGGGGTGGGGGGGGGTAATAGACGACTTTCAATTTACTCCTGGTCGACAAGAAAGATTGAATGCTTAAGCTTGTACACAAGGTACAAAATTTGAATGTAAGGTAAAAAGTAGAACAACTCTTGGAAAGATCCCCTCGTGGTCATGTGTGTTCTATTCGTCACCAGAGCATATATTCGTTTACAAAATTTGAAATAAATAAAATAACCCTTGAAAATAAGTCCTCTGTTAGCCTCTGGCTTGACGGTGACCTAAAACAGCCTATAAATTGGCCTTCTATACCTGTAATTTTTTCAAATGATCTAACACTCCAAAACGGCAATTATGAAAAATTGATTGACAGAGGCTGTTACTAATCGTTAATAGTTCTATTAAAGCTTTTCAAGAAACATTTCTTAAAGATCATAATCCATTACGGATCAAAGCTATATAGCAAGTAATCATAAATGTCACCCTTAAATCAGCATAAACGTTTTCTAAACAGCTAGAAACAGAGTGAATTGATTATAGGACATACGTTTTCCAAACAGCTACAGACAGAATGAATTGATTGTTTTATTGGCAAATATCTTATAAAACATTTTCTTCAGAAACCTTTCATACAAGTAAGCTCTGCAAAATTGACCAGTGCAGTCAGAGTAACTGGGAGAATGCAAAAGACACTCACCAGATTAAGCAAAGAAGCATTTCCCCAACTGCATGTCCCATAATCACACTTCTCCGGAGGCCACCAGTCCAAGGTGGCACATATAAAATCATCATCAATCTCGGCTATGGCAGCGCTTCCATTGATTGAAACTTTGAAAATCACGGAAGCACCATATGCATTTTGATAGAAAACTATAGCCCAACATGCAGCCAAAACCCAAATCCAGAAACAACAAGAAGCCATGGAAGCAAATCTGAATATGCAAATAACTCTGCCATGTACTGATAATGTAGAAGGACCAGAGTAGGTATAAAAAGACCAACGTATGGGGGAGGTCGATTCTCAACATGGTCATCGTCATGAACAAGTGGGGTCATGGGAGCTGGTTAGAAAAGGTATCTATGGTTCCAATGATTACGTGCTTTCCTGGTCATCAATCACAAGTTTTGTCTGGAGATAGCCCTCGGGATCTCGTCTTTACCAATAGAGCCAGATAAGTTTGTTTGATATACAAACTATATAATAAGTGTCATTGTTCAACCTAATACGGAAACCGATTGTATACTAACTGTATTAAAATTTAAGGTGTTTGTTGAAAAGGAACATGAGCTGTTTTCTATTTCACAGAACATGGTAGTCAACCCTAAACCGCTTCTGGACTTGAAAGAAACCACTACCTGATTTGCCACATAAAACCATGATTACAAAATCAAATTACCGAAATTTAGAAAAGAAATGCTGCTATGAAAGTGCAGAAAGTGGAAAAAATAAGGTACAGAAAACAGAAGATGAAAAAGGTGGGAATCATGCACGGATTGTTAAAATCCAGCGAAGGCACGCTATGTAAAAATTCTTTATTTTTATGGAGATTGGAATGTACCAAATCTGGATTGCTCAGAAGACAAGGCCGCGCATAATTTACTGTATTTTTCTTCTGAATGTGCTTTATTCTCAAACTTTGTGACGTGATCTGTCATAGAAAATGCAACTGATTATAATAAGTTTTTAAAAAATTGATACGGGACTTAACAATAGTAAACTAACAAGCATATCTAAGTACGGTTTTTCGTTACCTTCAAAGTCAAAACTTTGAGAGTTCGTGTTGTATTAAAAAATTTCTTCTTTTATTTAATATTTTTACAAAAGGGCATATTATTCTTTAATTATATTCTCTTAATCACGAGGATTTTTCTTGGGTAAAAAAATAAAATAAAATATTGACTACTAGATTTTAGAGGATCAAGTAAATATCATTTTATTTTTCAAATTCATTTAGAAATAAAAGTTTGTTTTGTTTCATTTTATTTTTAAAATAAGTGTTTATATATTTTTGTTGGAAATTTTGAATCATACTAAATGGTGCAATATTAAAATAAGTGTCACATAGTGCTAGTACTTGACACTGTAGTATTTTAGTACAAATATTTGTTACACCTTGACAATAATTTGATATCAATATTCTTGTAAAATGAAATGAAAATTGTGTTGATTTGGAGTTTTGTGATATGATATTTAGAAACATAGTCAGACAAGAAAATTGTTTTTTATTTGAAGTTTCATATTTGATTGATTTTAAGTTTGATATTCTTACTGTAGTTAAAATTTACTAACTACACGTTATTTGGTTTACTTAGGATAATGCATTTGCATATTAGTCACGAGGGAGTTTGCATTTCATCTCATCAAATGGTGTTGGAGATGTCACATTAAGTGAAGTTAGTTGTTATCTTACCCACCTCTTTATTTGTGAAATCCACCTTTTTGATCTTGTCACATTATGTAATGCCCCGCATGGAACCCAAAAGAAATTATCCTAAAGTTTCACTAAGTTTTTCAAATGTTTTTTTTTTTAAAAGGTAATATACGACGACAGTTATAAAATAGCATAAGTATTAATTACATACATAAAACCATCATAAATAGATTACATCTTCTAAGGGTCCCATGACGTTGAATCACATTCAATGTTTAATTAATACTAACTCAAATATACAACAAATCCACCTAAAAGAATAATCATAAGTACAAATCCATACAAATAATATATTTAATTAAAGGATGTCACTTGACAATAATCAAAATGCACAATCATCCACTATACAAGTCATGGGGTATGAAAGGTTGAAAGAATATACATCATGAATAAAATACATCATCTCATAAGATCAAGTACAGTACAATAGAGAATAACCAACCAATTGAAAATACAAGATCAGATAGAAAGGATCAACTGCAGTAGCACCTCCAACAACGACATCCAATGGTTAGATCTCAATGGTATAAGAAAATGCACTACCACTTGACCTCGTGGAACCTAAATGGCCCACTCCCACCACGCGGAGGAGATAAACTGAAGTCCTATACGAATATCAAACTCATAGATCATAACTAACATCTAGGTCAAGGAAACACCTGAAAGAAAACTATCTCAAAGGGTACCAAGACACAAGTATGAACTAATCCCAGAGGCAACAAAGACACATAGGAAATCTACTATGTAAGTGGGCAAGTGTCATCACATGAGCCAACTCTAAGGTTACCCTAGCAGTCTTTTAATACTTCGGCCCCCAAGTGTCTCTATGTGGCACCATTATCCTTTCATACAAACAAGGCATAGTAACAAAGCAAGGTTGCAACCAAGCATCCTCTATACTCCCATCTTAGCCTGTACTAGCACTTGATGCATAGGTGAGAAAAAATTTAATGAAATGTTATCACTTATTAAAATAACCTACAATGGATTACCCGTCAGCCTCTTTAGGGCCTCGACCTCCATTGCAAGCCACTTCCCAACATGACATACAGATAACCTATCCTAAGCTCAGCAAAAACGAAAGACCCCAAATGAATATAAACCACACATTGGTTCTTAAACAAGCAATTGGAAAGTACTAAAATATTACTATTCATAATCGTAGATTCCACCAATATGATCATCCTAGTAGGACTGGTCCAAAACCAAGTACACATAAACCAAATCCATGTCATAACATGACATCACCAAAAACAAATCATTTAATCACCTTGGTCCTATACAAGCAACTAGGAAGCAATCTAGTATAACTGATCGAAGACTCAAAGGTTATATCTAGAAAGTCACACCATTCACCTCAGACCCACAAAAAAAATTTGAAAGCACATCAAAACATTTGATGACACTCATCATAGCACACACATGACACATCACCATGGTCAGGTATAAAAGATCATATACAAAACATCACCATGACCTCATAGAGAAAAACCCACAAACCTCTGGTAAACATCCTGACTACACAAAGTTAAGTCAACCCCAAAACCCAACATCAAGAAACCACACATCACATATTGTACACACAATGTAACTTTCTTCATACATAAGGTTTTGAAAACACAAAGGTTTAATTTTCACTATGGTTTCAAACTTCCATTTTTATTTCCAAAAATATTACGGTTCATAATGTTTTCCATCTCAATCGGGGTTTTAGTTTCCATTTATCTAGGTTCACTAGAATCCCAAATGATTCAACAATTCATATAAAATTGTTTAAAAATTGTTTCACAAGTCAATTCATTATCAAAACACAACATTCAATAAATAACTAGTTAATATTTTTCGTCTTTTCAAAGTATCATATTTTGGCAGGGTTTTCAAAACATAAGAACGTTCAATGTACAAACAAGGTTCCAGTTTTCATTACCAAAGTATGAAAATTGCTACAGTTCTCGAATTATCAAAAGATGTAATAAAACTCCACTAGTAATAAAAATCATTTCCATAATTACATCATCAAGTAATATCTAAGTTTACTTTAAAATAATCATTTTTCCTCAAATTTACAAACAATAATTATTTAATTAAATCCACATTAGACTTGAAATAAAAAATTTCAAAAAATAATCTTATAGATTTAGCACATAAAACCATTCTCAAAACTCTTCATTTAAAACTAAGATATAACTTAAATTCATCTTATCCAGATTTAATAATTAATATTAACCATTAAAATAATAATAATTAACTATTAATAAATAATCTCTATTTATTAATAATTATCTTTACTATAATAATGAAATAATATTAACTAATCAATATCATAATACCTCTTAATTTAAATTAATTAAATTCAAATTAGTTTAATACTAATTAAAATTAACTATAATAAAAAAATGTTAAATTATAAAATATAATAAATTTTATTTATAACAAAAAAATAAACTAAAAAAATATATTTTATAAAAACTATTTTATTATTTTATTTTAATATATGTATATAAAATTATCACAGTAATTTACTGTGGTGATTTTATATTATAGATATTTTAAATCGATTTACACAATAGATCTATTAGAACAAATACGAATAACAAATCAATTTGGTATTTCAAATTTTGATTTCTTTTCCAAAACCCCCATCCCGATAAAAATCAAATCCAAAATGAATCACCCAATTTAAATCAAACGAGGGTTTCTAATTTCCAACTCAAATACAGATTTCTCTCAAACGAAGAGCGGTAGATCGCATACAAGGGTTTTGATTTAAATCACAAAATTCAATATTGAAAATTAGATTTTCTCAAACAAGGGTTTCAACCTAGAGGAATTCTAAAAAATAGAATACAATAGACACAGAGAATACAAGAATTTAAAGAATGAGCAACTACTACACAAACCCACAAGATCCTGCCTAGATCTGATGCTAAAACAACAAATGCGCAAACACACAAAAATCTCATTTTCTTTCGAAAACCCCCTCTTTGGAAATTGGCTCCTCCAAACCTCTGTTATTGCAAAATGAGCTCTAGATCTCTGATAAAGAGTTCTCCCCTAAATTTGGGGCTTTGATTATGCAATCACACAAGAAGACTCGTTGGTCTTTATCTTTTATTATTTTATTATATTTTAATATTCATGCACAACCTTTTTGCAATTAATTAAAATATCTTTATTAATTGATTTTCTTTCTCTCTTTAATTAATTTATTATATTTTAATTTCATGCATAAGCTTTATGCAATTTAATTAAAATAAACTTTATTAAATTTATGTTTTCTCTCTCTAGTTAATTACGAGATGTTTTAATAATATATTTATTAATTCAACTTATATATATATATATATATATATATATGGAGGTCATCCACAAACTAATAATATTATTTAGAGTTTATTATTAAAAATAAAACTCCTAAATAATAATTATTAAATTAAATAAATATAAATATACCTAAATTAGAACTTTAATAAAATCATGAAATTTAATTCCTTTATTTAATTACTTTCTCAATTAATTAAATAGAGTTAAATATTGAATTTTCTTTATAAAATTTTCATTAAATTATCTTTTAATTTGATTTAATTATAACAAAAAATCATCACAAACCCATAAGACGAAATACGAAAACCCGTCATAAAATACAGAATACAAAAACAAAATCTAGGGTCAAAATCACGAATTCATGTCACTTGACAAATTTAGAAAGGTGAAACTAACTCAAATACTTGTCCTACTTTCTAGAGCAATTGGCTAAGGTTAGGATTTGGGCTCAAGAATTATCTCCCCACTTATACCATTGAGATACTGCAATAGGGTATGCTCATCCTGGCAATTCAGGGAAGTCAATACTCGGTAACTGCAATCTGCATAAAATTCACGCATGTACATACTCATATATTCTAAACTAAACACGCAATGACAGGCAGTGGTACATCATGTAGATCTCGACTAGCAGGTGACTACGACTCCCTCCCTCAACCACATTAGGAACATCAATCATAAAGTAAAACAGACACATACACCATACACATGCAAGTATGGGGTAAATAACCATAGAAACTACATATAAGTAATCCATCTATCTAACATCATGAAATAACTGCAATCACTATATAAATATACATATATCATCATCGAAGTAATCTTGAAATAATTGAAATAACTAAATAACTCATCATATAAATCAACTGGGTATGAAATGACATATAATCAAATCCAATAACCAAGTACCAATAATCATAAAATAAAATCAAAAAAATGGCCTAAAAGAATCTGGTAATACAATGAAAAAGTCAACTAGAGGTAGGCATTACATCCACTCTCCCTAAACTTAGGCTTACTCCTAACAGCCTACAAGAAAGATGAAACTAAACTAGGGGTAGGCATCAAATCCACTCCCCCTAGACTTAAGCTTACTCTTGGAAGCCTACTACAATGACTAGGGTAATTAAAAGTCAAAGAGAACTATCTACAATGTCAAAAAAAAAGCTTATTTAAGAAACTAATACAAATAAGTTAACTATGTATACACTTTCAGTCACTTAGAGCAATATGATTCTGGTTGAATAATAAACCGAAAACCATATTGATCAAACATTCTTTTTTTTAACAAATACTGAAATAGATCTCTTAAAACACTCCAAACAAAAGATAAACATCTCTAAATCCATTAGAAAATATAAAAGATATAATGTGTAGACATGAATCAAAAGTCAACAACAAAAATGCTCACAAAGTCAATCAATGGCATACCACCTTAAAGCACAATCATAACAAAATATATCTGAAACTCAACTCAAGAGTTTTAAAGTTTTGTCTATTTTTATGTTTCAAGAAATCAAGTTTGGAGTTTTCTAGTGTTCAAGTTGCAAAAGGTACATAACATTGTTTTAAGTTTCATTTCAATCTAACTAGTTTGAGTGTTCAAGTTTGTAATAGATACATATAACTGTTCAAGTTTTGTTTCAATTAACTAGTTCAAGTGTTCAAGTTTGTAATAAATACATATCATAGTTTAAGTTTTATTTTAGTTCAACTAGTGGCGTTCCAATATACGCTGAGCTACCAAAGTAGAAAACTAGGCTTTGATACCAAATGTAACACCTTGCCAGGGAACCCAAAAAAAATTATCCTAAAGTTTCACTAAGTTTTTCAAACAATTTTTTTTTAAAAGATAATATACAACAACGATTATAAAATAGCGGAAGCATTAATCACATACATAAAACCATCATAAACATATTACATCTCCTAAGGGTCCCATGGCGTTGAATCACATTTAATGTTTAATTAATATTAAATCAAATATACAAAAAAAATCGCCTAAAAGAATAATCATAAATAGAAATCCATACAAATAATATATAATTACAGGATGCCACTTCACAATAATCAGAATACACAATCGTCCATTGTACAAGTCACAAGGTATGAAAGGCTGAAAGAATATACATCATGAATAAAATACATCATCTCATAAGATCACATGCAATATAATAGAGAATAACCATCCAACAGAAAATACAAGATTGGATATAAGGATCAACTACAGTAGCACCTCCAACAATGGCATCCAACGATCAGATCTTAATGGTATAAGAAAATGCACTACCATCTGACCTCGTGGAACCTAAATGGCCCACTCTTGTTGTGCTGAGGAGATAAACTCAAGTCCCATATGGATGTCAAACTTATAGATCATAACTAACATCTAGGTCAAGGAAACACCTGAAAGTAAACTATCTCAAAGAGTACCAAGACACAAGTATCAACTAATCCCAAAGGAAAAAAAGACACATAGGAAATATACTATGTAAGTAGGCAAGTGTCCTCGCATAAGCCAACTCTAATTTTACCCTGGTAGTCTTTTAATACTCTAGCCCCCTAATGTCTCTATGCGGCACCAATATCCTCTCATACAGACAAGTACTAACGAAGCAAGGTCGCAACCAAACATTCTCTCTATTCCCATCCTAGCTTGTACTAGCACATGAGGCATGGGAGAGGAAAAACAATGAGTCTTTTTAATTCATTTTGAACCCATTTATTGAAATGTTATCACTTATTAGAATAACCTACAATGATTTACCTGTCAGCCTCTTTAGGGCCTCAAACTCCATTGCAAGCCACTTCCCAACATGACATACAGATAACCTACCCTAAGCTCAGCAAAAGAAAAAATCTCAAATGACTATAAACCACACATTAGTTCTTAAACAAGCAACTGGAAAGTACTGAAATATTATTGATCATAATCACAGATTTCACCAATACGATCATTCTAATAGGAATGATCCAAAACCAAGTACACATAAACCAAATCCATGTCATAACATGACATCACCCAAAACAAATCATTTAGTCACCTCAGTCCTATACAAGCAATTGGGAAGCAATCAAGGATAACTAATCGAAGACTGAAAGGTTATATTAGGAAAGTCACACCATTCACCTCAATCCCACACAAGAAACTGGAAAGCACCTCAAAACATCTTATCACACTCATCATAGAACACACATAACACATCACAATGGTCAGATATAAAAGATCATATACAAAACATCATCATGAGCTCATAGAGAAAAACCCTTGAGCCTCTAGTAACCATCTTGGCTGACCAAAGCTAAGTCAACCTCAAAACCCAACATCAGTAAACCAAACATTGCATATAGTATACACAGTGTAACTTTGTCAATACATAAGGTTTTGAAAACACAAAGGTTTAATTTTCACTATGGTTTCAAGCTTTCATTTTCATTTCCAAAAATATTACGGTTCATAATGTTTTCAATCTCAATCAGGGTTTCAATTTCCATTTATCTAGTTGTCAGATTCGCTAAGGTTTTCGAGTTCACTAGAATCCCAGACGATTCAACAATTCATATAAAGTTGTTTAAACATTGTTTCATAGTTCAATTTGTTATCAAAACACAACATTTAATAAACAACTAGTTAACAATTTTTGTCTTTTCAAAGTATTATATTTTGACAAGATTTTCAAAACACAAGAACGTTTGTTGTACAAACAAGGTTTTAGTTTTCATTACCAAAGTATCAAAACTACTACGATTCTCAAATTATCAAAAGATATAATAAAACTCCCTTAGTAATATAAATCATTTCCATAATTACATCATCAAGTAATATTTGAGTTGACTTTAAAATAATCATTTTCCCCAAATTTACAAACAATAATTATTTAATTAAATCCACATTAGACTTAAAATAAATAATTTCAAAAAATAATCTTATAGGTTTAACACATAAAACCATTCCCAAAACTCGTCACTTAAAACTAAGATATAACTTAAACTCACCTTATCCAAATTGAATAATTAATATTAACCATTAAAATAATAATAATTAACTATTAATAAATAATCTCTATTTATTAATAATTATCTTTACTATAATAATGAAATAATATAAACTAATTAATATCATAATACTCTTAAACTAAATTAACTAAATTCAAATTAGTTTAATACTAATTAAAATGAACTATAATAAAAAAATTATTAAATTATAAAATATAATAAATTTAATTTATAACAAAAAAAACTTTAAAAATTTTTTTATAAAAACTATTTTTAAAGCCCAAAGGGCTCTCACGCTATGTGTGAGGCTACTGTAACAACGTTCAACATTGTTATGGCAGCATGAGCCACTTTCAAGCAATACTCATGACTATTATGGGAGCATGAGCCGCTACCAAGCTGCAAGCCAAGTGCAGGTAGGGGGGGTGGTCATTTCCCCTTCCCTTATGTTATATTTCATTTTTTAAAATATAAAACAATAAAAATAAACAGCGCCCCCATCCCCCATCCATTTAAATTTGTATAGTTTGAATTTGCATGGTAATGATCAGCAACACGTTTTTTATTATTTTATTTTAATATATGTATATAAAATTCTTCTTGAAAAGAAGATTGGTTTATCAGCTAAGCAAGAAATAAGATTGTATTTCACAGAGCACAACAAAGGTGGAATATGTAGTAGTAACAAATAATTGTAGTTAGATTCTTTGGATGAAGCGGATGCTGAAGGATATTGGTCTTGAGTTTACCAAGATTGTTATCATACATTATGAAAACACTAGTACAATGAGTATTTCAAAGAATCTAATTTTACATCCAAATAAAAAACAAATTTCAATTAAGTATCAATTTTTGAGAGAAAATGTAGCAAAGAAAGATATCAAATTGAAATATGTTAGTCGGAAGCATAAGATAGTAGACATATTTACAAAACCTTTAGCTAAGGACACATTTGAGTACTTGGGAGGTATGCTTGGAGTCACGCCCCATCCTGCTTCAAAGTGGTTGATGCAGACATTACATTGGTCTAGTATATGGCATAGCGCTATTCATTTGTCTGGACTAGATGCTTGATGCTTCTCCTATAAGGGAATACCCATGCTTGAGTTGAGCCATTAAGGACTCTTGGTATCAGTGTTTGACGATGTCTTTGGACACTTGAGATTTTACATATTGGACTAGAAATGATTGAGCTTCAGAAGTTGATATAATGATACCTTTATAATTGATGTCAATGGGGAAGAGATTAGTACATAAAAAGTGTCTTTTGAAACATTCTTTTTGGGAAGAGATGCAAGTAACACGTGTTTTGGGAGTGAGTATTTATGTCTATGTATGGGGGAGATTAACACCTTATTTATGCATATTGATTATTGATGCAATGTATGGTTGGGATAGAACATGAAAAAATATTTACAACCTATTTGAGATTGAGATGTATGTTTACATTCATGGGAAGCATGAATGGGGGATTAAAGGGAGATTGGGAGGAAATATATTTTGGTATTCATGGTACTTAGATGTTTTTCATCTTATGTTGTCATCAATGACAAAGGGGGAGACCGTTAAGCATGAATGCATGATGCAATTGTATGGAGAGTTTTTCAATATGTCAAAGAGTTGACTGAGCACTTATTTGTTGCATTCACGATAGTGTTTATCATTGATGTCAATATATCAATTTTCTAGATAGATCATCCAGAGTTATAGAGGAAGCTACATTTGCCATGGTTCATGGGCATAATGTTATGTTATGCATACTTGGAGGTATATTAAGGAACTTGTCTAGATGATATGTATATGATCATGAAAAGAGTTATGAAGATTTTACAAAAAGTTTTGAGGAGACTGTTCTCGGAGAGATTTTATGGTTAACAGTTTTTGGTATTCACAATGTATCTTTTTGGTGAGGTTGAGGATCATTCAATACACTTGGATTATTATTGAAGATATTTTCTTGATGTTATGGTTAATGTGGCAGAAACATATGTTCATTATGTGAGTATTTTTAAATATTGTTCAACATGTTGTTCCCAAGAGATCAACTATTGATAAAGCATTTTGGGAAGTGTTAATTGTGATGTAACATCTTGTTTTGGTCCTATATTATTCACTTTAATTTGAGAAAGTCTAAAGGATTGCTCAATACTTGTTTTAGGACTTGATATAAAGGAAAAAAAAATTCCTTGTGGATTAGTATCCAGTGCAAGTATTTTTGTAATTAGTGAGATCATTTTTGTCATGTGTACGAGCTTGAATGTGACTTTGGATATGATAAGAGCAAAGATTGATTTTGAGGATGTAATGTGAGCTTCAAAGGAACTATATTAGCAAAGAAGTTGTTGTTTAATCTGTTCAAATTTTGGATATGTTATCTTGAAGATTGTTTAGTGAAGATAGCTAGAGACTATTTCAACAATGGGTTTAGTTGTCCTCCTTTCAACTACTAACAAGGTTGGAATCTCCTAACAAGGATTTAAAGTCTCCTAACTGGGACTCATATGTACTAATTGTATTTTATTGGCTCCTAATATAGTCCATCCTTTCATGAGGAACTTTTATATTAGTATATCATCTTGTGGGAATCATTCCCACTAGGGTTTTCCCTTTAATCAAGGGTTTCTCTAGCAGGCATATCTGGTGTTATTGTGTATGGTTTTTGAATTTATCATTTACACTTTGAGGTTTTTTTTTAATTCATAACTAATTCACTCCCCTCCCCCCCCCCCCTCAGTTATCTTGGTGGACATTACTTTCTAACAGAAGAGACATGCATTGATCAAATGAGAAAGCATATGCAAACCTAAAGAATATAAAGGTCTAGGTATATAGAACTGGAGCTGGAAAAATGAAGCTCTAGGAGAAAATCTAATTTGGAGGATGTGTCAAGAACACAAAAGAAAATTGGCAAAAAATTTATTTCACAAGTATTTGAATAGCTCATAACGTTTATTTGTGTTTCAAACTAGAAACCTTCCTAAAGGATAAGGAACCTATAATTTCATGTTGGACTTTCATCCCCTTATATCTAATCATCTTACTTAGGATACTAGTCAAGGGCAAGATGCTCTTTTTTGGGAAGATTCATGGGATGGGCTTCCTCCACTTGGTAGCCTTAACTTACCAGCTAATCTTAAAAATAATCTAATAAGTCTAAGGGGATATCATGTTAGTGACTATAAACAAGTTATGAATGATGACCAACATGGAGGTTGGAAGTGGAAATTGATTGAAGAGACAAATCTTTCAACTTAGGAAAAACAAAATAAATGCACAATTTCTTGAAAATAAACAAGGTAATCACAAAGCTAGGAGGGATAAATTAATATAGGGTTCCTCAAAGTGTGGTAAATAGTGTTAAAAAAGGATATGAAATGATAATTAACTCTCATCAATAGGAAGAGATAGATATTCCCCTCAATCTCTACAGGGATGTGACATGTCTTCCCAAGGCATGCATCTTTCTTTGGGAAGAATTGCAAAAGGGAATCCTTTACCATGATTGAATTTAGGGTCCTTCAATATGTTATTTATGTAAAAATGATTCTAAGACAATTGAGAACATTTTATTCCTATGCCCCTGTACTATAAATGTCGGGAATGATTTTGTCAAAAGCTTAACTGGCTAACAACTTTTCATGTCAATCTTAGGAATTTTCTAACTTGTTGGCCCAGACATGGGAATTCTAGAGCCTATAATAATTTATGGAAAAGTTATACATGCATACTTCTATGGAAAATATGAAGGATGGGAATAGAAGAATTTTTGCTAACAAAAATTTGGATTTAACCTAATTCCTTAATAAAGTGGAAACAATCATTATAGAGGTAGAAAATAACAACATTAGAAATTCTCATAAGGAAGAAGGATCTTTCTCTGAGTGGGATGCATAAATGCACAAAAACTAGTTTAAGATTACTAACTCGGCTTTGATTTATTTAAAAACAAATAAACAAGCTAGAGAATATTACAAATGTGAACTCTCTCTAGTAGGTTGAGAAAAACTTAATTTTGATGGGGCCTCAAGAGGCAATCCAGGTCATATTAAATTAGGATACATATTATACGTTATGAAAAAGGTTCTTGAATTATTAAACATACCAAGCCCTTAGAGTTCTCTTTAATAATCTAGTAGAACTAGAGGCCTTGGTCAAAGGTCTATACCATATCTTAGAAATGGACATAAGAAAGTTAGTTATTGAAGGGGATTCACAAAATATTTTAAATGCATTAAGGAAAAGAAGTACTCCTAATTGGATATTGAACTCCAAACTTGAATACGCATAAAAGATAGTTGATCAATTTGAAGAAATTAGTATTAAACATAAATATTGAGAAGGAAATAAAGAAGTAGAGATATTAGCCAAAAAAGGAGAAGATGGTGATGATTCTCTCTTAAAGAATAATTAAATTACCCTATCCTAAACTTATAACCTTAAAATAATAATCAAAGATCAATTATCTTATTATAATATAGCCATGCAAATCATTGGGTTGTATTAGCACATGGATTAATATTCAATAGGATTCTTTTTATTACCATTTTAAAAAAGGATAGGAACTTGAAGGTATTATCTAATGCACAGATTATACATCAATGGCTAAAATGTTATTAAACATTAAATTAGTTCAATTTGTTATAATGATAAAGGAGTAATTATAAATGATATCAATGCAATTAGGTAGGACATAATATAATTGATAAAAATTAGAATGTCATGTATGATGGAGAGAGCTATTAATAGGAAAAACAACACTAAGTATATTACATTTCAAATTAATTCTACAAATTGTATTTATTAGCCTAAATGTGAATTAGTAATACGATTAATCATTAGAATCTTCAATTAAGATAACTAATTGGTGATGATATGTTATGAATTATACATGTTTACAATGGGTTTATTCAATACAATTTAAATATTACAACTATATTATGAGGGTAAGGTCAAGATCAAAATACTTAGCCATCATAATGGAAACATATATGAAGCTTACTCTTTGAAATAAATAAAAAACCTTTTGATGCATTTAGACTAAATTTCCTATATCATTTAGACTAAGATTCACATGTCATATGGATAACTTAAATTAATTCAAATAAATATAATAAGATTTTTATCGATTTCTTCTAACAACGATCTTGGTCAAGTATGTAGGCAAAAAACAAACAATCAAATACAAAGTTAAAGCAATAAAAGTACAACTACTAAAAAGGAAATTATAAAGAGAGACATACAAAAGAAAAGTACAAATTGAGTGAATTGAGGAATAATCCTTATAAATTTATTAAAATTTGTAAATAGGTGAATGTTCCTATATCAAGTTATGCATATTTAATAGAAATAAGTCCTCATGTAAGATTGGAGATGTTCTTGACTACTTTCTTTCTTTTCAATGCCCATTTTAATGGAGGAACCATGTATAAAATTTATTAATTAAGAATAAAATGTTTTGGCTTCGGCCTTTTGCTGATAAAAATAATGATAATAATCATAAATTTTGTATTGTAGCTAACATTTACCTTATTAGATGTGTATATAAGGAAATCAATTTTGTAGCAAAAGCATGTGTGATCAAAAAAAGAAAAATGTGGTATGCAAGTGACTACTTGGTGGTAGTGTGTATGAAAAAGAAGGTTGTGTGAAGGGTTATTATGATTGCAAAAGTTCTTTACATTCAAAGCCGCAAAAAGATCAGACTAGTATATTGGTAGAAGATCTACTAGATTTGATGATATCGATGATTATTGCACTACCAGCTAGAAAATTTTCATGCATGTGTAGAATCTAACTTCATTAGTTCATATTTTGTCTATATTTGGCTTGTTCAACATGATCATCATCTAAAAGAGAGATCACATTAATATGTACAAAGAAATGTAATTAAATATCAATCTTTTTAATAAGTAATAGATGTAATTTCCACCTTCTAGCCCATCAACTCATAATGTTTTGTTAGCCCATTTTATCTATCTCATGGGCTAATGCTGACTTTATAGGGATTCAAGAGAGATTTGGCCTAGGCAATTTTCATTTCATGACAATTAGAGTTGATTTAGTAAGCTTTCCAAATACTTTATATTTCTAGTAAGTTAGAAGTAGGCTTAATGATGTTGGTATTTAGAATCAGACTCTGTGTGTGTCTTGTCAAGACTTTTCCAATGAGCTATCACATATGATTATTTGAGTATGACTGGTCACTAGTTTGAATCCCTAAAGATTAAATAATTAATCAATGAAATGAATATATTATTATATGTCACTTTATAATTAAAAGAACACTTCAATTGGAAGTGATATTTTAAAATGAAAAAGTGGTTTATCCCCATTTTTTTGCTGGTTGAGAAGCCTCAAAGAAGTTATAAAATTAAGAGAAGGGCTCACTCTATAACATTCATTTTGCTGGCAAAGTTCTGAAGACTTTTTTGTTTAGTTCCAATTTTTCAAAGACAAAGACCCTTAGGATTCCTTCAAAAAGTTTGAGGATAGAAACCTCTTGTCTATTGTTGGAAATATCATTTAGGTGTCTCACTTGTGCTTCATATTTGTATCTATAAGATGTATAGTTGTGATTGGATTCTTTGTTATTACTTTTCTAGATATTTAAATGCAATTTTCATTTTATAAATTTATATTTTGATATGTTAGTGTATGATTTCCATTACATTTCATGGATAAATTAAAATCACTACATGCAAATGTTTCATTTAATTTCAATGAACTCTTTGAGAAAATCTGGTAATAATATCTCAATAGAAAATTATAGTGGTATCAAAGTTCTCCTACAATCTTCTAAGGTTTAGAAGGAAAAATTTGAGAAATGTTTATTGAACATAAATTTATAAGGATTCAATGTTTTGGAAATAAAAATATGGAAAATATGGTTGGTGATGAATTTCCTTCATCATTAGTTGATAAGTATTTTGAAATGATTAAGAGTTGATTATATGTATGTTGATGGAATTGCATCAAGAAAGCTGGTCCATTATCAACTGTAAAAGTTATTAATATATATTCCATTAGCTTGACTTTGCAAAGAAATTGAATTAAAGAAATATCATTTTTATTGTTGGCTTGGCACATTGATTGGTAATTTTCATTACTCGCATTCTTTCGCAAAAGAAACAAATATTGAGTAGCAAATAATATTTTCTATGGACCTTAGAATATCAAGTTTTTGGTCTATAATCATATGACAATTTTGGGTTATTGAATATTTAAATGGCTCTGTTGGGAGTAATAAGTTTTTTAATAGCTGAAGAATTTATATTTTTTACTCATAACATTGTTGAGGTTTACTCTAAATAAGTCAATTTATGTAATAGGAGCTTATTTTGTTGAGGAATGTTATCAATTAATAAGAGCTATGGGAGAGCTTGACTCCCTACCTTTTGCAATGCTCAAACATAATTTCATTGTAGTATTTGTAGCTCTCCATGTTGATCACAATGGGCTAGGTTAGGGTAATTTTGGTTAACAATGATGTATCTACTTTGGATTGAAGCAAGCCAAGATAAGCTTATGGGTCTTAATAAAATCCCCAGGAGAATAGTCCCTTATATTTTTTAAATTAGCAGAGGTTATTAGAGTTTAGAAATGAGTGTTGTTGTAATTCATTTTTCTAGAATTTGTGGAATATGGGCACTGGTTACTAGAATTTTTTATAAAATTTAATATTTGAAGTGGAAGAAGTTTAAATTCATATTATCCTAGCTTAGTTTACTTCAAATGAAGAGGATACACATTGCATGAGAGCATAATTTGAAAACTACTATTTGGTTGGCAATAAAAATTCACCCAAAATAAAGCGATTGGACTAGCAATCAAAGACATTTCATGGGACTCACTCCTGAGGTAACTTATTTCTAACAACTCTAGTTTTCCACTTTGATACAATAAATGTTTTGGGTGCATAGCCTAGGCTTGGGTCTAATACCTTATAAAGCTTGCATGTATCAATTAGGTCTCTAACCTAGGACCTTCCATTTGCCACTAGAGTACTCTACCACTAAGCTACTATGCCCACTTATAGTACCAGTTCTTTTATTTGGATTTATGCTCCCAACAAGCACACGCGAAAAGTGGCATGAGATAAGATAAGATAAGATAAATTTATTAATGTCCAACAAGAGACCAATAAGGGTCTATGGGTCTAAAAACTTACAAAACAAAAAGCAAAGAACCAACAGACCACCAAACAGTGGTCAGGAAAGCAAACAAAAGAAAAAAGAAAACCAGATACAAGACACAGTCTAAGGGTTCTTCCTAGGCTAGAAAAATTCCATTATTGAAGGATACATACCCAGGTGAGGTAGAGCATGTAGTCATCTTTGAGATCTACTGGTAGGTTGATGCTGATGAAGATGAAGATAAAGATAAACCCTGCAGGGTCGAATGGATTTGGAATGAATAGTGGTGGAGGTATTTGAGGGCTACTTCACACCCTGCCCAAAGGGTAGGGGCAAGAAGAAGTACATAATGAGTTTCTCTGCAGCCTGCTTTAGGGGCAATAAAAGTTGTAGGGTGTGATCACAAAACTGCATCACCTCCCAGAGATAAAGCACCGAACATCTATAATCTATGTAGCTGAAGAAGGATTTTGATGAGCTACACTCTCTAAATAAATAATAAAATCTCTCTCTGATATCATAATAAATAGGGCAATGGAAAACAAAGTGTAAATTTGTCTCAGTCTTAGCCAATATGCATAACCTGCAAATGTGGTCCTCTCTATCATTTAGGGGGTCTATCTAAGCCTGTAGACAGTGGGAACCAACCCTAAAAGACCCTAATGCAAACTAAAGAGCATGACACCAACTCTGAGATAAATATCTAGGTTGAGCAATAATCTCATCATGTGTGTCCAAAAAGTGCTCAGCATAGAAAGTCATCCTCAGACTTAACCCCCTAGGTGGGTTAGCCAAAGTCGTGACGAGGTACTGTATGTAGATGTCAAGTTTGACCTACTTGTACAACTGCTTTTTGGGAAGGGAGAAAACCCAAAAAACTCTCACTTTGATTTAAGCTCTCAAAATATCATATTAAGGTGGACTGGATCAAATGCTTTCCTCCATGATATAATTGCTCTATTCATTTACCAACATTTGTAGTTTCTTATGTATCTATATAAAGTGGGAAAGAAATGTAAACGAGCCATGGACCAAGAAAAGTTTCACGCAAGATTTCATCATATGTTACTAAAATGGGTTCCTAAATACAATCACAAAGTTTTAAACTATAAACACGACATTTATTATATCCAACAGTACACACATAAGCACAAAGAATTCTTCACATTGGCATTTGGTCTAAAGTACAGAATGAATCACTTCTCCTGAAACACATTGCCACCATCTTGGTGGAGTTATGAACCCCAAGTAGATTCCCAACCATAAATAAGAGGGGGATCCTAATTACACTCACACTAGTAACAATGGTGCATAATCAAATATGAAATTTGAATCACAAGATGAAAAATAAATAAAACAAGTAAATAGGAAAGAAGGTAGAATATTAAAAAATTGACAAAATTATTCAATGTAGAATTTGGAACTATAGAAGATGTTCATATCTTATGATTCGAAAAAAATTACCAATCAATTTACATTTATTGAGCAGCTACAACTACTCGACAAATTATTATTAATTACTATTTTTATAAGGTTTGAATTGTGATTGTGGTTCCTACCATTGTAATACATGGTAAAAATCAACTCAAAATTTCATCAAAATCTTAATGCCCCTTCCCCACTATTATCCACATATTGTATCTATCACAAAAACAATCTGTAAGAATATGAATCAGGTTGACCAAGTGTAGTTAATTTACATGTATAACATAATGAAATATAATTTCCTTCAAGGACATCTTGAAAGGAAAATTACTCAAAACATATTTGTTCATATTTTTCGTGTTATCAAATCTGAACAATACCCAACCTAGTGGACATGAAATGCATCAAAACCTAGTCAAACTATGCAATTCATTCTAGAGAAACCCAATAAAAAATAGATTCATGAAGAGAAACCTAATTATAGATAGATTCATGAAGATTTAGTACTCTATAGACCAACTCTCAATGACTTTTATGTCACAAATTTCCACAGATGTTAAGAAGAGTCCATTCAAAGTGAGACCAAGAGAAGTTGAGCCCAGTTTGCTTATGAGATGTCACTTTTTTTCAAAATAGCTCTCTAGTTTAGGATAGCTTATCCAATTCCAGCCCTTGTTTTGATCTGAAATTCATGAAAAGCTTGACATGGAGATGGTGGAATCTCACATTGCAAGAAGGAGACTCAGATACGAAAGATCTAGTGCTATGGCCATGGAATCGACCAACATAAGAACTTGCTAGAGAAATCTAGAAAATGCCTATAAATTTCCCAAATTTTTTTCTGAATTTAAAAATATGATCAACCCCTAGGAAAATTGGTCCTAGCTAATAGAAAATTAAGAATTAATCTACATAAATATATTTTAAAATAAAGATCCCAAATTTTTAAATTGTTGAATTATTTTTATTGTAAAATGTAATTAATGAGAAGTAACAAAACTATTAGTTCCCTACCTATTTTATAGATAGGGACTAATGAATTCTATTGTGCACTTTATTTATTAAGGCAAGCAATATTTGTTTTCTTGGAAAGTTAATACTTAATCTTTGAGATAAATGGTGGGAATCAAAGATAAAAATTAAACTGCACCCAAGTTTTTTTCATCGATTATACTCAAGTTTGAATATATAAGGATGCTAGAGAATAATAAAGCTTGGTGATAAATAATTAAAGAAATATAACATAGGGGCCATTCAAATGTATGGTGAAGAAATTTGTTGAGATTTTTCCTAGACTTGTAATGTCGTGAGAACTATATCAAACGTAGGAACTCATGAATAATATATTCAACTTGAGGTGATTATTTTATGTGTTAGTAAATAGATTTGTCCTTCCAAAATTAAATACAAAGAATGACTCAAAATGCCCGAATAGAAGAACAACTGCCACTAACAATTGAAAATACTATCATGAGATTGATAGCTTTCCTCTAAATTGAGAGGTACAGCTCCCTCTTAGAAAGATATTCAAAGAATTTAAATACTTGGTTATATCTTTTACTAGAAGACACAAAGGCTTTCTACTATTTACCCATCACTATGGGAGAAATACAATTATAAGATTTATAAACTGGACAATGAGGGAAGAAAAATGAACAAACAACCACATGACCAGCTATCCAGTCTTTCAGGGGAAGTGCAAAGAAACATTATTTTATTCTGCTAACTATGATTGACAAGTGCATAACTACACCTAAAACATGAAAGAAATGACTATATAACCATTTTCAATCCAAGAAAATCATATTTAGACTTTAGAATCTGATATATGAAACTCTCTTTTATTTCATATGCATAACAAAATAACAACAATATCATTTTATCCCTACCATTACACTCAAGTTGCAGAAAAATAAAATAAAACTTCTATTCTCCCCTCCTTGTTACAATCACTACACATAAAAATATATTCTCTCCTTCCTGTAGCTGCAAAACTACTAGTGAAGAGAAGAACACCCATTGTGTAGAAATCTTCACAATAAATAACAACTTTCACTTGCATTTCGGTTCTGGTAACTATTTCTTGAAAATCATTTTAATCATTCTCAGGAATAATATTCTTCTTATCACTTTAGAATATTTAATAGTTGATCCATTTTAAATTTTCATAGATTATAACAAATATATTTACCAAAATTAAAATGAATCCCATTTGCATTCTTGGATAGGTGGCATATGCTAGTAACAAATTGTTGTCATGATCTTGTGATTGTCATTGATATAATGTTGCACTTAAACAATCATAACTTTTGATCCATGATGAATTTTACAAAATGGCTTGGACATAATTTAGATAATTAGGTTTCCTCAAACATATCCAAAATTCATCTTAATCCAATGGTCGGATTAAAAGCTGTGGACCCTACAACATGTCTATTTTTCTAATTGCAGCACATTTGTATTTGTTGGTATGTTTGACAGACCAACATACAGTCCATTATAAATTTTGACTTTGGTCAAATTTTGAAGATCACTCTAGCAAAAATTTAAAAAACTTTATTTTGGACAACATATCCAAAATTCAATAAGATCCAACAGTGGAGCTAAAAGTTATGCGCCCTACATTGTGACTGGTATTTTTTTTATGCTGATAAAAATATGTGGTTATAGGTTGTATTAAAACTATAACAACATATACAACAATACTTGCACATGAATCACATGTTGGAGTTTTCTTGTTGTACATCTGATTATCAACCACCACCTTCTAACCTTGGATCTTGAACTTCTAAGCAACTTATAACTTTGAATTGAACACTGCACTTTGCATCGATGATTTTTGGGATTTTGCACTTGAACTTGAACTTGAACTGACCCAAAGGTTCAACTTCAAATTCAACTTTCCCATATGCAAATAGGAATGTTGATGAATAGGAGAATGATTGGCCTACTTTTAACATTTTGTGCTAGTGACAGAACTTGAAGTTGAAGTTGAACTGGCTAGAAGGTTCAACTTCAACCTTGACACTCGAAAGTGCATTATGAAACCATTATACTTGAACTATTGAATTGAGACTGAATTTTGATATTTAATTGAACATGGATTCTAAATTTTTTTTGTCCATTTCAAACTTTGAGCTTCAAACTGTTTGAATCATTTAAACTTCAAACTTGAACTTTGACTCCGCAGACTCGAACATGAACTTGAAGTTGAAGTTGAACTTTGAAAATATCAGTTCAAGTTCAAGTTCAACTTAGTCTCATAACGTTGTCTTTTTCACAAATTAATCTTTTACAAGGACAATGTTAATCATAGAAATTCATAAGGCGTCAAAGAAATTGGAGGATCTTTCCCCACAAGACTGCCTTTTAAAGTTTAAAATTTGGGTATTGAAAGTAGGCTAACAATTGGCAATGACTGGGGATGTGGACTACAAGGGACACAAAAGAATCTGACAATCTCCGGTAAATGACCAATGCTTATCCATTGGGAATAGAGTCATTAAGGCCTAGAGGATAGAGGATCTTCTTGCATAGAGGAGCAGAAGAAAGAGAGAACACCAAAACACTAAGCTACTAGCAAGCCAAAAACCAACAAACTAAAACTAAGCACAACCAAAACCTTATGTACAAAGAATAGGGTAAGTAACCCATACTTAGAAGAATGTACCTAAATGCTCATGGAAAACCATTAACTGGTTCAATATATATATATATATATATATATATATATATATATATATATATATATATGCCAGTGTGGAAAAGTGGCTAGAAAATGAGATGCACCACTCCAAGCAACCATCGAGCAGCTGATAAAAGCATAGATCCAAACATCATGTTTTGGACCAACCTTTGAATCACTATGCTGATTCCAAATAGCCATACAACCCCATAGAATTTTGGCTATAGTGTTGCGACTCGATTTTCAATGAGCTGGTTTGTATTCCAACCACCTTTATGACTAGCCTGGTAAGGCTCAAATTTGGGCTCTACATATGAATTCATCATGAAAGAAAAAATATTCCTCGTAGTTTCCACCTCATGTTTGTCAAGACACTTTGGTATTTTAGGCTGTAACAACTTTTCACTAGTTTCCATGTAACCAAATTGAAAGCATTCATAATTAGCATGCAAGAAATTTTTTGTTTTAGCATTACCACCCTTAAGTGTTTCTTGATCTTGATGAACTATTACACTTTCTTGATTAGAGTAGCTGGCTAAATATATATCAAAAGTATCAAATCTAAAAGATTCTAGTTTTGAAAAGAAAACACCTGATAGAAAGCTCTTACTTGTTTCAACATCAACAATGCCCTTCAGAGGGTCTTCTTGCTCCTATGGTAATTCAAGATTTGATCTTTCTCCTTGAGAGGTACAATGAAGATTGAAAATTTCATTTTCCCTCCATGTATCAAGATAATAGTTGCCTTGTTGTTCATGCTGATTTATCACATTTTCTTAATTATCACCAATGACTAGGACACCATTAGATATTTCAAAAGAAAAAGATTTGAGTTCCTGCAAGGGCACAACCAGTGATCAGATTTCATGCAATTGATTATCACCAAGTTCCCCCTCGGTGGAAAGACTAGGAAAGAAAGTCATCATATCAGATGATTGAGGAAGATGCTGATCATTATTTTCAGCATGCAAACCAGATTCTTCTGCCATATCCAAAGAATCATTTTCAACGGGTGTGGTTTCATGATGGTCTTCATCATCACTGTACTCAACAAGTAAATGATATGCTCCAACCATATCATAGTGGTTGCTTTCAATCACAAGAGGTACTAGAAAATCTTCTTCTTGGAAAACTGTCAAATTTTGACAAGAAGAGACAAGAGGTGTTGATTTTATTTTATTTTTCAGAATGAACTTCTTCTTAGAAGGCTCAACCTTCAGATAATGTTGTTTTCCACCAAGGTAGTCTTTCATTTGAAGAGTCCTTGTAGATTTTAGGACACTAAGAATCAAGTCATCATCCAACTTGACTACCTTCTTTTGAGCATCTGCCAAACTTTGCATTACAAGATGCCTTAACCCAAACTAAATTTCAACCTCCATTGCAGCAATAAAGATGCCTAACTAATTATTTTCATTAGGCTGGTGAGATAGAGGGATTTTACCAACACTCTAGTTAAATCTGTAGAACCAGAATCAGTATGCAAAGAACATTAACAAATAAAGTAAACATTCACAAACAAAAAACTAAATTCACATATATTCTTAGACTAAGAAAGAAAATAAGAAGTGCAAACCTCACGAGAGAAAACACTCCATGCTTTTTTGATTCTGTAGATGTGTCCTTTTGCTGTGGATGTATGCTCAAGATGCTCAAAAGTTGCTTCAATGGAGATGGGTAATGGCAAATTGGTAGCTTTGTGAGCTCTCAATTTGGCATTATAAGGGTATGGTTGATGGCTTTGGTTCTCAAAATAGCATGGTAAATTTAGCTCAAAGATTGTTGATGAAATGGCTTGGGATGGGATTCAATTTATAGGCTAAGGGGTAGAGGGATGGAGGGCTTAGATGCAAGGATGGATGAAGGCTTAAGGAGGGCTAAGATGCACTCAAAGGGGAGCACATGGATTGTGCTTGTTTAGCACCAATGGGAAGGTGACACTTGTCACAAGGAGGATGAGTGTGAGAGGGTAGGGTTAAGGGTTGGTTAAGGGCATGATGAGTGGGGTTGAGTATGTAAGAGGGATGTAAGAGGAATGAGTGTGGAAGAGGGAAGAGTGTGGAAGATGGGTGTAAGAGTCATGAGTGGGCTTGTAAGAGTCTTTATGTTTTGTAAGAGCACTCATGACTTAGTGGTTGGGTTTTTTTGAGGGGAGACTTTGGTTTGGATTAGAAAAGTCTTAAACTTGTTTAAGGAATGTGACAACATTAGGGGGTGGATTAGGCTTGGGTTTAGGATTAGATTAGGGATGTTAGAGATGTGCAAGTGGATGGCATTAATGAGGGTGGGTGAGTTAGTGGCTAAGCTTGGTTAGTATGGGTGGATGGGGTGGATTAGGCTAAATGGAGGATTAGAGATAGGTTAGGGTTTTTTTGAATTTGAGGATTTCATTTATCAAATAGATTTATTTAATAAATGGGGATTTTTGGAATTAGATAGGAGAAAAGGATTTAATTGATAAATAATAGATTATTTGATTTATCAATTAGGACTATAGATGATTAATTAAATTAATCAACTAGGGGATGACAAAGGATTAATTAAATAAGAATTTAATTAATGATGCCTTTAGAGATGGCTAAATTAGATTACCAAAGTAGTGTAATCAAATTTAGGTGTCTACATTTTGCCCCTCTTTGACATAGTGTCGAGACAACACTATTTCAAAGAAGTTTGAATGAAGACAACATGAGGAAGATGTTTTAGCAACAATGTTGCCCCAGTCTCGGATAAGAAGAGGAGAGACTAGACTTAGATGATGCCCCCTCAAGAAGGCGGCAGGGAGAGAAATGAGGCTTGACGACTTCTTGAAAAGTACAAAAAATTGAGATGAGCTGAGACGCTGGTTGGCGAAGAGAAGGGGCTGAATTAGCTCAAACTCTCACTACGGGAGAATGATAAAGGGAAATCAGAGGCACAATAGTAAAGCAAGCTTAAGACTTTCCAAGATTGGGGGGGGGGAGATGGAGGAGCGGAGCGCTATAAAAGGAATCCATTGAAGCTTTTTGAGCGGGGGGATACTTCAAAGAGAAGTACCACCATGTAGTTGAGCACTAGATTTGCTATAGGACTGTTGGTTAATTGCCAAGGTTACCAAGAACATCAAGGCCTTTTCACCAACCGTCCAGAGGACTGACGAACTGACTCAAAACAAACACACAAGGATTGCCCCAGTATCACACATGAATCCCAGAGGAGGCAGTGTGGAAATGACACTAGGTAACCCACAAGCAGAAAAAGAAAAAAAGCAAAAGACCTGATCAAGACCTTACGCTCTAATTGCCCCATTCGCAGCATACCATGATATGGAAGATCATGGCAACCTTGAGGAGGGAACAAGGAGATTGCTTGGAAAAGATATTTCAAGACCCAAAAGGGAAGATCCCAAATCAAAAGAAAGTGAAAATCCAAAAGAGAACTATTTGCCAACGAGATGGGTAAGACGAGGTACTAACGGACCAAGATCAGACATGAGGAAAGCTATATCCTGCAAAAATCTATCAGAGAGCACCTAAGCTGATGGATCTGGATGAGTGATGTGTCTGGTAAGCTGAACTAAGAAGGATAACACTTTGGTGATAGGAGATCTAGCTAAAGGATGCATTGGAATATCTAACCAAGGTGTGCAATGTGTGCAAGATGTTGACCAAGGATGAACTAACATGAAAGCCAGATAGATACAATGATACTAAGCTAAAGAGGATGTATAAGCTGACAGACCAAGATATGTTACAAATGTACAAGTTTGTTCATGTTTTGGTTTTTTGTGAGATGGAAATTTTTGTGAAGGATGGGATGTCTATAATAGTTGATAGGTGGACAGGTAGATGGTTTGTGAAAAGCTTAAGGAAAATGGGATTTTGTGTGTGCATGTGATAGGATACGGGCTAGGGTACAAGATTATTTACAAGCTGGAATATGGTACAAGCTTTGGACAAGATTTGGATATATACAAGGTATGGTACAAGATTTACAAGGTATAATACAAGCTTTGGTACAAGATTTACAAGCTGTACAGGAGGTATTGACAAGCTCCATCAGATTTTGGATATTTGATTGGAACACCAAGGGAACAAGTAGGTGTTTTATGGGATGGTGGGTGGATGGATGAGGGATAGGATAGTGATAGATAATGGATTAGTCTTTAGCACACAAGGCACCTGAATTACCAGGTTTTTACCAAGGTACCTATCAAAGGCACTTGAATTGCCAAGTTTTCACCATTGGACGCTTATTTCTCTTTACTATTTTTTTTTGTATTTTTTCAAAAGCTGGGTATACCAAGGATCTTCAAGCATAGAACTTCTTGAGGTGAATGATGTTAGTGGGATCATTCAAGACTTCTCCTTCTGGTGTAGATAATTGATAGGCTCCGGAGCCAAAGGAGGCAGTAACCACATAGGGACCAAGCCATGTAGGTTCAAACTTGCCTTTCTTTTCTCGATCTGCTTGGACTTTCATATTTTCTTTGAGGACCATGTCTCCTAGCTGAAAGTGTCGTGGGAGCACCTTCTTGTTGAAATTCCTTTTGAGACGAGTTTGATAGACTGTGAGATGGTCATAGGCTTGTTGTCTCTTCTCGTCTAAGAGATCTAGCTGGGTGAGTCGAGCTACTCTGTATTCTTCATCTGAGATTTGCCCTCGCAAAGATATGCATAGTGAGGGAAGTTCAACTTCTATAGGTAATACCGCTTCGGCACCATAGACTAGGGAGTACGGAGTTGTGCCTGTGGATGTACGGAAGGAAGTTCGATAGGCCCATAGAGCCGGATTTATTTGAAGGTGCCAATCACGGCCGAAATCATTGACAACTTTCTTTAGGATTTTGAGGAGGGTTTTATTAGTTGCCTCTGCCTGGTTGTTACCTTGTGGGAAATATGGGCTAGAAAAGCGGTGATGGATGCGGAGGGAAGTGCATAATTCTTCCATGTTGAGATTTTCAAAATTACCTCCATCGTCAGTGAAGATGGTGGATGGGATGTCGAAGCGGCAAACAATGTGGTACAAGATGAACTTGGAGACTTGAACTCCTGTAGCTAAGACTAGGGGGACTGCTTCCACCCACTTAGTGAAATAGTCTGTAGCTGTTATTATCCATTTATGTCCATCAGATGAGAGAGGGGTGATAGTTCCAACTAGATCAAGGCCCCAACAAGCGAAAGGCCAAGGTGGTGCAATAGGCTGTAGATCTTGTGCTGGAGCGTGCACAAGATTTGCATGCTGCTAACATGGGAGACACTTTCTGACAAAGTCACAAGAGTCTTCTTCAATGGTAGGCCAATAGTAGCCTGCTCTAAGGATTTGTCGTGCTAGGACAATACCACTCGTGTGGGCACCGCAAAGTCTGGAATGTACTTCTTTTAATGCCATCGCGGCCTCATTTTCATCTAAACATCGAGAGAGAGTATCGTGATAACCCCGACGATATAGGGTATTGGCTATGATAACATAGCGGGATGATTTTCGGATGAGGTTCTGGCGTTGGGTACGTGTGAGGTGAGGGGATATGATACCATCATTAAGGTAAGCGTGAATTTCATGGTACCAAGGGGATTGGGGACCAACCAAGATACAAACATGGTTTGAATCCTCATTCGCATAGGCAGGTGCGAGGAGCTGCTCAACTAAAAACTCATACTGTGTAGCTTCTTGGGGAATTTCCAAGAGCGAGCTGATAGTGGCCATGGCATCTGCTGCCTTGTTCTGCATTCGAGGCACTTGTGTAAACTGAAGCTTTGTAAAATGCTGGGTCAGCTGATCAACTAGCTCTTTGTAGGGTAATAGCTTTTCATCTTTGGTTTGATATTCATTTAAGACTTGTTTGATGATGAGTTGGGAACCACCAAAGACTTGTAACTTGGTGATATTCCATTCTGCAGCTATCTTTAATCCTGCTACAAGAGCTTCATATTCTGCTATATTGTTGGTGCTAGGGAATTGTAGCTTGAAGGCTTTTGGAATGTAATCTCCTTGAGGTGTAACTAATAATATTCCTGCCCCTGATCCATGAGAGGTGTATGAGCCATCAAAATAAAGCTTCCATGGGGGCTGTTCTTCAATTAGGCAAATATGCTCATCTGGAAATTCTGTGAGCAAAGGATATGCATCTACTAGAGGTGCATCAACTAGGTGATCTGCTATAGCTTGCCCTTTGATTGCCTTTCTGTCCACATACTGGATGTCAAACTCACTTAGTAGCATAACCCATTTGGCCAAACGACCTGTAAGTGCTGTTCTGGAGAGCATATACTTGAGAGGGTCAATCTTGGAGACTAGTTGGATGGTATGACTTAGCATATAGTGGCGAAGCTTTTGAGTTGAGAAAACAACTGCCAAACAAGCTTTTTCCATAGGAGTGTAATTGATTTCATAACCAACTAGGGTTCTACTGATATAGTAGATGGCTCTCTCTCTGCTATAATCATCATGTTGTGCTAGAAGTGCCCCTAGAGCAGTAGGTGTTGCTGATATATACAAGATCAAGGGACGACCAAGAACTGGTGGAACCAAGATAGGGGGATTGGTGAGATACTGCTTGAGCTTATCGAAGCTGCGCTGACATAAAAGATCCCACTTGAAGTTCTCATTCTTCTTTAGCAAGTGTGAAAACGGTGTACACTTATCTGCAAGTTGGGAGATGAAGCGTCAGACAGATTGAAGTTTTCCCTAAAGAGAGCGAAGCTGTCGCAGTGTCTGGGGAGGAGGCATGTTTAAGATAGCCTTGACCTTTTTGGGGTCGATCTCTATACCTCGTTTAGAAACTATGAAGCCTAGAAGCTTTCCAGATGTGACCCCAAAGACACACTTCTTGGGATTTAGCATGAGATGATATTGGGCCAACCTATCAAAGACTTTCTCCAGGTCAGCAAGATGATCCATGAAGGTGTGAGATTTGACTAGGATATCGTCCACATAATCCTCCAAAATGCTATGGATAAGATCATGGAAAATGGTTGTCATAGCTCTTTGATAGGTAGCCCCAGCATTCTTTAGGCCAAAAGGCATCATAGTGTAGCAAAAGGTTCCCCAAGGGGTAGTGAATGTTGTCTTATGCTGGTCCTCTTCTGCAATCTTGATCTAATTATACCCAGAAAATCCATCCATAAGGGATAGGATTTCATGTCCAGCTGTAAGATCTACAATCATATCTATGTTGGGCAAGGGAAAATCATCCTTTGGACAAGCTTTGTTAAGATCTCTAAAATCAGTACAGATTCTAATGTCACCGGAAGGCTTAGTGACAGGGACCATGTTGGAGATCCATTCTGAGTAGTCGATAGGTCGGATAACCTTAGCAGCTAACATTCTTTCTAGTTCAGCTTTGACTAGTAATGCCACCTTGGGGTGCATTTTCCTAAGCTTTTTTCTGACGGGCTTGATCTTTGGATCGACTGCAAGATGATGAACTACAAGCTTTGGATCGAGTCCTGGCATGTCCTGATATGACCATGCAAATCGGCCAATGTTCTCTCGTAAAACCTCAAAGAGGAGGTCAGCTTGGTCTTGTGATAGGGATGCAGCAATGTGAACAATTCTAGGGATCTCTGAAGAACCAATGTTGACTTCTCTAGTATCCTCTATTAGAATAGAAGACACCTCTGGTCGATTATCTTGAGGAGGCAATACTAAATCCTCATGTTCTGCTTGTGGCTCTGGATTTTCTTGCTGAGGGGTTCTCTTCGCTGCCTTAGCTAGTCCCAGATTTACCTTAGTTCCAGTTTTGGGTGTATCAAAACTAGGTTGGGGATTTTCTCCAAAATACCCCTTGGGATCTAGCTTGTAGATGTAGGCAGAATCTGGCTTTGTCTTCTTATGAGGAGTTTCAGCTCCCATGAATCTTAGAAGTGCTTCCTCTGATGCGAACTCATCAATATGTATGACACTTGGTTGGTCCCAATCTATGAGTTGTGGATGAGCAAGTGGTAGGTCAATGAGATGGATGGATAGTTCTCGGAGAACAGAGTCTCCTAGGAAGATTTGGTCTGGGATATCGTCGTAGGCTCTCTTTTCAACTTCCTCAGGAATGTCTTCGATTTCAACAAGGTCGCGGTGGATGTTCGAAAAAGCGTGACCATTCTCGTTGGTGCCCCCAGTTGTGGGTATGCCAAACCCAAGACCTGACTTTATTTCCCAATCATGTGCTTCGATGGGACATTGCATGCCCCTTTCTTCTGGTCCTAGTCCACCTCCTTGATAGTTCCATTTTTCAGTGACGAGCTTATGTTGTTGGGGATACTTTTGGCTGAAGTGATCAAGGCGTGCTTGATTTCTTGGAGGTGCATCCTTATGTAGCCAATTGTTGATATCTGGAGTGAGCTCCTCATGAAGAGGGGTTTTTGAGGACACAAAGGTGGTTGGGCCAAACTGTTTGTATCGAGGAGGTGGAATCTCCTTAGCTTTGTGATATGTTGGCCGTCCATGGGTATGTGGATCAAGTGGGATTGCTCCGACAGCAAATGCATCTGATAGACTATATTCTCCACATCCTTTGTTGTTGATCTTTACAGTAGATAGGGTAGAGGCAAGGATGGTTTCTGCGTCATTACAAGTGTGGGATGAGCTGGCAATGGCTGTGCCGATGTCTATTCTAGGGCAATGGTTTGTATATGAAGCTTCAACTGCATTGCAGTAAGCAAAGGGTTTTGGATCGGTATGGATGGTTATCTCAGTGCCTTGATGCGGAAATTTGATGCACTGATGGTAGGTGGATGGAACGGCCTTCATAGCATGAATCCATGGGCGACCGAGGAGGATGTTAAATGGTAGGTTTAGATCAACAACATGGCAAACTATCTCTTGAATGACTGGCCCAAGCTTGATTGGTAGCAAAATAGTCCCTTCTGTGGTCCTTTCCAAGTTGTCATAAGCTTTGATGGTGATAACCTCACTGATCATATCTGCCTCAGTATACCCAGCTTGTTTTATGAATTTTAGGGTGCAAATGTTCAAGGCTGATCCATTATCTATCATTACTCTTTTCACGGCAAAATTGGATACCATGATGGCTATGTGAAGTGGAAGGGTGTGATCTGGCTCAACCGCGGGTATGTCGGTGGGTTTGAAAGATAGGGCACATGAGGATGAAAGGTGTCCAACAAGATTACGAAAATTAGTAGCATTGATATCAGAAGGGACACGGGATTCTATGAGAGCACTGTCAAGGATGTCTTTGTACACAAGACTAGTGCGGAGAAGGTCTAAAATGGATATTTGGGCTGGCATGTTCCCAAGGTGTTCCAAGATATTGTACCAGCTTTTTGATGGAGCTGATGGTGTTGATGAAACTGGTGGGCCTGCGATGTTAAATCGCGCTCTTCGAGTGGTGGCCGCAAACTCATTGTCTGGTCCTCGGATATTGATAACATTGACTAAAGGCTCTTTCTCAGATATACAACCTATAAGGCTACCATAGTCTATATAGGATGAAGTGTGGTCATTGTTCTTCCCATGCTATTGGTTTGGCTGGCGGTTGTTGGTGTTGTTTTGGATAGGTGCTTTTCCAAGATTTTGGTTGTTGTGTGGAGGAAAAGCATTTTGATAAATTTGTAAGCCTGCATTGGGAGAGTTTTGGGCACCAACAGTGATTTCCTTCTGATCAATGAGGTCTTGCACATAGTCTTTCAGTTTCATGCATCTGAGGGTGGTGTGACCATTTACCCTATGGAACTTGCAATACTCATTGTCCTTGTACCATGCAGCTTTGGATTGGCTTGGATCAATTTGCTGGGTAGGAGGAAATTTGATAAGGTTTTCCTTAGCCAATTTCTCAAAAATAACATCCAATGGCTCACCAAGGGGTGTATAGTTTCTAGGTGCAGGTTGGAATCCGAGCTTTTGCCCTACAGCTACATTGATGGCATTAGCTTGATTGTTAGACCCTTGAAAGTTGGGTCTTGTATTGTGGTTTTGATAGCTTTGGTTATTTCGTTGTTGGTAATTGGTAGCTTGTTGGTTGTTTGTTTGATATGGTGGGTTAGACTAGTTTCGAGAAGGACCAATGATATTCACATGTCTGGTGTCAGTAACCCCATCTGTTGCAACATGCTTGTTTTTGTTCCAATACCTAGACTTGTCATTGGAATGTGATTGATTTTGGTTGGCCTCTTTGTAAATCTTTACCACACCATCTTTGATGAGTCCTTGCTCAAGGATCATTCCTTTCTCTTTGATATCCTTATAGGTCTGCAAACAGTTCATGGTCATGTGGTGAGCCAAGCTGGGATGTGCATTATCAATAAACATTTTCACCACATGGCATTCTGGCAAGGTGCAGGATATGCGGGTGGTAAGGGTTTGCCATCTTTGCAGGTATTCGGCAAGGCTTTCTCCACCTTTTTGCTTGGTGTGGACAAGATCAACTATTGATAGCTCTGTTTCAACAAGATGGGCATATTGGGCTACAAATGCCTCAGATAATTCAGCAAAGTTCTTAATTGTGCCATAGGGGATTCTATAAAACCATTCAAGAGCTGGTCCAGCCAAGCTTTTGGGAAAAAGGCACAAGAGGAAGACATCATTGTATGCCACGTCCTGGCAATGCATGTAAAATTCTTTGATATGTGTGACAGGGTCTCCTTTTCCTCTGAATTTGTCAAATTTAGGTACCTCAAAGTGTTTGGGAAATGGTGTTGTGGTAATGGCTCTGTCAAATGGGTAAGGACACACATTCTCAAACTTGAATGTCTTTGGATCATTCCCTTCTTGGATAGCTTTCAGGGCTGTCTTCATTTGCTCCCACTCTGAATTGATAGGTGATGGTTGGGGTGCCCCCAATGTAGGAGTGCCTTGAGGTAGGTATGTGTTGGATGGGGCCATTGAATATGGATGGTTATGAGGGATTTGCTGATAGGGATTGTACATTGTTTGGGCAGCTGCATGGTGGATGACAGGTTGTTGAGGGGGAGGTGGCGCATATTGCTGCATGTGCTGCGAGGCTTGCTGTTGATATGGGATTTGAGGTTGGGATTGAGGAACATAAGCTGGCTGTGGGTTAAATGGATTGCTTTGTGGAGGTAAGGTATAAGATGGTTGTGAGGCTTGGGGAAAGGATCGGAGGGCTTGTGGGGTTTGACCAATATATGTGGGTTGTGCCCCCATTTGGGATGGCATCTGCAAATAATTGGTGGTTGGCTAGGGTGGTGGATTACCTCCTAGAAGTGGCATTGAAAAGTAGTTGGTAAGTGGAGGTAATGGATTAGTTGGTGGTGGAGGTGGTGGGAATTGAAAGCTTGGGAATGGAACTGATGGGGTTTGATAGCTTTGTGGCTGGATTTGGAAGCTTGGTAGAGTGGTGGTGGGAGCTCAGGTCACTTAGAAGCTTGGTAGAAGATTGGCAGTAGCTTGTGGGATTTGATAGCTTTGTGGAGTGAACGTAGTAGCTTGTGGATTTGTGGCTGGTGGTATTGAGCTCCCGAGACCTAATGGAAATGATGGGATTGTGCTTTGGGTTGTGGTGAACAAGCTGGGGGCGATAAAAGGTTGATTACTTGGCCCCATGGGTGGCATCCCTGTTGTATATTGTTGAGGTTGGCCAAAGATGCTAGCACTGATTTGGGAGATGGGTGGATTTGGAAGGCTAGGTGTGGGAGCAGTAGCAATAGTGAAGGGGGTGAACGGTGAGATGTTTTGGGTAAAGGGGGTTTGGAGTGGAGAGGTATGAACCAAGGATGGAGTGGTGGTGGCTGAGTTGGCTTGCGGCATGGAGATTTCAACTTGGGTGGATGATGGTATGTTTGGGTCTGTTGGGTCATATGGATTGGCTGGAGGCTCTTCTTTTGGAATATATTGAGGATAATTTGGATCATAAGAGCCTATGGGTGGTGGTAGCTGCCCAAACAATGGGTGAGATGGATCTGATAATGGAGGGGGTCTTCCAAAGTCAAAGGTTCCTACATTGTCCCTTCGAAAATTAGCCATGATTGTCTCTTTGTTTTTGTCTATAATGGCGTTTACCAATACTGCATTTCCTGGTTGGTTCATGAAAGCTTCAATGTCAGTAGGTGATGGCATAGCTGGCTCTGGGCTGAAGGATGGCTGAGTGCTCAAGGGGGGTGAGGCTGTTCGATCTAAATGATAGGGCTCCATTGTTTCTTTCTTCTTGGCTAAGCGAGTGATGGGTGGCATGAAAAAATGCTCCTAGGGATGAGATGCAATAATGCTGATGGATGCAAAAGGGGGAAGGCTTTTCTATGCAAATGATTTCCTAGGTTGAGGCAAAGCTATATGACAAAACCTAAGGAGGATTGGGTTGGGGATTCTAACTTCAAAGATATGTTTTCAAAGTACTAAAGGTCTGCTTTCCTATGTGGAAGCTTGGTGGTGATTGTGTCAACTTAAGGATAGACTGATGATCCTTTAGGAAGAACACGAGATTGACCACTTGTGAATCCCAACCTTTAGCTCAAGGTGATGAGGGATAACAAGTGACAAAGCTAGATTACCCTAGACAAAGCTATGTCAAAGGGATAACCTTGGTGAGATTGGTGGATTTGGAAGATTTTAGGAATGGCAAACTTTTAGCAAGGTGACAACAATTTTGAAAGCTTAGATATGCAGAATTTCGATTACTGGCTAGATGGTATGATTCTAAATGAGATGGATGAGCTAATAATGCTTAAGGGGATAACCTAAGATGGCTGGCTTTTCTACAAAGATGACTCTAGAGTGAAGCTTATCCAAGAAGATGTGGAGAAACAAGGGTGTCTAATCATAGAAATCATGCCTAGTTGGTAAGGCATAAGCAGGATTAACTCCTGGATGTTGGCTAAATTTGATGGTGCGCTCTAACCAGGCCTCTTGAAGTGCTTCGTCGGTAGCTTTGCCCTCTGCTTTGTGGAGTTTGGAAATTCGTGGGCTTGGTGTTATTGCTTTTCTCTTGGCTGAAAGTTCTCAGTATGCTAGAGATGGCTTGAGTTTGACCTTGTGAAACTTCTGTTTGGGTTTGGGTTGTTCCGACATAAATTCCTGAATCTGCTTGGCTTTGGGAAAAATCTCAGTTGTTTTGCTTCAACTTGTTCAACTTCCAAAATAGGCAGTGACTACGCTAAGTGTGCCCTAAGCTAGGATTGACCAAGTTTGGCAAACATTCATTCAACAAGTAAAATAAAAACAAGCAATAGATAGGAACACCCAGATAGAAGTTTGTGGTTCTCAGAATGTGGTACTTGCGCCAAGGAGTGTGTATGTTCTACAAATGTTTCGATCAGTCACTCCAAACACATTAACATCCTAGATGGTTTTCTGCAAGGCAGACAATTGGTTTAGCTAGGGAGTCCTCGATATACGCAAGGTACGTGAGGCCCAAATCCGTAGATGAGACCAAAAGGATGTCACACAGCCGAGAGGAGCGGTAACCCACTTCTCCTCTTTCACTTCTCAAGGGTATAAAGTTCCTTGAGGCTTAGCCTGAATGACAAAATCTTGATCCCAAGAGAGGTGTCTTTCGATTCACCTCCCGATTCTTATACTCCACCGGAACGCTGGAGTTGAGGTCGTCGAAGGGGTGATGAAATCCCCAAGCAGGCCTCCTAAAAAAGAAACAAGGTTTTGGATCCTAATCTTATGCACCCAAGATGGCCTCGAAAGATGACAAGGGGAGAGAAGACTCGGATGACCTTGGGCTAAAAAACACGCTTGTTCTTTTACCAACTGACTCTTATGTGTGCTAATCTAGACTTTGCAAGCACTCATGTTTAAGAGACAATGTTCAATTCCAACTTGAAGCGCCAACAAAAGTAAATCGATCGAAGAATGCACACAATAAGAAGAGTTAGGGTCAACAAAAGTAAACTCGCGCACCCGGAGGCCCTCCACGTCAAGTATCGATTAATTTTCTTTAAGGCATTCAAGATTGCGTGTGAGTTTGTTTTAAGCCCAAAACAAAAGTGTGTGAGATTCGATTTCAAGCGCGCGCCCGGAGGCTTTCCACGTCAGTTGTTGTTCAATTTTAGTGCCCAAACTTGAAGTGTGATCGATTTAATCTAGAGTTTTGACCATTTAAGAATTTTGATAAAGTTAAAGCAAACGTTCAAAGACCAAGTGAGTGAGTTAGATTGTGGAACATTTAACACCTTTTTCAAGTAGACCCATCCCCATAAATGGCGCTGAGATTGCAACCAATGGTTAATATTTGATGGGTGATTAGAAAAGAGGTGAGTCCAAGGAACTACTCAAATTGATTTTTGTAAATTTGTATTTTAACTTAACAAAGTTTCTTAAATGTCCAAAAATCCAACTTTACCTAGATTGCATGTGAAAAAGAGATTTGTAATGGTTAATTGATCCTTGGCATTCAAGATTGAATTTTTTTGTTTTAAGCATGCATTCCAAAGAAAGTTGATTTTAATCCATGACATTCAAAAGTGTGTTTTTGAGCAACATTCATTCAATGAAAAATGTGTTTAACCATTCAAGTTCATTTTTTTTTAGCAACATGCATTCAAAGACAAATGGTTAAACATTCAAGTTCATTTTTTTAGCAACATGAAAACCTGCAAGAAGCATGGTTAGTGGTTCCATATGTGCTCCAACCTGCAATGAGACAAAAAAAAGCAATTTAGTTAGTTAGCCAAAATCTTCAAAAATGAGAGCTTAACTATGGGAAAAAAAATTTTAACTTTTTTTGTTGTTTTTTCTACGCGTAAAAATGCTTAAAACGGTCTAAATCCTAAGCAGAAATAGTAAAACAGAAATGGAACATAAGCAAGCAGAGAACACAGTCTGCCAAAATACGAAGATGCTGAACTACAGAGGTGCCAAAATATGAAGAGGACAAAATAGATTTGCAGCACAGAACCCAGGTGACAAGCAGAGATGTCGATTTTCGCAGACGCAAATTTTCGCAGACGTCGATTTTCGCAGACGCGGATTTTCACAGATGTTGATTTGCACAGATGCGGATTTTCGCAGAAGTCAATTTTCACAGACAGAACAGGTTGCAGACGCCAAAATCGCGCCAAAAAAAGCTGAAAAATGCAAAAAAAAAATTTTTTTTTTAGATGGTCTTTCTTCTTCCTAAGTGCGTTCTTTAACCTGCAAAAACAAGCAAAACACCCTCACAACACACTCAAACAACAGCAAACATTAGATGGTTAGAAAAATGACATATAGATGAAAATAGATGATTAAATGACCCATAGTGGGGTCCCACCGAGCGTGCCAAAATGTAGAACCAGAATCAGTATGCAAAGAACATTAACAAATAAAGTAAACATTCACAAACCAAAAACTAAATTCACATATATGCTTAGACTAAGAAAGAAAATAAGAAGTGCAAACCTCACGAGAGAAAAGACTCCATGCTTTTTTGATTCTGTAGATGTGTCCTTTTGCTGTGGATGTATGCTCAAGATGCTCAAAAGTTTCTTCAATGGAGATGGGTAATGGCAAATTGGTAGCTTTGTGAGCTCTCAATTTGGCATTATAAGGGTATGGTTGATGGCTTTGGTTCTCAAAATAGCATGGTAACTTTAGCTCAAAGATTGTTGATGAAATGGCTTGGGATGGGATTCAATTTATAGGCTAAGGGGTAGAGGGATGGAGGGCTTAGATGCAAGGATGGATGAAGGCTTAAGGAGGGCTAAGATGCACTCAAAGGGGAGCACATGGATTGTGCTTGTTTAGCACCAATGGGAAGGTGACACTTGTCACAAGGAGGATGAGTGTGAGAGGGTAGGGTTAAGGGTTGGTTAAGGGCATGATGAGTGGGGTTGAGTATGTAAGAGGGATGTAAGAGGAATGAGTGTGGAAGAGGGAAGAGTGTGGAAGATGGGTGTAAGAGTCATGAGTGGGCTTGTAAGAGTCTTTATGTTTTGTAAGAGCACTCATGACTTAGTGGTTGGGTTTTTTTGAGGGGAGACTTTGGTTTGGATTAGGAAAGTCTTAAACTTGTTTAAGGAATGTGACAACATTAGGGGGTGGATTAGGCTTGGGTTTAGGATTAGATTAGGGATATTAGAGATGTGCAAGTGGATGGCATTAATGAGGGTGGGTGAGTTAGTGGCTAAGCTTGGTTAGTATGGGTGGATGGGGTGGATTAGGCTAAATGGAGGATTAGAGATAGGTTAGGGTTTTTTTGAATTTGAGGATTTCATTTATCAAATAGATTTATTTAATAAATGGGGATTTTTGGAATTAGATAGGAGAAAAGGATTTAATTGATAAATAATAGATTATTTGATTTATCAATTAGGACTATAGATGATTAATTAAATTAATCAACTAGGGGATGACAAAGGATTAATTAAATAAGAATTTAATTAATAATGCCTTTAGAGATGGCTAAATTAGATTACCAAAGTAGTGTAATCAAATTTAGGTGTCTACAAAATCTATCAACAAACTCCCTTACAGATTCATCCTCTTTCATCTGAATTCTAAAAAGATCCGTCAACAATTGATAGGCATCAATTGTGAGTTGAAACCTCTCAAGGAACTTCTCCTTAAGATTATCCCAGGTGGTGATACATTCGACTAGTAGATTTTGAAACCATTCAATGGCTTTTCCCACAAGGCTTTGAACAAACAGCCTAATGGATACATTTTCTTCCTGCACACCATGAATACTGCATGCAACAATGACTGCTTTAATGTGGTCATTTGGATCCTGAGTCTTATCTTTGGAAAACTTGGGAAGGTATTCTCATGATCTTTTAGGCAAGGCTGAATACTAGACCAAGGCAAATAGTTTGATCCAAACCCCCTCATGGTTGAATGACAAACACAACCATAATACACACTAGAATTCCAAAATCAAAGATTCTACAGATTTGAAATACAAAGTCACCAACCTCCACCCTCGAGAAAGTACCTTGAGATATCCAAGAAAAGAAAGCATTGGAACTTTGCTTTCTTTCTCCAGTAGAGTCACCAAAAATTGTTAGTAAATAGATTTGTTCTTCCAAAATTAAATACAAAGAATGACTCAAAATGTCTGAATAGAAGAACAACTACCACTAACAGTTGGAAATACTATCATGAGATTGATAGCTTTCCTATGAATTGAGAGGTACAACTCCCTCTTAAAAAGATATTCAAAGAATTTAAATAGTTGGTTATATCTTTTACTAGAAGACACAAGGGCTTTCTAGTATTTACCCATCACTATGGGAGAAATACAATTATAAGATCTATAAACTGGACAATGAGGACAGAAAATGAATAAACAACCACATGACCATCTATCCAATCTTTCATATCACAGGGAAGTGCAAAGAAATATTATTTTATTCTACTAACTATGAATGAAAAATGTAGAACTGCATCTAAAACATGAAAGAAATGACTATATAACCATTTTCAATCCGAGAAAATCATATTTAGACTTTAGAATTTGATATATGAAACTCTCTTTTATTTTAGATGCATAACAAAATAATAACAATATCATTTTATCCTTGTCATTACACTCAAGTTGTAGAAAAATAAAATAAAACTTCTATTCCTCCTCCCTATTACAATCACTGCACATAAAAATGTATTCTCTCCTTCCTGTAGCTGCAGAACTACTGGTGAGGAGAAGAACCCCCATTATGTAGAAATCTTCACAATAAATAACAACGTTCACTTGCATTTTGATTCTAGTAGTTGTTTCTTGAAAATCATTTTAATCATTCTCAAGAATAATATTCTTCTTATCACTTTAGAATATTTAATAGTTGATCCATTTTAAAGTTTCATAGATTATAAAAAATATATTTACCAAAATTAAAATGAATCCCATGTGCATTCTTGGATAGGTGGCATATGCTAGTAACAAATTCCTATCATGATCTTGTGACTGTCATTGATATACTTATGCACTTAAATAGTCATAACTTTTGATCTGTGATGAATTCTACAAAACAGCTTGGAGAGAATTTAGATAATTAGGTTTCCTCAAACATATCCAAAATTTATCTCAATCCAACAGTTGGATTAAAAGCTATGGATCCTGCAACATGACTATTTTTCTAATTGCAACACATTTGTATTTGCTGGTATGTTTGATAGACTAGCATAGAGTCCATTATAACTTTTGACTGTGGCCAAATTTTGAAGATGGCTCCAGTGAAGATTTAGAAAATTTGATTTTGGACAACATGTCCAAAATTCAATAAGATCCAATGGTGGAGCTAAAAGTTATGCCCCTTGCATTGTGACTGGTATTTTTTTTATGCTGATAAAAATTTGTGGTTATAGGTTGTATTAAAACTATAACATATACAATAATACCTGCACATGAGTCACATGTTGTAGTTTTCTTGTTGTACATCTGATTATCCACCACCACCTTCTGACCTTGGATCTTGAACTTCTAAGCAACTTATAACTTTGAATTGAATACTGCACTTTGCACCGAAGATCTTTGGGATTTTGAATTTGAACTTGAACTGACCCAAAGGTTCAACTTCAACTTCAACTTTCCCATATGTGAATAGGAATGCTAATGAATAGGAGAATGACTGGCCTAATTTTAACATTTTGTGCTAGTGATAGAACTTGAAGTTGAAGATGAACTGGCTAGTAGGTTCAACTTCAACTTCGACACTTGAAAGTGCATTATGAAACCACTGAACTTGAACTATCGAATCGAGACTGAATTATGATATTGAATTGAACATGGATTCTGAACTTTTTTTGTCCATTTCAAACTTTGAGCTTCAAACCATTTGAACCATTTAAACTTTGAACTTGAACTTTGACTTCGCAGACTCAAACATGAACTTGAAGTTGAAGTTGAAATTTGAAAATATCAGTTCAAGTTCAAGTTCAACTTAGTCTCAGAACGCTGCCTTTTTCACAAATTAACAATGTTAGTCATAGAACTTCGCAAGGCATTGAAGAAATTAGAGGATCTTTTCCCACAAGACTGCTTTTAAAGTTTGAAATTCGGGTGTTGAAAGCAGGCTAACATTATGTATTATTGTATGTTTCGGTGATTAGGTTGGGTGAGAAAGTTTTTAACATTAGATACTTTGAAGATTTTAAAAAGTACCATTAGGTTTACATTTTGTTCATGTGTATAGTTTGTACTGAATAATCACAATTGATGTTTCTAAATTTTTTTTGAGTCATGGTGTCCAATATAATTGAGGAGATTGATATTGTAATACTGCTATCAAGATACATTTAAATACTGATACTAATATCATAATTTGACTTGGTGTGGAAAATATCTCCTACTTAAGATTGACATTGTTGATTCCACCCAACAAGTAATAGATGGTGTTGGGAATATGAATTATTAGAGTATATCTACCTTGAACACGGGAGCATTGAGTTGCATGTTGTGTAGTGTAGTGCAATGGTTTCTTGTCATTAAGAAGGATATATCATGTTGAGAAACATGTGTCTCAACCTTGCAAGCTTTTTTCAGAAAATTCTAGAATTTGTTTGTGGTAGTTTTCCACATGTTTATGTGTTGGAAAAAGGTGTATGAGTTGTTAAAAATGTGATTTGTCCCTAGTAGAATATAGGTGGGCTATTTTTTTAGTGTAAATAATTCATTATGTGACTTCTATGAGGGTCTAAAGTAGGGTACAAAATTTTGGACGTGAATACTATTTTAACTTGGTTGTTTTCTCATATTAGAGTTACAAATGTCAAGAATGGGTAACATGTGGTATGTTTGTTTTGCCCATGTTTTTGTAAAAACACAAGTGGTTTCCAGGTTGTAAAATCACTATATAAGGAGAGCTTGGGGATGATCTTGATTATTGAGTTTTGTTTGCAAGATTGGATGCTAGAAGGTGTATCTTCAAATTTGAGTTGTGGTGATGCATTCCTATAAGAACTTGCATTACAATGGTATTGTATGTTGGAAATATAAGAGAAGTAACTGAGAGGGGAGGGGTGAATCAGTTACTACTAAAATAAATCTCAGATCCCTCAAATGTCAGTACAAATTACAATCTAAAAATTGAATAGTGTTGTTGCTCGGTAACCATACAAAAAATGTTGTAACTCGATAAATACTGAATGTATTGTATAATCAATTAACTTTGTAGATTTAAAGACATTGTCAGTGATTACTTAATCTTAATTGCAAGCATGAAAGAAATAGCATGAACACATATGACACCAAGATTTAATGTGGAAACCCAATTTGGGAAAAACAACCAATTGTTACTAGTTATTGTTTTTCACTCTTCTGAAGTGAGCCCTATTAGGAGCCAACCCTGTTAAAGGTTACAAAACACACTGTTAGGTGTGACCTTGTTAAAGGATTTAATCACCCTATTAGGAGTGGCCTTGTTAGAGGTCTTGAGACAATTCAATAAAATTGCCACCTTATTAGAGGATTTACAAATGGTTGTTAAACTAACTCTATTAGGAGATTTAGATCACTATTATAATAGTTAGAAAGTAACAATGAATTGACCTGATTGAGATGCAACTAAATTGTTAATTACAGATCTCTATTCTGAGTTGTATTTAATCATTCCTAATCGAATATAGCTTTTTTGCTCCACAAGGATATTCTGCTCATCCTTCAAATTCACTTCCTGTCTTCATCTCTTGCAATCCATTTATTACAACTTACACACTTTGAAACCACAACTTGACCTTTTACTTATACCTTTCATATTATCAAGTTGACTCAAATAAAATTTAGAATAACTAATATTCATCACCATAGCCGGTTGAAACCAATAGATAAAATAATTGAGCTTAATATGCCAAAATAAGAAAATCCTTCATTAGTCGACCTAGCTTGATAAACACTAACTCAGAAGTGATTTCTTGTGTTAACCAACAAAAGCTCAACTAACACTACAAACTTGTAGGAATCTTTCGGTGACCAAGTGAGCTCGATTAATACCGGTTCCATCCAACTTTCCTTCACTAATTGAGTGAGCTCAGTTAACACTCTTCTTCTGCATGATTTCCTTTGATGCCCGAGTGGACTCGATAGACACTGTCTTTTGCATAGGAACACTCAATAGACATGAAAAATTGTCTTCACTGTCCGAGTGAGATCGGCATGCACTGACTAACAATGATAGGACATTTGTGTAACATCAAAGACAACACACAATTGATTAATTATATCCAACAATCTCCCTCTTTGGAATTGATGGCAACACAACATGTCATAGCACAATAGAATTTTGAGAACAAGACTCCCTCTGTCAGTAAACTTCAGTCTGCAATAATCTTTACCAAGTTCATTCTCTTTGATGTTTCCTTTCCTTATAGAACCTCTCCCTCTTTGTAAAATTCTCATCCTTTGACTTTTCTTCATAGAGCTTCTCCCTTTATGAAATAACAAAAAATTCAGAGAGATATGATAGTAAACTTCTCCCTCTTTGACAACACATGCCAAAGACAACAATTATGTTTAGTATGAATGTACCTTGAGTACTAATTCATTTGCAATATGCCCTTGTCAATACTGCATCAACTGATTGATCTTCAACTTAGTTCTTATTGATGCATTACTAAACTTTATTTAGTGAGCTTCAAATTGGGGAATGACCCCTAGCTTACCTCTTAGATACAAGAATGCATCCTTAGGTAATGGCTTGGTGAATATGTCTGCAATATGTTCTTTTGTATTCACATATTCCAATCTGACTTCTTTATCTTGCACTAAGTCTTTTAAAAAGTGATATTTTATAGAAATGTGCTTTGTTTTGGAATGCATTACTAGATTCTTTGATATGTTGATTGCATTGGTGTTATCATAATATATGACTTCTGGATCTTTTATTTCTACCTTCATTCATTCCAACAATTGTTTGAACCAAACAATGTTAGAATAGTTGACTGTTGCTACCACTGTACTATGCTTCTATTGTGGATTGAGATGTACAATTTTGCTTCTTGCTTGTCCAAGATACTAGTCTTTTACCAAGGAAGAATGCTCCACCACTAGTGCTTTTTCTATCATCAAGACTTCCTGCCCAATCAGCATCAGTAAACACATTTAAGTCCAAATTGCTTTCAAGTTTATACCATAAGCCATAATCTTTAATACCTGTTAGATATCTCATGATTCTTTTAATTGCCATCATATGGTTTCCTCTAGGATTTGCTGAGAATCTTGCCACTATTCTAACTGTTAAGGCAATGCCAGGCCTTCTATGTACTACATACTGCAATTTTCCAATCATTGATCTGTATAAGGTCTGATCTAGTTCTTTGAAGTCATCATTTTCGAAAATTTTATGTCTAGTAGACATGGGAGTTCCAACTGGTCTTGAATCTTCCATTCCAAACTTTTTTAGTATATATATTTAGATTGAGTGATGTAGATACCATTTTTGTTCTATTGTATCTACAATCCAACAAAGAATTTTATCTCACCAAAGATAGACATCTCAAATTCTTTACTCATTTCTTCTGAAATTGCTTTGCATAAGTCATCATTTCCTATAAATAGGGTATTATCAAAAAATATTTCTGCTAACACAATCTTCTTATCTGGTCCTTCCTTGATATACAAACTGCTGTTATCATTTGTTCTTTGAAAACCAATTTGTATCAAATAGTTATGTAGTATTTCATGTTATGCTCTAGGAGCTTGTTTGAGACCATATAGCATTTTGTGTAATTTGCAGACCATGTCCTTGTTGTTAGGATCTACAAAACCTTATGGTTGTTCAATGTAGACTTCCTTATCAAGAATTCCATTCAAGAATGTAGATTTAACATCTATCTAATATACTTTGAATCCTCTATGAGCTACATATGCAAGTAGAGTTCTAACACCTTCTAATCTTGCAACAGGGGCAAAGGTTTCACCATAATCAATACCTTCTTCTTGAGAATAGCATTTACATACCAGTCTTGTTTTGTTTCTAGATACTTTTCCATCTTCATTCAACGTATTTCCAAATACTCATTTTGTACCAATTACATTTTTATTCTTAAGCCTAGGAACAAGAGTCTAAGTATTGTTCTTCTCTATCTGTTCTATCTCTTCATTCATAGCTTCAATCCAACTTTCATCTTTTAGAGCATCTTTAACATTTGTAGGTTCAAATTCAGCAAGTAAACATGTACCTTTCAATTTTCTTCTTGTCATTGCTCCATCTGATTTGTCTGCAATGATTTACTCAGGTGCATGATGCCTTCTGACATATTTTGCTAATATAGGTTCTTTGAGCTTTGAATGAATTCCACTGTCTTTAGTATGAACTTCAGCTTTAAGCTCGGGTCCTTTTGTTAGTGGCTCACGTCCATCAGACTTAGTTTGAACTAGCTCAGTAGCCTCTAAATGTGACTCGGGTCCCTGTGACTCTGTTTGCACTTCCTGCAACTTGGTAACTATTAGAGATTTAGGGAACTCATGAGATAAAATCTCCTTTCTGTCAAATAGATTTGACAGGGTGTCAGGTTCATAGGAGACGAATCTTTTGTAATCCTTTGGCTCCTTTTTGCTTTCTGCTTCACTCTTTTCTGCAAATTCATCAATTCTCACATGTGCACTTTCTATAATCTTGTGAGTAGACAAATTCAAACATTTGTATGCTTTACTTCTGTAGGAGTATCCTAGAAATATTCCTTCATCACCTTTTACATTGAATTTTTCTTTCCTATATTCTTTCAAGATATAACATTTGCTGCCAAATGCTTTCAAGTAGCTTACATTTGGTTTATAGCCATACCATAGTTCACAAGAAGTTTGGTTTGAGTCTTTCTTCAACTAAGCTCAATTGAAAGTACGAACTATAGTGCTAATAGCTTCCTTCCAGTATTTGATAGCGACGTTCTTTTCTATTATTAGTGTCCTTACACAATCCATGATAGATCTATTCCTTCTTTCAACAATTCCATTCTGTTGAGGTGTACCAGGGGTTGATACTTGTCTTTTGATTCCTCTTTCAATGCAAAAGTTATTGAATTCATTGGAGATGACTTCACCACCTCTATCTAATCTTAAACACTTCAATCTCTTTCCAGTTTCTTTTTCCACTCTTGCCAAATACCATTTGAATTTCTCAAAGGCTTCTGATTTTTCTTTCAGATACATCATAGTCATCATTCTAGAATATTCATCAACAAAAAGAATGAAATTTTTTTTTCCACTGTAGCTTTCTATTCCAATGGGTCCACATGAGTCGGTATGCACAATTTCCAAAACTTATTTTGACTGATAGTTTTTACTCTTAAAACTTGTCTTTCTCATTTTACCAATTTTGCAATTTTTGCACAAACCAACATCAAGTTTCTTCAAGCTAGGAATACTTCTTACTCTTTTATATTTGCTTATCTTGACTAGATTATCAAAGTTTACAGGACACATTCTTCTGTGCCATAACCAAATTTCTTCTACTTGAGCAATAAAAAACGAGCATTCACCAAGATCAAGATAAAATAGACTACCTTTTGTTTTCTTGCCTAATCCAACTAGATTTCCTTTGTCACCCAATAATTTTGTCTTGTCATTCATGAATTCTACCTAGAATCCAATGTTGTTCAATTGTACCACACTTAGTAGATTATGCTTTACTCCTTCAACCCAATAGGCATTATCACATACAAGTTCATTAGTTAATGAGATATGACCTTTTCCTTTTATGCAACAAGGTTCATTGTTTCCAAACCTTACACTACCTCCATCATAGTATTCGAAATGTTCAAATTTTGTTTTATCTCTAATCATATGGTGTGAATATTCATTGTCAATAATCCATGTATCATTTTTGCTAACATGAGAAATAAGTGCCATCTTGTCTTCTTCATCATCAGATTCATCTTTTACAACAATATACACCATTTCATCTTCACAGTTATCAGAATCTTTAGCCATGAAACAAGTTTTCTTACTTTTTCCTTGTAGGTTTTGTGACTTTTGAATTCCTTATTGCCTTTGTACTTGTGGGATTTCTTCTCATCTTTGCTTTCTTTCTTTGGACACCTGGCAGCAATATGACCAATTTCTTCACAAGAAAAATAAATTAGAGGGATTTTACCTTTGTACTTTCCTCTACCTTTGGAGTATTTCTTTACAAGTAGGGCTTCAAAAATTTCAAAATTACTATCAAAACTTTCTTCAGTTTCTTCCTCACTTCTTGATTGATTTGCCTTTGATTTCTTGCTCTTTTCTTTGAGTGAGAGTTTGGCTTCAAATGCAGATTCAACAGTCTTGGAAACAAGAACATAGTTATCATAGTTATCTATTTCAAAAGTTGTCAATCTTCCAACTAGAGCATCCAAATTTAATTTGTTATTTGGATCACATCTCATTTCTTGTATAGCAGATACTCTAATTGCATAGATAGGAAGAAGAGTTTTGAGTACCTTACTCACAATAGTTTCATCTTTAATGTCTCCTCCATATGCTTTGATTGCACTTACACTAGATTTGATTCTTTCCACATATTTTGCAATGTTTTCATGTTCTCTCATTCTCATTTGGTCAAATTGTCTTCTAAGACTTTTTGCCTTAGTTTTTCTTACATTTTCATCTCCTTCATAGATATCTTTTAACTTGGTCCACATTTCATAAATAGTTTTATAGTCTTTTACCTCATCAAATTTAACATATCTGAGAGAAAATGCAATATCAATCATCATGATGTTATGGTTCTTCTTCTCAACAATATCTTCAACTAATAATGTTCTAGTGGGAGTTTTGTATTTAGAATCAAGATACTTGCAACTTGAATCACTGGTAGTATCTAGATGTAACCTCATAAGTCCTTGCCATGCTGCAAAATTGTCTCTATTGAGCTTTGGGATCTCTCTTTTATAAGACATCCTGATCTTTAGCTTAGGTCCTTGAAACCTTCTTTGCAAGCACCAAAAGCTCTAATGCCAATTGTTGGAAATATAAGAGGAGTAACTGAGAGGGGAGGGGTGAATCAGTTACTACTAAAATAAATCTCATATCTCTTAGATGTTAGTACAAATTGCAATTTGAAAATTGAATACTGATGTTGCTTGGTAACCATACATAAAATGTTGTAACTCGGTAAATACTTAATGTACTTTATAACCAATTAACTTTGCAGATTTAAAGATATTGTCAGTGATTATTTAATCTTAATTGCAAGCATGAAAGATATAGCATGAACACATATAACACCAAGATTTAACATGGAAACCCAATTTGGGAAAAATCACCAATTGCAACTAGTTACTATTTTTCACTCTTCTGAAGTGAGCCCTGTTAGGAGCCAACCCTATTAAAGGTTACAAAACACACTATTGGGTGTGACCCTGTTAAAGGATTTAATCACCCTATTAGGAGTGGCCTTGTTAGAGGTCTTGAGACAATTCAATAGAATTGCCACCTTGTTAAAGGATTTACAAATGGTTGTTAAACCAACTCTATTAGGAGATTTAGATCACTGTTACAATGGTTAGAAAGTAACAATGAATTAACCTAATTGAGATGCAACTAAATTGTTGATTATAGATCTTTGTTCTTGCTTGTACTCAATCCTTCTTGATCGAATATAGTTGTTCTGCTCCACAAGGATATTCTACTTATCCTTCAAAATTGCTTCCTCTCTTTATCTCTCACAATTCATTTATTACAACTTACACACTTTGAAACCACAACTTGACCTTTTATTTATACCTTTCATATTGTTAAGTCAACTCAAATACAATTTAGAATAACTATGATTCATCACCATGGTCGGCTAGAACCAATAGATAAATCAATTGAGCTTAATATGCCAAAATAAGAAAATATTTCGTTAGTCGACCTAGCTCGGTACACACTAACTCAAAAGCAATTTCTTGTGTTAACCAATAGAAGCTCAATTAACACTGTAAACTTGCAAAAATCCTAGTTTGGTAACTGAGTGAGCTCGATTAACACTGGTTCCATCCAACTTTTCTTCATTAACCAAGTGAGCTCAGTTAACACTCTTCTTTTTTACATGATTTCCTTCGACACCCAAATGGACTCAGCAGACATTGTCTTGTACATAGGAATGCTTGGTAGACGTAGAAAGTTGTCTTCACTGCCCAAGTGAGCTCAGCATGCACTGACTAACAATGATATGACATTTGTGTAACATCAAAGACAACACACAATTGATTAATTGTATCCAACAATTGTAATCATCTTTATTTGGTAATACATTATGTGGGTTTTGGGTGGGGTTTTTCTTCCGAAAGGGTTTCCCCATGGTAATCATTGTGTTATGTGCTTATTGTGATGTTTCATTTATGCATGCTTATTTTTCCATTGAAATCTCTATAATAGTTAGTTGAATTTGCATAATTGTCCTCTTAATATTAGCATAGGAAGTGATTTCATACACCTTTTCTTCCTTACAAGTGGTATTCGAGCTTAGCCATTTTTGGTCCTATTTGTTGGGTACAGGGTTTTTTGAGCTAATCAAAGTTTGAGTGGGTGCTTGTGCAAAGGTTTTCATTTAAGTGTCACAAGATTGTAAAGATGGCAAGCATATTGGGGAGGATTGATGTAGAGAAGTTTTCTAGCATGAACTTTGAGATGTGGAAGCTAAAGATGGAGCATCTATTGATTAATCGAGATCTATGGGATGCGATTGATGAGAATAACAAGAGGCTTGGAGATTTGACTTCAACTACACAATATGATGTGACAGACAAAAAAGCTAAAGGTCTCATAAGATTGTGTCTTGCAAACTCAATTCTGATAAATGTCCATTAGGAACCTACTGTGAAGAAGCTTTGGAAGAAGCTAAGTGAGATCTATCAAGAGAAATGAGGAAGAAGTTGTATTCCTTGAGAATTGAAGAAGGTGGATGGATTTCTGAGCATCTAGAAATTTTTAATATGTTGGTGACTTAGTTGACCTTCGTTGGGGTGTTGATGGATGAAGAAGAAAGGTGTCAAATCTTGCTATATTTGTTGCCAGACTCATGAGATAGCCTTGTCATTTTCATAGGGAGCATTTCAGTTGTCTTAAAGATGGAGGATGTTGTTGGTTCTCTACTTTCAGAAGAGATGAGAAGGAAGCTCTCTCTGAATGCCAAAGAGGCTTTGAGTGTTCGAGGGAGACCAAAAGAAAGGGACAAGAATGAAAAGCAGCATGTCTACACTAAGTCCAAGAATAAGGGGAGATCAAAATCTCTTGGTAATTCCAAGGCAATTTGTTGGAATTGTGGCAAACTTGGACACTTTCCAAAGGACTGCAAAGAGGAAAAGAAGAAGAAGAAGAAGAAGAAGAAGAAAAATTCAAATTCTAAGTCCAAGAAGGAAGATGGAGGTGTTTTCTTCACAACCTTGGCCACCCATGCAGGTGACAATGCATGGTTGATAGACTCAGGTGCATCTTTCCACATGACTCCTAATAGAAATTGGTTTAGTAAGTATGAAAAGTTTGGTGGCGGTAAGGTGTATTTGGGTGATAACTCAGTTCTTGATATTGTTGGTTGTGGAAGTACTCGTGTGAAATTTTCTAATCGTAGAATTAGAAGATTTGATGGTGTCTTGTATATCTCGAGATTGGCAAGGAATTTATTATCTATTGGAAAACTAATAGATGTGAGTATGCATGCACAATTTTTTGAAGTGGCTATGAAAATGGTGAGAGGTGCTATGGTAATAGCAAGAGGAAGCAGATTAAGTATATTTTACCAGCTTGATGCATGCATAGTTGAGTACAATAGTAGTTTTGATAAGATTGTGAAAATGACTACTTTGTTGGAGAAGGAGAGGGTTTCACTTTCAATAGATGGTCGTGGTTTCTAGATGCCCAAGGGTGCTTTATATACTAAATCAAAGTTTCCTATAGAGAAGACTATGCTATGGCACCAAAGACTCAACCACATAGGTGAGAAGGATCTATGAACCTTAAAAATGAAAAATCTTGTTAATGGGTTGAATGACTGTAATCTTGAGTTTGATTTTTGTGAGCATTGTATCTATGGTAAACAAAACCACATTCAGTTTTGCTCAAGTTTTCATAAGTTCCCATGTATTTTGGATCTAATCCATTTAGATGCATTTGGTCCAGTTGATGTTCCTTCTATTGGTAGATCAGTTTATTATGTTTCTTTCATTGGTGATTTCAATAGAAGAACATGGGTTTATTTTCTTAGGAGTAAAGTTGAGGTTTTTAGTCATTTCAAAGAATTCAAAGCAATGGTTGAAATGCCAATTAGAAAGAAGATAAATTGTTTGAGAACTGATCATGGTGGTGAATATTGCTCTAATGATTTTGACACATTTTGTAAAGATTGTGGTAGTAAAAGAGAGAAGACAACTTCGTATTCTCCACAGCAAAATGGAGTTGTAGAAAGAATGAACATGACCTTGGTGGAGAAGGCTAGGAATATGCTGAGTGGAGTTAGACTGGAACAAAAGTTTTCGAATTGTAGTCATTGTCTACTACCTGATACATAGGTCTCCCACATCAACTCTTATTGATAAGACACCAATGGAAGCATGGTCAGGCTACAAGCCTTCACTTAGACATCTGAGTGTGCTTGGTTGTGAGGCATATGCTCATGTGCCAAAGGAGAAGCAGACAAAATTGGACAACAAAGTTGTTGTATGTATCTTCATTGGATATAATTATTGTGTGAAAGGATACAAGCTTTAGAACCTTGTTGAATGAAAAGAATTTTATTCTAGAAGTGTTATCTTTAGAGAAACTAAGCCTTCTTCTGTTACTGTGACACCAAAACAAATAGAAGAAAAGAAAGATGTGATTTAACTTCCTGCTACACTTGAGAAAGTTGAATCAAGGCCCTTAGAAAGACAAGATGTTGAGGAGAGCTCTACGAGTTCAGAATCCTCAAAGGAAGAGGGAGAACATGATCATGAACTTGAACTTGAACCAGATCTTGTTCAAAGGTCTAATAGAAGAGGAAAGCACTAGAAAGGTATGGATATTCTCTTGATGATTGGAGTTGTATATTTTCTTTGAATGCTAATATTGATGAAACGAGATATGTAGAAGAGGTTCTTGTTATGAATGATTTAGAGTCCTAGAAAATAGTCATGGATGAAGAGATGACAACTCTTAAGAAGAATGACACATGCGACCTTATACCATTGCTTAAAGGATGAACACCTATTGGTTGTAAATGGGTGTTCTAAAGAAAGATGGGTTCAGATGGAAGCATTGAGAAATACAAAGCATGTTTGGTTGCAAAAGGTTACTCCCAAATTGCAAGAATTGATTATGATGAAATTTTTTGTCCTGTAGCAAAAATGACATCCATTCAATTTCTACTTTCTATCGTAGCATCTTATGATCTAGAAGTCAAGTAGAGGGATGTGAAGACAACTTTCCTTCATGGCAATTTGGAGGAAGAAATTTATATGGCACAACCAGAGCACTATGTGGTGAAAGGTAAAAATCATTTGGTCTGTAAGTTGAAGAAATCATTGTATGATTTAAAAAAAAATCCTAGGATGTGGTATTATAAGTTTGATACATATGTATTGATTTTGGGATTTGTGCGATCAAAGTCATATCACTATATATATTTCAAGTCCGATGGTGATCATTTCCTAGTTATTGCCTTATATGTTGATGACATGTTGTTTATTGGCAAAGGAAAAGGTTTGATTGTAGAATTAAAATCTTAGCTCTCTGATCTTGGTGTAGCAAGGCACATTCTTGGAATGAAGATTATAAAAGATAGGAAAAATATAAAGCTTTGTCTAGGCCAGAGTAAGTATGTTTGTACTATTCTAAGAAGATTCAATATTTAGGATTGTAGACCATTGAGTGTCCCCATTACTATGGGAACAAAGCTTTCTATCTCACAGTGTCCTACATCCCTATTGGAGATGGAAGAGGTGAGTGGAGTACCATACCAGAGTGTTGTTGGAAGTTTGATGTATGTTATAATCTATACAAGACCAGACATTGCTCAAATAGTGGGAATACTTTCCCATTACATGTCTAATCTAGGAAGAGCACATTGGGATGAAATGAAAAGAACCTTTAGATACTTGCAAGGTACCTCAGAGTACTCTATATTTTTTTATGGAACTGAAAACGAGCAATCTTTGGCTATTTGAGGCTATGTGGATTTAGACTAGGTTGGTGATGTTGATAGAAGAAGATCCACTAGTGCATATGTGTTTACATTATTCGATGGTGCAATCAGTTGGATGAGCAAGTGAAAGGTTGCAGTTGCTTTGTTCACTATAGATGTAGAGTATGAGGCAACTACTCATGCATGCAAGGAAGCCATCTGGCTTAAGAGATTGTGTTCAGATATAGAGTCCAAACAAGGTGCACTGACAATTTATAGTGATAATTAGAGTGCAATCTACCTAGCAAAGAACCCAACATTTCATGCTAGGACCAAGCACATTGATGTATAATATCATTTTGTGAGAGATATGGTCAAGGATGGCAAGGTGGCGCTAGAGAAGGTACACAAATTGGTGAATGTTGTTGATGCATTAACTAAGTTTGTGAGCACAGAGAAGTTCAGATGGTGTTCAGAGTATATGGGCCTCTTGCCCCTAGCAATTAAGTTCATGACACTTTGGATCCCTTGACTCTTGCAAGGTGTTTGACAAGTGGGAGAATATTGAAAAACATGTGTCTCAACCTTTCAAGATTTTTTCGATTTTTTATAGAATTTGTTTGTGGTAGTTTTCCACATGTTTATGTGTTGGAAAAATGTGTATGAGTTTTTAAAAATGTGCCTTGTCCCTAGTAGAATATAGGTGGGCTATTTTTAGAGTATAAACAACTCATTACATGACTTCTATGAGGGTTTAAAGTAAAGGAAAAACTTATGGATGAGAATACTATTTTAACTTGGTTGTTTTCCCATCTTGGAGTTACAAATGTCAAGGATGGGTAACATGTGGCATAGTTGTTTGTCCCATGGTTTTGTAAAACCACAAGTGGTTTCTAGTTTGTAAATCACTATACAAGGCAGGCTTGGGGAGGAGTTTGATTATTGAGTTATGTTTGCAAGACTGGATGTTATAAGGTGTTTCTCTGAGCTTGAGTTGTGGTGATGCACTCCTATAAGAACTTGCATTACAAGTGTATTGCAATCATCTTGATTTGGTAATACATTATGTGGGTTTTGGAGGGTTGGGTTTTTCTCCTGGAAGGGTTTCCCCATGGTAATCATCGTGTTATGTGCTTATTGTGATGTTTCATTTATGCATGTTTATTTTTCTATTGAAATTGCTATAATAGTTAGTTGAATTTGTATAATCATCCTCTCAAGATTAGTGTAGGAAGAAATTATGTGCACCTTTGCTTCCTTACATATCATTGGTCATCATTTCTTGGACATTGTAAAGCTTTATTGCAATGTGCATTATTGTAGCTTTGTACTGGAAATGCTCAAACTATGCCATGTGATGTTTATTATTGAGGCTAAGTTAGTGATGTAAGTTTTTGGATCGACAATCATCTAATACCTGGTAGCAAACATTATGTGAAGGGGTTTGTCTTGATGGTGTGTGTAATCACCTAAAAATGGTCATCTAGACTATTAGCCCCCTTCTTAGCATTTTGGCTAAATTAATTTAATCATTTATCTAGACCAAATTGCTAATAATCAATTTATTTGATTATAACCTATAGTTTGACTATGCTATCCTAAGTTCATTATTTGATTAAAAGAACATGTCCCCTTTTAATTAAATAAAACACCCCATTCTTCTAACCCACTTAAAGTGCACACATAAAGTCCTTTTTTCTATTTTACAATTAAAAGAAAAGGCTTGTGAAACTTTTGTCTTATATGACAAGTCAACTTATATTCTATTGGTTGACTTGTGTGTGCACATGGATCACACCTATTTTTGAATTCCACCGTTGATCATCCACCATCTTCATCTTGATCTCTACCGTCCATACGACTTTAAAAGGGAGAGAGCTTTCCCCCTCAAAGAATCCATCCATCTTTTGAATATTGTTATGCTGCAGGTTTTTCTAACAAGTTTCTTTGGAGCTTTGTGGAGAACTTCTCACTCCTTGTCTACATTCTCTCATTCCATCATATTAGCATAAGATCATATGGCATTCTTAGCATAGTTGCATGTTAGTTTAGCTTTCATTCTTGTAATAATCTCACATAGTTTAAATAATGGTATTGTAACACTCTCATTCATATTCTAGCATAGCTACATCTTGCATTTCCATTCTAGTTTAGTCTTCCATCTTGCATTGCATACTTGAGGGATTCCTTGAGATATTTGCACTCTTGCTCTTGTCTCAAAGAACCTCTCGTTGCATGGTTTACTAGCAAGAAGCACATTTCTAAGGCTTGGCTGAGAGCCTTCATGCTTGAATACTAGCTTCTTGCACTCCGTGGATAGGGAGCTCTAAGCCGGCATCCAAGCATTCCAACTCATGGAATCGTTTGGATAGAATGGTTTAGAGTGTGACACATTTCTAGTGTACAGTGCGAACGTTAACCTCCAATTGAGAGATGAAGAATATAAAATCCTTATTCTTTAGAAATTGGAAGATGGAGTTGAGTTTCTTCAAACAAATGAATAGAGCTTGCTTGTGCATGTGATAATAGGGTCATACAGTGAGTTTATTTTACATTTTCAGGAAGATACATGTTTAGGGGTGTTGTTATTACTAGAATTGGACAAATAAGTATTTACAAAGTATATATCCTTAACTATGTCAAGTGTGATGAATTCCTAATATGTTATTGTCAAATTTATTGCTAATCCTTAGTAAGGAAACATGAGCCAAAAGTTCTCACTCACTCTTAAATTTGAAACTACAATCACATCTTCATGATAATTGTTTGACCAAATGCACAAGGGAGAAAACATATACATTTTGGTGAGGAGTGATAAGGGATTTTATAGTGATATGATGTACAATACAATGATTAAAGAATAGGAGTAATTTCATTGTCTCTAAATTTTCTATATTTGTTGTAATTTATCACTGTAATGTGAAGTTTATATCATAACTAGGTTGTGGCAATTTTTGTTTGTCAATTGATTGTGTGATGCAATCTTTTGTTGAAAATGGTGGCTTTGTGAAAAAATGTTCTTTGAAAACATTACATGTTCAAATAGGGAAGTACAAAATAAATTTGGTCAATGTTATCACAATTGGACTTGGTTCTGAGTTTGAACAATAGAATAGGTCATGATGGAGGGATTGTTTAGAAACACACAAGCATGGAAAGACCTTGAACACACACAACAAAAACTAGCAACATTTAAGTGACACACTTTCCAAGAAATTTGGACCCCCTAAGGTTTCATCACCATCTACAAGTGCAAGTAAGAGGCATCATGTCATAGCCAAAAATTATGCAATCATAAGCAACCACTAGAAGTATATGTGACCATCTTTCTTTAGCAAATTTTATGGGTGTTCTACAAGAGCATGATGATGGTTTAGAACTTACAAATTCAAATCAACATCTAAGAGAAAAGGAAATACAAAGGAGGTATACAAAAAACTTCATGGAGAGTTTGATAAACATGTAGATTCAGTTCACAAGAACAAAATGATAGTATTAGGGAGTGACACACAAGGATCCATCATATTTGAGAAGAGATTTACAAGAGGATACAAAAGATGAAATAAACATGACTTCCCTTAATGAAGGGCATGAGATTGGTACATATCATGAAGGTAAGAATTCCTTGGGTGATTGCAATGCATCTTCTAGTAAAATAGTTGATTCTTGTTATGACATAGTAACAGGCTTAGCTTGACATTCATGTCATTCCACCAAAGAGTTGGAAACATATGAAGATATTGACAACAGTCTAAAAAAGGAAGAGGAACACATTGCTTCAAGTGAGAAGTATTCTAAGCTCTTGGTTTTGACCTAGAGCCTATTACAAATAGACCTCATAAAAAGTTAGGCTCCTTCGTTAAGTTTATATGTGACCATTATGTTGTTTCATTATTTCTTTATGAAGAAGGCACGGTAACTTGTTATGAAATTGTTAATATTGCTCCTATAAAAGATTATCTAATTCAAGATGGGAATATATTAGAATTCTAGGATACTCCTAATAGGAAACATGTGTCAAGGAAGGAAAAGGATTTTGTTGAAGTCGAATACACAATATGAAGATATGAGATAACTCTTACACATGAAGAAAAATTAGAACAAGGCATCAAGAACACTCAAGAGTCTCAGATGCTGACTGAAAATTTAGGTTGCTCCCAAACTGATTTTGTGTGTAGTAATCAAGGAAAGGCATGAGGAAAATGAATCCATTCATGATGGCTATCCTTTGATTATGCAAGAGGTTAAAACTCAAGAACTAGGAATCAAACATGAGGTCAATTAATCTAGAGAACAGAATGATTGGACCAAGCATAGGGATAATGTAGATATCAAGCTATTTGATAACTCATTCTGAGTGTTGATTGCACATTTGAAAATTCACTCTTTGAATTGGATGATGGAACACCTCTTGAAGTTGATCAGGATTCCCAACTCTTGATCTTGGAGGAGAATATGTCTCGAACTGATATTGATTGCAACCAAGAGGTGGTTGTCTTATCACATTCAATAGATAGACTTGATTTTGATTACAAATCAACCTTGGATAGAGACTTGGCTATCAACATGGCTAAGTACATAAAGAGAGAAGACTATGTTGATGAGTATTCCTTGGTTCATTCTCCTCTTTGCACAATCAGGACTCAACTACATTTTCATGTTGACTTTTCTAGTGCCTTTAGTAGCTCTACTGTTACAAAGGTTGAGCATGATGATGACACTTGAGTAGACAATGTTCAATATGGGTCTAATGAGTTGCATATGTTGATTGTCCTTTTTGGTGTGAAATTTTCACACACTAATTTGCATTATGTGACTCCTGGGACAAAGAGAGATATGGAATCCCAATGTTGATTCAGGATTCATAGAGGAGTTGAATAGGGCATCACATTATGGTTACATTGAGCGGGATGCATTTTGTTTTGCATTCAACCTACCTATTAAGGACTTCCTATTCTAGCTAATACGTAAGTGTGAGATGGGTGGTTTATTTGGCACACTTCCCTTCATTAAGTATGAAGCCATGTGTTGCAAGGTTGCCAATTTGCTTCTCCAATTAAGCCATCAATTTGGGATACATGTTAGAGAGGCAGTGTTGTGGTAGTTGGACATTTTGGAAATTCCACCTCTAATTGGCATGGAGGGACGTGATATTACAGACAGTTGGAAAGGTGGATGACTTTTGCGTTTGTGGCAACCAAGAGGATCGTTCTCATGGATAGTTGTGTTTTAGGGAGCTAGTTGGCATGATGTTGAGCTCCCACCATCATTTGACATTAGAGGTGTATGAGATTTCAGCTCGAGTGAAGTTCTCAATTGGATTGAGGATGTTCTCATACATGATTTAAAAATGTGGCATTGACTCGATTGATTATGCACATGGCTGATTTGGGATCCTAGCGTTTCATCAATTGGTACATTGGTTCATGATGAGTTGCTTCATAACTCCAGGTTTGGTAATGTTTTAGATTAAGGTAAAAGTAGGTTTTGAAGGGGTCCCAAAACCCTTTACATCAAAGAGAAAGATAAACCATTAAGCACAACTAGGTTTTAAAAGGACCTGAAATCAGCTAAATGACTAAACCAGGTTTTACAGGGACCTATGACCAATAGATGTGACCAGAAAAAACAACCATAAAAACATTGGAACTTGGACAATCCACAGACTAGAGCAAAGCAACCTGAAAAACCACCCAAACCAGTATCCAGCAAACCAGAAACGCATCCAGTTTACCATCACAAAAAACCAGTCAGCAAAAGGGAACATAGGATTTTCTTTTTGATTTGAAGTTTCCCTTTCGCAACCGAAGGATCATATCTAAAGGGGGAGCAGAAGACTTAGTCTTCTTCCTTTTAACCGCAATCCAACCATCCTCTAACTTCACTGCCTCAGCAACCCGATCCTCAGAAGACAAAGACCCATGGAACCCATGGGACGCAGAAGCCGCAGCAAACTCCCTGTGAGAATCAGACAACTTTTGGCCCCTAGGAGGAACATCTGAAATAGGGGGAGAGACCAAAACATCCACCTCAACCACCGGCTCAGAATGAACGCTATCCTCAGCCACAGAATCCGCAGGAACATCCAAGGAATGTTCCACCAAAGCATCCTCCTCAACCACCAGCTCAGATTGGATGCTAGGCTCAGTCACAGAATCCGAAGGAGCAGCCCGGGGCTGTTTAACCGTGTAGTGCTCAGAGGAGGCCCCTAACCACCAGGAAGGTGGTCGCCTAGATTTGGATCTCCCAACAGCACAAGAAGTAGCAATGTGACCCGTCAAGAGACAATTCCTGCAACCAAAATGGATACCTTTGAAATCCAACAATTGTGTCCAAGAACCCCTCAGGGAATCCAAGCAAATCGCCTCAAGAAGGCCCTTAGAAACATCCAAGTCAACAAGAAAGCGTGCACAGGTCGAATGGAGAATATCCAAAGTGTCAACATCCACATATAGGAAGTCGCCAATAGCATTTCCAATAGTTTCAAAAATCGAATCTTGCCAAAGATGTAACGGAAGATTAGGAAGCTAGACCCAGATAGGGAACTTATTAAAGGATTCCGTGAGTGGATCAAAATCCATATGCCATAGTTTGGCCATAAGTGGAGATCTACCCAGCGAAGAAAAATTATTGTGACACAAAATAATCTTCCTGTCACTGGAACTTTGAAACTTAGCTATAAAAAAACCTTTTGCACACGGGAAGATGTGGACATTATTATCTATAAGTGGCGTCCAGTTCTTGGAGATTCAAACATGTAGATCAGCAAGAGAGGGCCAGTAACCTCTGAAGTGAAATATGGCAGCCAAAGAGGAAAGCTCTTTAGCCGTATGAAAAATATCTTCAACAAAATCTAGGTCAAGAGAAACCTTAATGGGTTTTAAAGCACTTACAGGGGTCACAAGAGGGGGTTTAGATGAACTTGCAAGAGGGGGAGCACTCTGTAAGCCGGCTTCGAATGCAGCCACGTCTGCAAAAGACTTGCCCCCCGAACAAGGAGATGACCCAGGAGCCGAGCGAGGGGCAAAGGAAGCCCTAACCCCACCCGCAGTAGATGCCAAATGCAGAGCAGCCCCTTCCGCAGACCGCCCAACATCACAACCACCCGCACAACCGGCAGGAGCAGACACTACAACGAAGGATGAGGACGCAGGAATGCCTAGAGCGGGGACACCGAATTTCGTAGCAGGAGAGGAGGCGTGAACACCATGAGCAGGAGATCCAGCATTTCAAACAAGAGCGAGGGACCCAGCCATGAGTGGTTTGTTATTCAACAAAACACCATCGTCCAGGTTTGGTAATGTTTTTACTAGTGTAGCACAACATATTGGTAGAAAAATCATTCTTGAGGTGGATATGAGATCCATGCGTTTGGTTTTAGCAAGCAATTGTAGTTTGCTTTTTGGCAAGCAATCTTTGGGAAGGGAAGACTGTAATGTCCCCTTTCTAGTCTACCAATTCATGATGTATTGCTAGCCCATGTTCCCTTGGTCTTGTGGGCTAACCAAGATTGCACAAGGATCAAATAGAGATTTGGCCTAGACAATTATAATTTCAAGCCAATTGGTGTTGATTTAGCGTTGTTTCTAGATACTTACTATTTTTTGTAAGTCAACAATTGGGCTCAAATGATGTTGGTATTTTAGAATTAAATCAGTAGCGTCTCGCTGAGACTTTTCCAATGGGCTATCACTCATTATTATCCAAGTTTGATTGATCGGTAATTTTAATGCTTGAAGATTAAATAATTTATTAATTATTAACAAAGTAAATATCAAATTAAAGTACATATTATTATATGTTATTTTATTATTAAAAGAAAAAATTATTCACTAAGTGGGAAATGAAATTTAAAAAGGAAAAAGTGATTTATCCCACATTCGTCAGTCAATTGAGAAGCCTCTAAGAAGTTATAAAATTAAGAGAATGAGTCATTCTTCAACATGTTTTGGTTTATTCATTTCTTCGTATAGCTTTGAGAGCTTCTTGTTTAGTTTTAGTTTCTTAAAGGTTGGAAACCCTTGGGATTCTTTCAATAGGTTTGAGGACAAAATTCGTCGAGCTTGGAGGTAGTGGACAGACACCCATTGTCTCTTGCTTTAGATGTCATTGAAGTGTCTCACTTGTGCTTCAGATTCATATCTCTAATCATCCTAATTGCAAGTTCTATAATTGTGTTTGGATACTTTTTTATCATTGTACTAAATACTCAGTGCAATGTTCATTTCATAAATCTATATTTTAGTCTCTTATCGTATGATTTCCAATATATTTGTTGGATAAATTAAAAATTAGTTGCATGCAAATGTTTGTTTAAATATGTGTGAATTCTTTGGGAAAATTTGGTGATAATATCTCAATGGAATATTACAATAGATTTTATAGTTGCAATTGACAAAAACCAAAGCTATAAAGACACAATTATAAGCAAAGGACACTTTTAATTGTATGAACAAAACCACCCAAATGATACAAAATGATGCATGCTAGCAACCTAATATAAAGATGGTATTTTTTTATTTCAATTTTTGATTAGCCATAACTGGAACCACAAATCAAACAACGCAAATATTTTATAAGATTACACCTTCTAACCCTCTTACTCCATTTTTTGTTGTTGTGCCAAAACTATCCCCACAACTCAATCCAATGTACCAAGTCACTTGCAAGGTGGTTACATCGAGTGAGCTTGGGCTTTAGACTCACACTAGAGACCATTGGGTAGAAAACCCAAGACCCAAGTCTGCAACGCTAGTTTTGCAGTCCCTCTTCAATATATGAATGTCACCTTTTATTATGAATAATAAAATGATTTTAAATTTTTTTTCTAATTTACTTTTAATTCTTTGATTAAAGGAAAAATGAAAAAGAATAAAAAAACATTGTATCCCGCTAGTAAACAATATCACTATATCCACTAAACCTAAAACTCTTAAGTAAGACCTTTTTATTTCAAATATCAAAACCCTATTTATTTTTCTTTGGTAGATTGTCTTCATATCTTAATTATTATGGCTTTTTCCTTGATTCCCTCTTTAATTTAGTTTGTTTTTTTCCTTCTACATCATTGTTGTTGGTTTTGAATAAGTGAACTTTTAATCAATAAAATGTTTTAAAGATTTTAACATGACTCATGAAGTTGGCACGACAAACCTTGTGATGCCACATGCAACGCTTTTGACTCAATGCTATGAACTAGGGAGGTCACAAACTATGGACCTCATCCACATTTACCAAAGTTGAGCCTTAAACCCATGAGCACATCAAATCATCAATGATACAAGTGTTTCAACCTTGTGGGCAGAATACCACCATCACTTAATCAACATGCTAAGAATTGTATCCTTTGTTCAAAAAAACTAATCTCTAATAAAGATAATATTTATTTGAAAAAAAAGCATGTGACTAAATATACAAAGGTAAAAAAATACAAAAAAAAAGTGTTTAAGTTTTACCTATAACAAACCTGAACAACAAGCATTGTTAGATAACCAACTCTTGGAGACCATTAGTCTCAAGTGACATTGAGCTCTACCCTTGCGCTAAAGGGTTTTTATTACTTACATTTTCTTCTTTTAAAGATCATGAGCTGGTTTTGAACAAGTTGTGGGTTTGGGAGAATCATTCTTATTCTGTCAAACTCCGGACAATATCATTCAATCTTCTTTTTAAACCACTCAATGTGCATTTAATGTGGGTTTGCCTTATGAATCGTTCACTCCACTTCTAGGAGATGTCTTGTTTTAAGGACATTGGGAACTTCTTTCATCATTTCTTGAAGTTATGACTACTATGGGCCATTCTACTTTTGCCTTTATTTTAGTTGATATGAATGTCTCTGACCCACTTCCAGGGGACATGGTGCTCGTGGTGAGAGAAAGGCCATGGACGCAAGCATTTGGATCATGAGGGTCTACCCTTACATTGTCGGTGTTGCTTCTCTTTAAGGCATATGGCTATTGACTATGCTCTTTTTGTATAGAAAAGGTGTTACTACTTGGTGGAAGGTTGCAAATAATGATCAGTTGACAATTCATGATTTTGATTCCCCCACTATTTCTCTTGTACCCCTATAGAGAATCATTATGATGCCCCTTCTATGGATCAAGAATAGGATTTTGCTGCTAATCCGAGTCTTGCTCCTACTACAACTCTCATTGCTACCCCTATTTCTACTAGTGCAATGCCCTCTAGCTATGAGGACCCTTTTGCTCCCTCTACTTTTGCTTCTGCTCTGCACCAAAATTTTGTTGATGTTGCTCAACTTCTACAACACTCTAGCCGGTATGTTGATAGATAACCTACCAAATTCTTCTTTTTTGTAGAGCCTAAGGATAGTATCACCTGGACAGTTGTCTGATGGTGTACGAGTAACTCGCGCCTTCCTCTTGTGGCATGAGTTTTTACCTTTCATATAGGGTTAGGCAGTTGATATCCTTTGATTAAAGAATACGACCTCTTGTGAAGGAAAACTGAAAATTGGAAATGAAAAAACAATCAAAATTATTGTGAATCCCCATTTATTGATTACTCACCAATGCCTATTTACATAAAAGCCTCTTCTCAACAGTATTTTCTTGTGAACATACATTTGTAAAACTAGGCAAGTTGTTGAAAGGAATTTGATTTAATGTCAAAGTTCAAAGTAAAGACACCTAGATACTGCTGAGTTCAAATCTTTTACAATTCAAAAGAAAATAAAGGCATTGAAAATTAATTAATTTCATTGAATTTTCAAAATAGTAATGCACTGAATAGCATCTGGATTAAAACAATATTGATGCTTCTAAAGAATACCAACTTTGAGTATTATTTTGGACCTGCATGCATTCCTTACCTACCACATGCTCGGAGCTGGACATACGGTAGAGATACAAATGCAATAGAGAGAGGAACTACTGAAATAGGTGTTTGGGGATTCAACTCGATTGGTTCTAAAGAAGGTATTTCTCCCTTGACACTTACACCCAAAGCTTTTCCATTGAGGAGCATAGTTTGACTATGTAAATTTCCATCTTTTGCTGTTAAGTGATACTCCAATCTGGATTTCCCTTTTATCAAATCAGTCCTGATAGAAAGATTCTCCTGCCTTCCAGTATCAGAATAAGTAGAAACCCCAACAGTAGTGACATCCAATTTGCTTAGGTTGATCAAGAGTAAGGTGACTCCTGTCTGAAAAGTTGATCATTATAATCAGTCATTTACCCAAAAAACTTAAATTTTTATTCCCAGTTCTGTTAATAAATGTGCATCAAGTAAAATCAGGATTCTATTTTTAAATGTACATCAAAAAAATGGAGAGGATGTAGCATGCGAGTAATAAAAAGAGCCACTTTCAATATGGGTACTTAGTCTTTAGGCTTTTATATTTCTCAACTATCAGTTCCCTACCTAGCTCTAGATTTGGAACTGTGCTACCTCTACAGCATACACAGATTTTCACTATTAAATCTACTCAGACTGCATAGAGACGTCCATCTTAGATTTGCTATTATACAGGCAAATAATACATACTAATGAAGTTTCTAATCAAGCTAAAGGGTCAATGCTGAGTTACCACTTGATGTAATTTTTTTTGACTCCATGCTTTATACTGGTTGGGTACATCGGAACAAAAAAAAACAGTATTAAACAATTAACAGTAAATATTATAGCAAAATAAACAAATTTAATCATTGAATTCAAATGGTTTTACTCTATCTTTTTTCAAGTGAAAACTCATCAAATGCAGAAAATAGATTATGGGAGTCTGTAATTTGAAGTACTATTGCTTAGGTTATACAGATGCACTCTTCGACCAGACATATAAAAGTTCATCACAAAATATGTTTCCATGCTACTTTTCCCACCAACGATAGGAAGGTAAAAGGCATCAAGCACTTGGTTGGCTTCCAAGAGAATTATTTCTATGATAAAATCCAAATTCATAGCTCGTTTTCTAACTTTGCTTTTCCTGAATGGAAAATGGAAAATGGCACTACAAATGCCTGTGCATGGTCTGAAAAAAGTGAGTATTAGCGAACTACCTTGGCTTGTCCTACATTTTCCACTTGGCATACCCATAGAGGGATCCTTGCCTTGAGGAACTCAGAGTGTTTCCAGATTCTCCCTGCCCAAAATCAATAGCTGGCCTGTACCAGTATGGTTACAGAGGGTAAAATAGCAAACATGATAACATAGTTGAATTGTGATTGTGATGCGAACTACTTGCAAACAAGGGTGGATGGCAAATAATATGACTAGTGCAAGTCTCACATAATTGTGTTGCTTAGTTCTGAAGTGATTCGTATAGATGGACGCAAGGTATATCTACAACTAAGAAGATTGCTATTCATTTGAGTGATTATTACTTATTCCTCCATATCATAAATTTACCTCAGTTATTTTCTCTTTCCAATAGCCTGTATCTCCTATAATCTGACTGGTAAAGACAAATTGATACAGAGCATAAATAAAAATTCAACAAAATAAGACTAAATGAATTTTATCACATTACTTAATTAGAGCAATCAGATTGGATTCTTCCCCTTTTACAAAAGGAAACAGGAAACTTTGGGCAAAAGGATGCAGGCTGTGATCATATGGTATGCTTGAACCCTGTAAAACTCATGTTTAAAGGCAGAATTACAGAAATTATTTCCATATGCTGTGTTATAGAACACAAAACTTGTGAACAAAATAAGCTTAGATACTCACAGCATTCTTAGTACAATGTGCATAAGTCCGCAAGTATGGTGTTCCGTTTGAACTTAGGGACAGAACACGTGCTCCCATTAGTTGATGCCAAAGAAGTGCACTGAGTTAAAATTAAAATAACGTCAGGACTGTGTTTGTGTCCAAATCTTGGTTCTCTCCAACTCCAAGCAGGACTTTACACTTAGTAAGTTTTCAATTGGATTAACCCATTAAATAGATAAGAATGACAAGAACTAAATAAACAACAAATCTTAAAGCTATACCTATAGTAATCAGGATTTGGCACATAAGTAGTTGTGTTTAGAAGCCCATAGTTGCCACCAATCAAGCTTTGCCTGCAATAAGTCTTTGTATTGTATTTTGATGCCATTCCAAGCTGATCTAAATACCTGTGGCAGTTGCAATGAATGTTCCTTTAAAATTAACAGACTGTTGTGAATGGTATCACTGTGCTAGAGAAAAATGGAGAAGAAAACTGGACTTGCCAAAAGAAAATCAGCAGAAGATGCAGAAAATTATTTTGTGCATTTATGAAAATAATATTGATGTTTTAAGTGCACATTGATGCACTCATGAAAGAAAAAGAATCAATTATAATTTTTCTCCTTCTCATAAGCTACCTTAGGGATAGAGTGACCATTACACTTAGAATTTGTGTCGAACTGTGTGAACATGTCTTTTGGTGACCCAAGTGACAATTCAAAATGTAAGATCCTTATGACAGGATTAAAATAAAAATAAAATTTAAAAAAACATCCTATGCAATCTTGTTGATTGCTCCAGGAACACTGGAGTTTGACAGTCAAATCATATGGAATGTTTTTATATACACACACACACACAAATCAAATGTGCATTTTTGTATATACATACACTCACATAATACTAAAAATACACCAGGATTTCTGTGAAGAAAAACTAAAGCATGAGCACAAAAAGAAGAGAGAAAAAAATTATTCAAAAAATCTATAAATAACATAAGAGACTGAGCACTATTATGAGTCTGGAAAAAATAAAGGACAAGTAGAAAAACTAATGTTCTTACTCATAGAATTAATCAAAAATGATTCTGGCCTTTTGATTCTTGGCTATTAGCTTCTATTTTTCATCATGTGTCATGATTTTGCTTGCTCAAGAAGATTGACTCTTGATAAGTTTTATTCCTTCTTTTACAAGGAAACAATAAATCTCAAAATCTGGATGGTGTTGCAATTTCTGGAGAAAACAGTATTGATGTTTCATAAAAGATAAGTGTACCAAAAACTAGAGACAAATGCATTAGTGACAAGATTGTGTCCACTGTTATAAGCTCCACCAGATTCACCAACCCATGCTCTTGACCAAGGTCCATAACTCTCCAAGACAGGTTTGAGTCTTTTGAATGTAGATTCTCCTTCACTGAGATAATACGGATCCAATATCTTCTCCACAAGATGCTGATTCACACCTGTTAACCAGATGACTAGTAGTATCATCTAAAAACTTGATATGATGAACAGACTTTGATAAAATCTAACATCCTATATACCTGGGCCCAGATTGTAGATATGATGTGTAACAACATCTACGGTGTTTGGTCCTGATAGTTGAAGGAATTCCTTAATCCAATTTTTATCAACAGATCCATCAGGTGCAACAAGTTGGGGTTTCACTTGAAAATCCTTGTAAACGTTTTCCAATATCCTTTTGAGTTTAATAACATCAGCTGCATACTGTGTAGCATTGATACTTGTTCCAATACCATTTCCACTCAACTCATTTCCTATTATCAAAACGTCAATTTTCTTGTCACATTATTGAGAAAAAATTGGGTTCATTTCATGGATTAGTTGCAATGAGATATATATACACCGCACATAGAATCACATAATCTTACTGAACTTAAGAAAATGTAAAAACAACTTGAAATAACAGCTCACCTAATTCCCATGCATTTATCCAATAACCATGATTAACTGTATACTGAATAAAATCATAAGCATTGGTAGAATCCCAAGGTCCTTCTGAAACACCCCGCGGTACTATTTTCCTTCCATTCAAAGCATTCAATCCAAATGCTACCACAACCCTGTAGGTACACTTCAATATTAGCTAACACTTTACAAATTGAGCAACAGAAGGTTAAGCCAGTTATGATAATGGTCTGAGAATCAGTCAAGAACTTACCTTGTTTTCCTAAAAAACAAGTTCAGGGCATCCCATCTTGACATTGGAAGGCATCCTTCAGTAAATTTAAACATCAAAGAAACATTTTTGGCAAAAGGATGACAAGGGTTTTTCAAATCTCCAACGTCATATATGACTTTGTCTTGCAATGTTCCACCCAATCTTATTTTCAATGGATCAAATGCTGTATATGTTTGTACACAAAATTTCAGCCGAGTATTATTACATTTTTTGACCTAAAATCTATTTCTCAGGACATCAAAAAACTAATAGTAACTGTCTACATGTCAATCAATCATATATAATCTGGAAAACTCATACAAATTTTAAAGCAGCTTGATCTGCTGAGGTGTAAAAATCTTATTTTCTTCCTGGAAGGATACATAAACCTGTGTTTCAATGTATCTTTGATGGATAAGAGAGTTTGATTAAAATATCATGAATGCTACAAAATTACTCGAAGTTGGACCAAACTCACTTTTTTGTCAATTGTTAACTTAAAGATGGAAGGATTAACAAATAATGCATCTTAGGATCCTTCAGGAAGGGAGGCATGATGCTTACCTTTCACAGCATTTTCCAGCAGTGAACTTTTGAGATCCTGTATTAAACAAGCTGGACAAATTAGAAGTGCTTACAAACTAAAATTTTATATTTTAATGTCAATATCTTTTTTCCATTCATTAGCAGTTTCACATTACAATCCTTTTGAAAAAATGTTATTTGTCACAATACTGTTATTATAGATGTCTTCCAAGGTTGCATGTCATATTTCTGCAATATTATAATTTACCAAAGCAGTCGTCTTGGTTACATCTTTCCTTTTCCTTCAATAACATATTTATTTATTGCATACTTGAGAAGAAGTGGCTCTTAAAATAGCAAAAGAAATGTGTCACATGTAAATTCTACATAGAAAATTGATATGCAAATGTCAGATTTCAATTTTTCCTATTCTTTTTCTAACACTTAAAACTTTATTGTGAATCGCATTTCCTATTTGTGCGCACTCGGAGAATTGAATTGAGCAGAGAAATTGAGCACACTCGATGATCTCTATATCTCAAGAAGATACAAATTCCCCATGTACTTAAATAAGATTAAAGAAGAACTTCTCAAATAATTGACTTGGTTTAACAGGCATGTACATCCAAGTAGCAAGCATCTACAAGAAACAGAATTGAATTCAAAATTATAATGATCACATGCAAAATATCCTAAACCCTCATTACTAAGTGGTGATTAATTTACAATAATAGAGACAAATATACTAATCCAAAACTTTCCTTATGTCAATATCAGAGACTACACTGCTAAGACTTGTGAAATTTGACTATCTTTCAAAATAATTCAACTAGCATTTTACCAGATGGAGCTGTTGGACATACCATGATCCATCTTTTGAAGGGAAATAGACAGAAGAAATTTAATTAGTCAACTACAAAATTCAAGATCAAACACTGCAGCAGTTGAAACTAGGACAGTGGCTATATTCACTTTGATACATCCTATACTAGTGCTATGGAATTTATGAAAACTACTCAACAATTCAAAAATGTGTAGAGTGGATGATAGACGTGTCATCATTAATACAATAATTTATGTAGTGTTAAAAGTAAGCAGTGGGCTAGACAAACTGAGCAGATATCATAGTAATCAGTTTTGATTTTAAAAGAACTGTGACGTAAGAAATATCTATTTGAAACATGCCATGATTCAAAATGTAAGCCTTGACCTGCTGTTTTTAACAATTGTTGAAAATTTATTTATCAATGCTTATACTAAGTTTACCATCGATTGGAATCAGTATTATATTAGAAGAAATGGAACTCTTCAGATCATTCAGCAATGCTGCACACAGGCACCCATTTTTGTATCTACTGATGCATTTGGTCATCTATTGGCCTGCAAGTTAGCAAAGCAAAAACCAAGGCGCATTTTTCTCATACAAATATTTTTAGAAGCTTCCTGATGGTCGATTCATTGATGATCAACTGGTAATGAGTTGCTGAGAAGCAATCAAACTTTTGATAATGCCTCTTGTTCTAAAATCAATGGAGGAAAGTGAATTGCAATTATAAAGCCAACTAGAGAAAAGATAAAAGTTCTGGACCACCTCATTTGTTCTTAAGTATTTCCAACTGATTTATGGAAACATTTAATCCTGAAATTTGAAACAAAGGTGACTTACTAAATAACTGAATCAATGCCATGGGTAACACAACATCAGACGTAAATGAAATTGTTTATAGCTAGAGCTACCTACTTCTTGTACTGGGCAACCTTTAGTAACTCACCACACAAAATTCACTAAGACCCTTGAATCCTTCGTTTGGACGCTTAGTGAGGCTTAAAGGCCTTCCTATTTAAATAACACCTAGTCAGGCAAGGGATGGCAAATAAAACTATTGTCCAAGATTGTACCAGGACATATACCAAATGAACAATCAAAGCTTGGAAGGAAAAGGATGCATTGAAGGTGCTCATTAAGCACGTAATTTGTACCATTGGACCTTATTGCAAAAGATTTTAGAAGATTTTAGAGCTAACCATAACAGTATTTAGTTGTAATAAAGAGCTTGTTTGTGTACAAAACCATATAAAAATCCTATAAAGACACCAATGCCTTACTTGACAGATGGTTAAATGACAATTTTAAAACTAGAATATTCATCAACTCCACACATTATGATGGTCACTACTCTTTGGAATAGGAAATCCCTTTAGAAATGACGGTTGCTACTCATGAAAAAGAATTTCCTTCAGAAGAAACCCACAACTTTTATCAAAGTAAAGATATCCATTCCTACAAGCAATTGCCATTTTCTAAAAGATCCCCACCTACAAAATGGAAAAAACTACTACAAGTCCCAACTGCATGTTTCAATATATGTATCTTTACCCCACTCAAGCCATAAATAGAGCATACCATTCGAGAGGAGAGAACAATTTTAAGCCACGATTCCATTGAAGACATGGGTCCTCTAAATGCATTGGGTAAGTTTCATAACCCACAAGAGGTTAGGGGAAAACATGAAAATATATCAAACAAAATATGTAATTTTAAGTGAAATAATATCACCAACAAATATTGTGTCTAAATTGAGTTTTGACAAATTGACTTCCTTGGGAAGAAAAAATTAGGAAACCATTGATCAAGATTTTTGGACCAGTTTTTATTATTCATCATAGAGAACAATGCACCTTTTACCACTTAGTCAATAAACAGAACAAAGTTGCATCTGTTTATATCTCATTACATCATTATATTTGCACTTGCAAGTGCTCAAAATTGCACAAGTCAACATGGCAATCCAATATAGATCCGGTGGGTCCAGCGCATGATTCATGTGCATTGGACCACACTTCCTCTCAACACTATTGACTTGATGACAATTTCGGAGAATTTCCCCTTGCTTCTTATCCTTCTTGTTCTATCCCTATACTTGTGCACCTCCAGATGGAAAATGCCAAATACCTTTTACCAACCTTCAATTGGAAATTGGATCACTTGAGAGACTATAGGTCACTTGGCCAACTAGACCTAGCAAAAGAGGTTGTCATTTCTAAAGAGCCATAACTGCTTCAATTGTAGTTTTTGCTCCATTTCTGATCTGACTGAGAGTTCTTTCCAATCTTGACTACACCTCACTTCCCCTTACTACTAACTTCCCTTTCCTCTTGAATCTCAATCAGTTTATAGTTCCAATCAATCTCCCCAAGCACAGAAGCTTGCTTCTCACTATAAGCACGTCCCTCCCGTCAGTTTGAGATTATGTACTACTGCAAATTATCTTACCCCAGTAGACGCTCATCCCTACAGAATCTCCCTTACGACCTTGCTTATCTCTACTACTACAATCCCCACTAGGACTTACAAGCCAGTAGGACTCCATGAGCCTTTTTTATACTTTTTAGAAGCTTCAAGCCTTCCCTTTTTCCAAATAATCTCCAGTCTATTAGGTCCAAATGTTTCATGTCTCCCTCTATCATAAAAGAAGAAGTCCCACACTTGAAGAGGAAGGGCGAAGTAGTTAAGCCTCGGACACATGCTAGCCAAACAACATCAAAAGCTTCATGGAATCTTCTTTTACACAAGTTTCATTGTTTGATTGTTACAAGACTCAACTATGGTTTAGAGTCTAACCTATATGAGTTTTACTTGAGTCAATCCTCAACACCACATATTTTGGTGAACATAACAAGTAAATTCGTTAAGAGGAGCTTTTTGCATTTTCTCTCATTTCTTATTGTCCATCTTCTTGTCCTCACATTTGTTGTGCAATACTTCAAGTAACCTCAATTATGTGAAGACAACAGTACCACATGGAGAGTCCCTTTAAAATGGCTGATCCACCATCATCTAGGGGATACATCCCCACCAATTTCTTGGAGCCTATTCTAATAGGTGTTACTATGAGAACATTGACTTTGATGGTAGGCGACTAGAAATAAACAACACACATTTGGGTAACCTATTTATAACCTTTGATAAGCCAACATGGGAAGAGAATAAAGGTCCCATAATTCAACCAAACTCAAGGCCAACAAGATACTATAGGATTCTACTATATTATTAAGTTCATAGACAAGAACACAACTTTGTGGAAGTGGTCACATGCATAGACGAGAATTATTGCCTAAAAAAATATCTTGCACACTCCTAAGAAACTAGGTTGAACCTTGATATCAGGATTCAAAATGAGCAATCCTCTACCCGAGGAGAAAGGGTAGAAAGCCACAAATATAAACCAAGAGATGGCGCTCATCAAATTCAAGCCTAATAAGATCCTATAAGATTCTAGTATAGTCTGAAGTTCATAGACAAGAACCCAACTTTGGGGAGGTGGTCCCACACATAGATGAGGATTACCGACTTAAAAAATACTTTGCACTCCTAAGCAACATGGTTGAACCTTGATGCCATGATTCAAAATGTGAAAGCCTCTATTCAAAGAGAAAGGATAGAAAGCCACAAATAGAAAACAAGAGATGACACTCATCAAATCCCAAATCTTGAACAAAACTGACCGACTAGACAATCACATAACGTCAGAGAAGCCATCTTTAAGAGTCTTACATCAACCTTGGCCCAATGGATCAATACTTGAGAGGTGCTAAGTGGGCAATGCAAAATCAGATTCAAATTAGTGAACAACTGGGAACTCAGGGAACCAACCTAGCACAAATTCATTCGCAACTATTATAATTGAACGAGGTCAAGATGCAACTCTGCGTCCCCTCTAATGTCCCCAATTCTAAACATTAAGAGTACAATCACAATAAATTTTAATTAAAGATTGAAATTTGCTTATAAACCAAGAACACAGCAACTCACCCCTAAACTATGAACAACATGCTGATGATTTCCAGTGTCAGCATAAGAAGACAAGTATCAATAGTCATTAAAAGAAAATAGTCATCAATACATGGGCATCCTCCTAATTGTCATTAGTAAAACAAGTGATACGCTTTAAATCAATGACCAACATCAACACTAAGTTCTCACCAACATACGACACTTTGCCTGAGTCCCTATTCATTGGGTGCCTTCTTTACTAAGTTGACACAAGGAGCTTGAAGGAGCACTCATTATGTGTATATATCATCCTCCTTATCCTATGAGAATCATGTTTGTAACGATCACTTAAGCATTGTTCAGCCATCGAGAAGTCATCAATATTCCATGTATAGAACGGAGCACAATAGATGTTAGTATAAATGATATGGTAATCACAACAATCATATGTATCCATCAAGCAATAACCGACAACATTGCAGCAAGGCACAACAACTATCAAAGACAAAATCAGTATTATGGAATCCACGTGTGAAATTATTTGATACTTTGTCTATGAAGGATAACACATAAGCATCAACCATCTTGAAGAAGTATAATATCAATGTGTAAATAGAAACAGATGTTGACAAAATGGTCGACATTTCAATTAGACAGCCATCTTTTAGTAGAAGGAGGAATTTCTCAAGGAAACTACTTAAATCTCCCTTGGAGGTAATTATTAATAACAACCAATAATACTTATGTAACGTGTGATTCAAGAGTAATAAATAAGAAGTATGATTCAAGTATAACAATTGGTGAATATGTAGGCAAGAGCCTACAACACAGTGGTAAATTGTGAGCCTCTTATCTGGGAGGTCTTCGGTTCGAGTATACTCGAGCTTAATAAATAATATTAATTAATTAATTAATTACAACACATAATAATTAATCTTGGTTTCGGCCTCTTACCGATCAAAATAAAATAAAATTTGATGAATATGTTAACTAAACCAATTATAAATCAGTTTGAAGACATAACTGTTCACCACATCTTTCCATTTGTAAATCATAAGCATATTATGAGGATTGACTCATTCTCATTATCTAAGACTTCTAATTTTATATCTCTATCCCTTATCGGAATCACTCATATTGAGCACAAGCCATATGGGCTATCTTCAGGTTGCAAGCATAAATCTCCTAATCAGAGACGACACCATATTGCAGGGTATATTGTAATTTCAGAAACATTACATCATTTATTATACAGATAAAAAGAAACATTCAGAAAGAGCAATTATATGCTGAAACAAATAATTGCACACTATTAAAGAATACATCAAACACGGCATCTTCAGTCTTGTGAGTAACCAAGTCTCTTATAAAGAGATTGCAGATATTTACCTTCTTGAGAGATTACAAGAATTACCTGTACTTGCAGCTTTCATCATTGCATAGTAATATTGTTATATCAGATACAACATAAGATTGTGCTCAATTATATTACATAACAGCATTATAATTAGACATTGTGTAATACAGGAATCAGATTGAATTATCTGTTATTATATTGATCTGAGTTCATAGATTATCTTTCATAACTTTCTTGATATACATCTATTTGTCATAGTAAGTGGAGTTGTGGAATAAGATTCTAAGTGTTTCTGAATAGATTAAATGGGGAGATTACAATTGATATCAGAGAAGGCTTTTGTAGAACTAGTGTTAGCATCAGGTGGGGAAAATATAAGATGACAGCAGAAGCTTCATGAAAAGACAGCAAATAAGAAGAAACAAGTATGGTAGAAAATGAAAAACTCAACCATCACATGGATCAACTCATCAAAGAACAAAGAAACACCCAAGGAAAATTCGCTCAATTGTTGGAATTACTAACTGTGATTAATAACGATCATAGAAAACAAGGAGAAAAAATAAATGATTATTCAAAACATCATAGCCTTAAATTTAGACCAATGTTCCCTACTTTTCCTCCAAAGAAAGAAAGGCAAGAGAGAAATGAAATTACTTTAGTTTATCCACAAGATCAAATGAGACAAGACTGGATAAAAGGAGGTAATAGAAACCAATTCATTTGAATTCCTACAGCAAGTTCAAAGTCACTTACGCAAGCATTCACGTCTAAAGTTGAAAGGCAAGAAAGTAGTAGGCCAACATCAGTAGATTTACATGAGTGATTTTAGTATGATTGGTTAAATAATAAATACTATTCTTCAACAAGATATTTCTTTAGAGGACTACATTGGTCTACAGATAAAGAGTACCTACCTAAGACACAAGGAAGTCATCACTTGAACCTAAGAAGGGGAAGCAAAGAACAAGAACACCTTAAGGAACCTGAGGCAAATGTTTGCAATACAACAATTGCATTAGGAGTCTCGCCATCCTTTTCTCACATCAAATGGGTGTATTGGAAGTGCTTACATCAAAAGAAGAAAGTGTAACTGCAAAACGTGAAACCCTGGAAGAGGTCAAAGTGAGAAATAATCATCAAGTACCACAAGTGCAAGGAAAGGGAACAGAGGCTATTGACTCTTCGTGTATCACAAAAGGATCAAATACATGGATTCAAAAGGGTGATGAGAATGACCTCACATCATCACAGGGATTATGCACAGGAGAAAGCATAAGAAAGATTGAAGCGAGAAATCAGTATTCAGGTTTAATGAATTTTTTAAAGGATATCAATGACAACTCTCTTTCATCTATAGGTGTGAATTAAATGAAAGTCACTTTTCATGTATCCCACTTCATCTTGAAGTTGATCAACTGGGGAAATTGAGAATGAGGCAAACAAGGATGGTATTGACCTAAAGGCCACCCAAAGAAAACAGACAAAGAAAGAGAAGCTATTCTTGGGAGAGATGAACACAAGGCTTGGGATCCCAGTACATTTTTAATTAATCAAGTGTCGGTACAAGATTGGAGTGAAGTGACAAATCCTAACAGGGATGGCACTGAATATTCAACAATCAAGTTACAAAGAGTTACAATGTAGATTTTGGAATCCTACATTTGATAGAAGAAACAATGATGGTAACGACTTTCCAAGTCATGCACGACTGTAAGTGGGAACAATGGAGACTGTCCTCTTGAATTCGTGAGGAAAGATATTAGGAGCTTGATTCCATGGGCTTCTTCAATGAAGACAAAGCCCATACCATAGTGGATGACTCACTTTAAGGGTAAACAACAAAAGATCCACTAGTGTTTTAACTTTTGGGACCTCAACTTCAATGACATCAACATCAAACAATGGATGTTCATCAAATCCTTCTACATAGCTACTTGGGATCCAAGAATCCTCATGAGATTATAAGAATTCTTGTGGGAAAGCATCTTTCAAGAAAGGGAGACTCTAATGTCCCCAATTCAGAACATTAAGAATATGATTAAAATAAATTTTGATTAAAGATTGAAATTTGTTTATAAACTACATACATAGTGATTCACCACTAAACTATGAAGAATTTGGTGATGATTTCCAACATCAGCATAAGAAGACAAGTATGAATAATATTTAAAGAAAATACTCATCAATGCATGGGCATCCTCCTAATTATCATTGGTAAAACAAGAGATACTCTTTAAATCAACAACCAGCACCAACACTAAGTTCTCACTATTTTATGACACGTAGCTTGAGTCCCTGTTTGTTGGGTGCCTTCTTTATTGAGTTGGCACAAAGAGTTCAAAGGAGCATCCATTTTGTGTATATATCATCTTCCTTATCCTATGAGAATTGTGTTTGTAATCATCACTTAAACGTTGGTCAGCCATCAAGAAGTCGTCGATACTCCATGGGTAGAATAGAGCATTGTAGATGTTACTATAAATGAAATCGTAATTACCACAATGATATGTATCCATTAAGGAGTAACCAACAACATTCCGAGAAGGCACGGCGACTATCAAAGATGAAATCGGTATTACGGAATCCATGTGCGCAATTATGTGGTACTCTGTCTCTGAAGGATAATGCATAAGCATCAACCATATTGAAATGCATAAATATAAACCAATATAATGAAGTTGGTCGATATTGCTATAAGACAGCCATCATGCAATAAGAGGAATCGCTCAACGAATCTACTCAAATCTCCCTTGGCAATAATTATTAATAACAATCAGCAACACTTAAATGAGGTGTGATTCAAGAGTAACAAATAAGAAATAAGATTCAAGTATAACAATTGGTAAACGTGTTAATCAAACCAATTATAAATCAGTCTGAAGACATGACTGTTCACCGCATCTTTCTATTCGTAAATCATAATTATATTATGAGGATCAGTTCATCCTCTCAGGCATCATCGAGGACTTTTTATTTTATATATTTCTAATCTTTATTGGAATGCTCATATTGAGCACAAGCCATATAGGCTATCTACAGGTTGCAAGCATAAATCGCCCTATCAAAGACGACACGAAATCACAGGGATATATAGTAATATCAGAAACAACATTACATCATTTATTGCACAGATGGAAGACAACACTAAAAAATAGAAATTATATGCTTAAGTCAATAAATACTATTAAAGAATATATCAGACACGGCATCTTCAGTCTTGTTAGTAATCAAGTCTCTTACCATGAGATTGAAGAGATTTCCCTTCTTGAGAGATTGGGAGAATTACAAATACAAATACAAATAGCTTTCATAATTGCATAGTAGTATAGTAATATTGTTATATTAGGTACAACATGAGACTATGTTCAACTATATAGATAGCAAAATTATAATTAGACATTGTGTAATACGAGAATCAGTTTGAATTATCTGTTATTATATTGATCTGACTTCATATATTATCTTCCACTTCTTGCTTTATAAACATCTATTTGTCATAATAAGAGAAGAGTTGTGGAATAAGATTCTTAGTGTTCTTGCATAGATAAAAAGGGGACATTACATCCCCCTCCATAATTTATATTCATATAATGCTAATCATGAAGCTGTTGTGCTTCCTTTGCCTTCATCTTACAATATCAAATTTTAACCAATCAAGTGGGATACCTACAAATCAAACTCACCCCGCTTGGTTTCCAACATTTAAACTCAACATTTCCTAGTCATTTGGTCTTTTTTTTATTGAGACAACCAAGCATGCCCTTTCAAGCACAATAAATGCAATAGGTTTCAACTACGTGGCTTATGTTTTCGTGAACCACTCCCTCCACACATAACCCCTTTTCAAGAATATACCTTGAGTATCTCAAGGAGCCATTGGATCACATAATTTGCAAAGTAATCTTAGTTCAACCCCTCCTTGATATTCCTAAGTTCAAGGGGGCAGGAAATCCTAACTTGCACATAAAATTTTGAACTACAACAATCAAGAACTCCTCCCATGGGATGAGGTGGTTATTACGATCTTTTTAAAGATTTTGGAGGGCACCTTGTACAATGATTGCAAACATCTTGAAGCTTTAATCCACTCTTCTGAATAACTCATCGGTGAGTTTGATGTCACATTTACCATGAACAAGTTGGTCAAGATAGGCATTTGTGAATTCTTGATTGTGAAGCAAGATGTAAATGAGTTGTGATGCATTTCATCATGCAATGAAGGCAATTTCGTAGTCTTCAACTAGCATGTTGAATATGACCAAGGAGTTTTGTGATTTTTTCTTGCATGTCCTCAATAGTGACACATGGGAGGAGATCCAAAAACTTCAATGCCCTTGAGAGTGCTCATATGATGGACCAAGCCACTGTTAATAGAAAATGGAAAGAGCATAAAGGCAATGAGGTGATGAAATTCGGCCATCAAAGGACAACCAAATTGCAAGAATGCCTATGGTGGAAATCATTCTCATTCATAGAATCAAAACATCTTACACCAAGGAAGGTAGGAATTTTGATAGACTTCAAGCTGGGAACCAACAAGGTAATCATCACAGATTTGACTCCTCCAAGCCTTCAAATACAAAAAGTAGAGCAACTACCAAATCAGGTATCATCTATTTTTTTTTAAAGTAGTGATAAACAAAGAATTAGAACTTTTAAGAAGGAAGAATCACCTAACTAGGGGTTGATTGTGTCAGTTTAGACAATTGTGAAAATCATCGAGTTAATAAAACAGGATGAACTCATGGTTTCCTATTCGATGCAATGGATCAAGTTTGTGGAATCAAAGTATTTTTTTGGCATATATATTTCTGCAGATGCACTAGAAGTAATGTTAAATGAGCAAAACAATCATGAAACTTAAATAGAAAGGATAATTCCTTCAACCACCTAAGAAATGGTTGGCTCCCACAAACTACAATCCTCTTAAGTTTGCAATCATAACATATGGCTTGGTAGAGTTAGATACAAACATATTTGTGGGTGCCTTAAGCGAGGAATTTGAAAACGATTAGAGATCCACCTTTCTAAGAATTAGAGTTGCTCCAAATGGTCAAAACTATGAGGCAACATTTAGGCAATAATTTCCCAAAACCATCATGACTAATTCTGAGGTAGATTATACTCACACTCTAGATAGCATTTGCACAAATCAGCTTGACAATAACCCTAGAACTTTATCGAAGGTAGCCATAAGATAGGCCTTTGTAAGGCAAGCCTCACTTTTCAACATGATCTAATGATGTGTTGGAAGCTCCCCAAGTGAAAGTCAAAACAATAGAAAATCATTTGATTAAAACGATGTACGTGTGAGGGATTTAAGACATGAAAGAAAATAGTGCATAGCTATAGATACTGAAAATCTAATTGTACTAGAGTTACCAAAAAAGTATGTGAATTGCGTGAATTGCTCCATGATTTGCATCACAAACCTAATAGCAAAGTGAGCATCAGTTTTATTCTTTCTCAAAGACTATTATAAGAGATCAAACTCCTTCCAGATTTCTCCAATTTTTATAGATATTAAAATTTATCTACAAGAGAAATTTGAGCTGCTCACTCAACTTCTATCTATAAAAGGGATACCGTATTGAACCTCATCTCACCAATAGACTTTTCAAGTCTTAGCACAACTCATAAAGTGTCAATGAGCACAACAAAGCTAAAATGGGATTATTAAAGAAGTCCTAGGTGACCCATTTAAGGTGGAGGTTATTGTTTTTGATTAAGTAAAACAGGTTTTAACGGGTGCCTGAAACCCAACAGTAAACAAAAGAAACCGACATTAAGTCATGAGCATGAAGCAAATCAACAAGAAACAACAGACCATAGAAGGCCAGAAGAACTTGACAAAACAAAAGGTAGCCTCTGAAAGAGTAGGCAAGCCTAGCAAACGAAAAACCAAAGGAAAAACATAAAAGCCAGGGGAACCAATCAAGGCACCGTATTTTTTACGAGCTCAGCAACCTTGAGCTCCAGCATTTCCATTGTCTCAATTGCTTTACTCGTCAACTGTATGTCATCAGGAGAATCAACCCTGTCCCTCTTCTTCTTGTTCGATCTCGTTCTATTGCTCGGGCTTTCAACAAGGGGGTCGACATCATCTTTTGTTACCCTATTGTCCTCATTTTCCATGTCATCTTTGAACCTTGTGCTAACCTCCATCATAGATTGCAATTGTTTAAAATTATCATTTAAGGCTCTCATAATATTGAAGCTCTAGTTAGCAGTGCTGTGAAGAGAGCTCTCCATTCTTTCCATTCTTTTTCCCACCTCAATTACCCTGTTATCCAGAAAGCTGATTCTATCACTCCCGTCTTCCCCTTCCTTTCCAGACCCTGTAACCTGTTCTTTATCTCCTCAGTTTCATTAAAAATCCACTTGATAGACCAGAAGTTGTCCACCATGTTATTACAGACATTACTGAGGAGATTCATCTCCACCTCCCTAGCATTATCACTGAGAACCACCATGGCCGGATCAATAAGTTCCTCCAGATGAATTCTGCCATCATTTCCCTCCAAGATCTTGGGCTAGATAGATTCTCTCATAATGCCCATTTTCGCAATCTGAGTTTCAAAGTTTCTCCAGACCGTTTTCCTGCCCTTAAAGCCAAAAGTACAAATTTTTTTCCGTGCCATAATCCTCATTTCTCTCATCCTGGGCATGGAGAGGGGTCTCCTGTCCCTTACCAGAATCCTGACCTGCGTCCATTACATTTCCCTTTCTCCTCTTGGCTGGGCTTTCCATCTTCTTACAAATAGAGACCTTGCTAGTTACCTTCTCTTTCACATTACTCTCCTCCTCGTCCGTGTCCACACCCACATCCTCCTCATTATAGTCCTCAGTAGAATTAACCTCAGACTTAATAATTTTACCCACCGAGCCTTTCCCAACCTTGATTATATTCTTTTTGGGTTCACTTTTCTTCTTGTTTTTCCCCAAATCCTTTATAATCTTGGCTACCTCCTCTTCATCATCTAAATGAAGCCCAGCAATGTCCTTAGTATCAAATGGGAGATATGAGCTTTCCGTATCCTCCGAGGACTCCACTTTATGGGCTATGGATTTGCCTCGGGTTTGAGCCTTAAAGTGCTCATAGATCAATAACAACAAGCCTTCATGGAAAGTCGAGTTAGCATAAGATTTCTTTTTATATCCCATGATATTCTTATTTACAGAGAAGAAGAGGTAGTAGGGGATGGAGATCTTAGTGCCATACCTGAAGTGGTTAAGGATGATAAAGTGATGGGTACGAACTCTATCATACCTTGTGTCCAGCATAATGTAAGAGATGATCGCCCTAAGAACAAACCTCCTGAGTTTTTTTATTGAAGTTGGTTCATAGTACGCTCTCGTCTTCGCCAAATCCTTCATCTCCTTAGCATTCTTGGCAAAGTCTTTAACAACATTGAGGGAAACCTTCATCAATCTTAACTTTCCCTTCTCTCCAAGACATGACCATAATTTCAGTCACCTTAGGATTCTAGCCATGCAATTTCTCAATGTAATTTGAAATGCCACCTTCCCTCAGCTTCTCCCAAACCTTCGACCTCCTTTTCCATTTCGCCGCTTCATCCTTCAGCTCTCTACGATGTCTTTCTCCCACCATAGTGTTGTTAAGAGTAGGGATGATACTCTACAAATTCCGAGAGAGAAGAACAAACCTTTGATAATTCTCACCAAAACTAAGCTTTATTTTGTCCTCGGGAATACAAGAGCAAATATGATAACAAAACACCCAGAAAGCATGCCAATAAACCACCAAATTAAGTTTCCTCATGCACGACCCGTGCTTAGCTTTAATTAAGTGATGTGGAACTGACAACATTATCTGTCATCATTACTCTTTATACTACCCGTCCTTCCCTGGATTCTTTCAATCTCAATCATGTTTTTAACTGTCGTCGGGAGCCCGACACCATTAATCCACCTAGTTGACGTGTCCCTTTTGACCACCTCGTTAGCCTTCCAGTTAGCTACCGAATTTGCCTCTCTATATTCATGCGATTCATAGACCCTCTCAAAAGTAAGTAGGATTTGTTTGGTTTCTTCCACCATATTCTTAATAGACCAGAAAGGAGAATGTTCACCTTTGAGGCACTTAATGATGTTATTAGAATCCCCCTCAAGCCAGAGGCATCTAACACCAATATCTTTTGCCAACTTAGTAGTGTGAAGGGCAGCACAAGCCTCAACAAAGTGGTTAGTTTGGAGCCCCAACGGGAAGGTGACAGCCGCTATGCCATAACCAAAGCAATTTCTAATCACCCCACCACTTCTAGCTTCTCCCGAGTTACCTTTTGCTGCCCCATCGAAATTCGCTTTATGCCTTTCCCATCTAGAGGCAATGACCATTGGCATTCTTTTCTTCTTTTTTGTGTGTCATTACCTCTACTGGTGTCTCTTGCAAACGGATTAGATCCCTTGCAAAAAAGATAATTCTCCATGAGGGCATTAAGAATTTTACCCGACACAATCTTGGCAGGAAGGTTGGCATCCCTAGAGATATGATTATTACGTTCTTTCCATATTCCCCAACCAAAGTGGGGGAGAGCCCATTTGTTGATCGAATAAAGACTAGAACCCTTCCAAGAATTGTCCCATTGCCTAAAGAAGTCAGTAGTCGAGGCAGGGGCACACCAGTCCAAACCAAAACCTTGACTGAAACTAGACCACACCTCTCTCGTAAAAGTACAATGAATAAACAAGTGGGCCACTGACTTTGCCTGGTTTTTGCATACAATGCCTCTGTTAGGAATATTGAGTCCCCTTTGATTGAGATTATCAATAGTTAGAACCCTGTTCTGGAGGAAAAGCCAAAAGAAGATATTGATTTTAGGAATAAGGTCGGGGTACCAGGCATTCACCCATAAAGGTTTGGAGTCTTGCTTTATCAGAGCTTGGTACCCAGAAGTCATCGAGTAAATGCCATTAGAAGTTTTCTCCCACACTAACTGGTCCTCGTCATTGTTCAAAATTACTAAGTGGAGGATAGTCATCAGAGGTTTGAGATCCTCAGAGAGAGAAGAAAGGTCTCTCCACTCTTGGCCTAAGTTGTAGTCCCTGACTTTACTACCAAACCTTTGAATGTAAGTATTAGCTCATCTGTCAAAAGCAGGAAAATTGATGAGAGGCCCCTGGAACAACCAATTGTACTGCCAAAAAAGAATCTCATTACCATTTCCCACTCTACATTTCACATTGCTTTTGGCAGTATCTTTGGCTTTGAGCATGCCATTACAAATATTTGAGCCATTGGGAATGGTGTCTTCATTGAACAGGTATCCAATGGAAGGTCTCCGAAGATATTTGTCCTCCATGAAATCTCTCCAATCCCCCTTGCTAGAAAAGATTCTCCAAATCTGTTTAGCTTGAAGAGCTTTATTGAAAGGTCTCAGTTTTCTGATACCCAAACCCCCATAGTGTTTGGGGAGGCACAAATTGTCCCAAGCAATGAGAGGAAATCTCTTGTGGTCTTCTAAACCAAACCAAAGAAAATTCCTCTGGATCTTCTCCATTAGGTCGGCAAACTTGCTGGGCACCCCAAAAAGGCTCAGCACATAGGTTGGAAGATTTTGAAGGGTGGATTTGACCAACTGAATTTTGCCTGCTTGGCTTAGGGTGATACCCTTCCAGCCAATCAATTTCTTGTTATCAAGCCAAGAAGAAGGTCACTGTTATCAAGCCAAGAAGCATGAAAATAAGAGGCATAAAAATGAAAGACGTTTCCATGATGACTAGAAGGTCCAATGTTAAAGAAGACATTGGCAATTATGCTATATCTTGTGCACCATAGAAGGTAAAGAATTTAATGATACAATCAACAGCTTCCATCTAAAGATGCACTCCGGTTGAAAAAAATGAAAAATAGAATAGCTCAAGTAAAAAATTAAAATTAAAAATATATTTAAAAACAACATCCACTATATTACGCTCTTCCCACCATTGCATTTGTTAGTGGTTTGCTCGACTAATTTTCATCCTAGTAAGGAGTCTAAGAGTTGCTAATAAACACCAAATTCCGAAACATCATTTTCTTTCACATTCCCAAGACTGCTAAATATAGTTACCTCAAAATTGATCGCATTCCAAGTCTTAGCTATCATTCAATCAATTCTAAGAAAGCAAGTTTTCAAAACCATGATACCTAATAGAATATAATAAGCAAGTCTTCCCAATTATTCTTCCGAAGAGGAAGTCCTAGGAGTTCCCTATCCTTTTGATTGCCTTTAGTCCCACTTGCCTTACCTAGCCTTTGGTGGTGAACATTCACTTTTTACTAGTAGCATGGGGCTCTGTTTAGTAGGTCAAAATTCCAATTCTGTAAACAAAATTTTAAAAATGGCATATCGACATAGTTTAATCCTTGGTAATGGATTACATCTTATGCATGGAATGGTTAGATTATGAGAATTGTATTCAAAATCAAAAAACTACTCATAATGTCTGCACTCACATGTCGAGTCCAAAAGGAATTGAAGCTATGAGGGTGGCATTTGAAGGAGATCAATAAGTGAAGCACATGCACACATAACTAGGACAAACAAACAAGAGTTTATTCTACTCTTAGAAAGCCATCTTTGATGAGGACCTTTACTTTACCCTTGGTTTGACCTCTTGGCCATCTTTTGGTCTGATTCTATAAGGCACCAATAAATATTGTTGCTAGCCTGAGTGGAAAACTGGTATAAGTGGCTGATCTAGACAAGGATCAATCTTTGGCATTTTGTAAGCTTATCTAGACTTTTTCATACCTTCCCTGCCCCAAATTAATTCCCTAATAATTCCTATCTCGGAAGCTCAGTGGGTCACCCTATGCTAGTTAACCCACAATCCCCTAGGTTAAAAGTCCTGCTAAAGAACAATCACATAGTCAATATTCAAATTTCACAAGCATATAATACACAAAAACAATAAATCATGTCATAGCAAAATGTCATCCATGAAAAGAAAAAAAGCACATAAGCATGTACTGCATTACATCCATATATATCTAATGCATCCATACAAAGTATATTAGCATGAAGATAGTACTATTCTTGTATATTTGTAACATTTATCACTTACTAAATATGAATTTTAAAACCATCTATGTGCACAAGAGAGAAAACAATGCAAGAAATGTCGGTCATAAACTATGTATAGATCAACGCCAATCTTGCTTTCATCATAATAAGTGCAACAATAAGGTGTCTAAGTAGGGGTCCATAAAGGGAACTAAAGCACAAAACGTGCACACAAGCATGGAAATCTCCCCATGTAAGGGGGCAAGTAAAAAATCTCTAAGTAAAGAAGTCTCTTAACAACATCAAGGTTGACTCTGGCTCATTAATCCTCCCAGGTTCCTAATTTATTGTCTTTTTCTTTGTCGTTTATTGTTTTCCCTCTTTTCCCTCACTTGTTTCCTATCTGTTCTTTGCTGTTGCATGTAAAACTATTTTTTGTTTTGCTCTATTTTTGTTTTTATAGGCAGGCTTGGCTTTTGTTTTGTATTTTCTTACACTGATCTTGCAGACCATTGAGGTGACACAAACAGAAATCAAACCGCACATCAATGGTACAAATCCTCTCCTCTTTGTTCCATGATTAAACTAAGCCAATTGTTTAACGATGCACACTTCATTCAGTTTGTTACTCTTTGTTTCGCAGGTTACAGGGAAGTGACAGGGACAAGTGACAAGGTGGTATCTCTCAAACGACACGTCCAAGGTAAGTTTTCATTTTTTTTTTCTGTTTTCTAAAGTATCATATTTTGCATGATTAACTGATTTATTTTGTAGGTCCAGTTATGAGAAAACGAAAAGGGGTCACAGAAAAGCAGCTAGTTAGTATTGATGTACAGTTAATGACAACGTCACAGACAAGCAGCCGATTGTCTTATATTATGCAACTTTTATACCCATGAGTTTGGTGCTTTACTTTTTGTACAATTCACAGTTTCTAGATTGGAAAGGGGATATATCAAATTCTTCAGTATTTAGAATATTCATCTTGAACAATACGCATCCTCATTGTTTCAACTCCAGATGCTGATATACACATCTGACCTCTCCAACTTCATGAAGATACAAGATTGGCATATTTTCAGTACCATAAGCAGGCATTATTCATAAAACAGTACAGTTAATTTATTAATTATCAAGGCAGTCTTTGTGCTTGTCATGATTTGTATTTGATGGTTGTTGAATGAGCATAGCTGCATAAGTGAATGGTGCAGTAATTTATGTATCTCTTAAAGATGTGAGGGTGTTAAGTGGGTTGTTATTGACAAAAGTCCAGTAAAAAGAACTGAAGATCTAAATATATGACATTAGTTTGAAAAACCAAAATTATTTAGAAATCAAGGAATTCAATTACAATGTGGGTGATTTGGACACAGGTACAACATTTGAACAAAAGATGCAGAACTCTTAGGAATGAAATCCCCTCATGGGAATGTATTATAAACTCATCATGAAAGCAAGACTTGGTATTCAAAATTTTATATATACAAGAAAACCTTAGTGAAAAGAAATCCCCTTTTAGGCTTAAATTAGCCTCTGGCTGTACAATGCTCTAACAGAGCCTTTATACCTTTTATACCTGCAATTGTTTTTATCAGGTAACACTTTAAAACCGTTCAACAGAAAAAGTAGCTTACTGGATAATTTTACTAACTGGTAATAGGAACATTTCTTGAGCAAATCTTTTACTGATGAAAGCCATATAGATAGCAATAATAAAATTGCCCTCCGGGCAGCTTAATACGTTTCTTTGAGCAACTAGAGAGAAGTGATTTCTATTCAGCGGAAGCAGAGGAAGTGAAGGAGAGTAAAAGGGACTAACCAAATTAAGAATAGAAGCATTTCCCCAACTGCACCTCCCATAATCGCATTTTTCCGGCGGCCACCAGTCTAATGTGGCGCATATAAAATCCCTATCCGTCTCAGCTATGGCAGCGTCTCCATTGATTGAAATGTTGGCAAACACAGAAGGGCTCGCGCTAAAACCATGTGTATTTTGGCAATGGAAGAATACATTCCAACAGACAGCCAAAACCCAAATCCACGAACAATAAGAAGCCATGGACATTGTCGAGAAGCAAGGCCAGTAGTGTCAGTGAATTTGCCATGTACTGGTTAAAAGGATAGAACCTGGTATATAAAGAGCAACGTAGGCTAATTGGGTGATTGGGGAGTTGATTCCGACATTCATCTGCTGGTCTTACATTTTCATGGAGATCAAAGAAAAGCGCGTGCGTACTCATTGAATCTGCATAAATGGGTTTATACGGGACCAATACTGCGTAGTTTGCTTTTCTAACCATCCAATACTGTTTTGTCATCTTGCGTCCCGTGTCCAGCAAATTGACACTGCTCAATTGTCACGGCAGAAAACGGTGGCTAATGGTGAAAGTTTTTTAATGGTGAACATGTGATCAGGTATCCGTTTCATGGGACCCAAGAGTTGAATTGTACAGAACTTAATTAAAGTTCTTACCGACAAATCGAGATATCTATCTGTCATTGTTTTTATTTCTTTGTTCTTCATGTTGATTATAGCTGTCGATCAAATTAACGTCGCATTTCACTGTCAGTTGTTAAGGATTTCAGAGTATTAACGTATTAATCTGAAGCCTTCGTGTGTTTCGGACTTTTATGGTGTAGTGTCGGTATGTTTCTGTCATTTAATTACTTTTCTGTCATTTAATTACTAAGGTGATATTTTAATTATTTCAACAGTACAAAGTTAATTTTTCACAAACTTATACTGAGTTGAGTTGTTTTTTTGAATATTAATTATTTCTGAGATGTCAAAATATGTTTAGTAATCTTTATTGCCCTTGGTTTAAGTGGCAGATGAACCCTTTTTTTTCATGATGTAAGATTCTTAAGACTGGTTGATTTTAGACTCTTTGGTATAAAAAATATATAATTATGTTAATTATTAATGAGTCATTTATCTTAATTTAAAAAATAACAAAGGAATATATCTAATAGTACCAACAATTGCACTTTAATGTGCAATAGGTATGGGAGATATATGAAAGGTCTATTACCAAAACCTTGGCCTATTTTTAATAGTAAATGATTAAACAGTCAATTTTATAATAGATTTAAGGAGAAGACTTTTATATTTCAATTTTCAAACTATCATTAAAAAACTATTTAATAAATATAGCAACTTTCCCTTTGAAACTCTCAAATGAATAGTGTAAGCTCTTTGTAAATGGCTAAATTTATGAGGAAGTGCAAACCACATTCTAAATATATTTTGAAAGTCAATTTATTATTTTTAAAATTTAATATATAGTCAACACAAGAAAATACTAACAAGATCAAGCATAAATCACTTGGACAAGTATGTTTATGTAGCGATCATTTTTTTCATTTATGCTCTCAATGGTTGATATTTGTTTTATCTGCTTTCATTCCCTTCCATAATTAAAGTCTAGGCCAAACATTAGAATCATAATCAATATCCTTTGTCAACTCTCAACTACATTACCTAGTATTGAAGCCTAAGATTTTGAATATCTTTCTCCATGACAAAAATGAAAACCATAACCATCTCTTTGCCTAAGATCTCTATGTTCCCTATTTAAGTATTGTGATAATCGTATCTTTACCTAAGATCTATGTGTGTATCTTTGTGTTCCATATTTAAGTATTGTGCTAGCCATATCTTTACCTAAGATCTATGTGTGTTCCCTATTTAAATCACATAATTTCCACCATAAGCCACCAATGATATGACAACTTTTTGAGCATTAAAAATATAACACACTTTTCCATTACATACCATAGCATGGAATTGAGTTAAATATTTGTTGTTTAAAATTTGGATGTATACAAACTTTACCAACTTGATGGATGTAAAATATTATTTCATGGGGTGGAATCGTGATCAGTTAAGAAATCAAATTGTGTACTTGAGTTACTAAAATAAAGTGTACTTGAGTTACTTAGAAACCTTCCTCTGCATTCACTTTTTTATATTACTACAATAGATTTGTTGATCAATGTTGTTGGGAGGGAGGAGTGCACAAGTTGGTCCAACCTTGGAGGTTGTTTATACTTTTGGCCCTTTGTTTATAGTGGTTCAAACTTTCACTATTCATTTGTCACGATGTGGGATTAAAATTATCATGGGGCATCACATTGGTTGAAAATGATCGCAAAGGGTGTTCGTCCATAAAATTTGCATCTTCAGTGCTATTTTACATTATCATCAACTATTTGCATGTTTCATTAGATATTGTTCTCTTTGCTATCTTGTTGCATGTGCATTTGGCACATAGCTACCATTCCATTTATGAGCTTATTGTTGAAAGGTTTTACACAACAACAACAAAAATGATTAAACAACATGTCATTTCGAAATAGAAGGGATGTTTAACTATGATATATAGGATGTGATGGAGTGATGCATAGAGTTGACTTCTTGAAAATATGGTATTTTTAAATTAGTAGTATTTCCTTAATATACTCAATTTATATGTTTAATTAGTTATGTATGCATGAATTTATTTGGAAATTGATAGGAAATTATGAATTGATGTTAGTAGATAACTATGGAATTAATTAATTGATAAGATGGTTTATAAGAAATATTTAAGGATGTGGCTAAGCTCCAAACAAAATGCATTGTTGACCAAAATACAAAACACAAGATTTTTCTGAAATTTTCAGCATTTGTTCTTTATGATCTGCATACTCTATAGTCGAAAACAACCAAAGAAATATATGAAAAAATCAATGTATTTTGGTGATTTTGGAAGAAAAAAAAATTGACTATTTTTTGTGTTTGGTATATCTTGTCTAGAGCTTAGCCAAAAAAGATGATAATAAAAGATCAATGGTAGAATCTTAATTGTTTGTGAGAACTCCTTTCTTTCTTCTATCAGAACAAATCAAAGTTTTTTAGAGCCCCCTCCCCACTAATACCAATGAGGGAAATTTGGAGCCATGGATGGAACAAGTTGGTGGCTAATTTTCATTTGTCATGTTAATAGTGGCTCCCATTATAAGAGTAGGTCCAAATATCCTACTTTTGGTCTATGGATGCAATCCTATCCTCAACAACAACGTCACACTCTTTGCTAAAAATTTGAGGAAGCCTCTGGCATATGTGGTGGACAATGTTGTTCCATCTGAATTTGCTACAAAAATAAGGTGGAAACATCATGTCTAGTGGACTCAATATGATGAAAAGTGCTCCCCTTAATACCATAAACACATAATAGAAACAAATAAATTACAACAATTTGCGAGAACAAAATATGGGTTTATTATTATTGTCGCAAATGTGGAATTACAAAATTTAGGATTACAATATGCTAACCCACATGGGTGCCTTCATTACAATAATCTACAAGACAAAGATGTGAACTATCACCCATGTCCTAGATAATGTACAGGCATTTCTTAAATAGGCAATTTTATGCCACCTGGGAAGGTTCTAGACACTCAAACTTATTACCTAGGGCCAATAGACTATACCAAAACATATAGAGTCGACCAAATACAATTTTGACATTTTTTTTGGATGTTTTGGTCAACCCAACTTCCAAAGGCCATAACTTTCAAATCGTTGCTCTGATTGGCTATTATAACTACTTTTTGAAATCCTCAGCTCTTGATCTACAAGTTTATATCCATGCAAGTGCCCATCCATTGAGTTTTTGGGCCTCATCTGGGCACATTTAGGCCTCTAACAGTGAGCCTGAAGTTTTTATACAAAAATCTGCAATAAATTCTTGAATACTCATGATACAACATTGATCCTCAACTAGTAGTCTAATATATCCAAGATGAATATGCACCTCTAAAATTGGGGCATTTTGAGCTCGTATGACTAACTTACTAAGTGGCAAGCCTCCAAAAACAACAACTCTACACTAAGACAACCCTTATTCAAGAAACAAAAAATGATATATTTTTGGGTGATGTAAGATTTCTCTTACACTGAGGATGGTCTTACATTAGACACTCGAGGTAATTTGAGAAGTGACCCCATCATGTCTTAGGTGTTCAGAGGAAAACCAAGACAGTTAACCTCCTCTCTCACTAGCCATGATGAATCTTCTGCTAGCCTCCCTTTCCATTTGACCAGGTATTCTTCATAAGTTTTACTCCTTGTACTTTTGCCAACATGACTCCTTTGTCAAATCTAAAACGTTAAATACTGGTAAAATATTCAATTCAAATGGCAACTCCACTTCATGGGCATTTCCAGAATCATGTCTTTCCACTATCTTGCATGGTCCAAACTTCTTCTTTTTTGGCTTATTATATGTACCTACTAGAAAATACTCCTTTCTCAAATAAACCATGACTTCATCTCCAATCTGAAATTCCTTATACTTCCTTTTCACATCTGCCTTAGCCTTGTACTGTATATTCATCTTGATAATGTGCTTCCTCACCTCCTCATGGATATTCCTCAAATATTCAACAAATTATTCTACTTCAACACTACTTATTTCTCCTTTACCCAGTTGCCTCAATTCAAAAGCATTTATGAGACTACTCCCATATACAATCTGGAATGATGATTTACTAATGATCCTCTTGACAAAATTATTATATGCAAACTCTACCTGCGATAAAATTAGATCCCATCCTTTTGGCTTATCACACACCAAGCATCTCAACAAATTTTCCAAACTCCTATTCACTACTTTTGTTTATCCATCAGTCTATGGATGATGTGATAAACTAAACTTCAAGTCTATCTTCAATTTCTTCCACAATGTACGCTAGAAATACCCAACAAATTTGGTAGCTCGATCTAAAACTATACTCTTTGGCAGACCATATAGTGTCACCACATCTCTGAAGAATAACTCTACCACATGAACAACATTACTAGTCTTCTTGCTAGGAATGAAATGTGTCATCTTTGAAAACGTATCAACTGCAACAAAAATAGAATCGTGCCCTCGTTGAGTCCTTGGTAATCCAAGAACAAAATCCATGCTGAAATTCTCCACATCTTCTTCGGTACAGGTAATGGCTGATACAACCCTTGTATTCTACTTCACTCTTTTCATCATCTAACATGCTCTACAACTATATACAAACTTCTTCACATCTTGCTACAACTATGGCCAGTAATTATTCTTGGCAATGAAAGCAAAGGTCTTATCTCTCCTAAAATGTCTAGCCAATCCTCCAGTATGCTTCTCCTTGATGAGATTCTCTCTCATAAAACTTTTGGGAATGCACAATTGACTTCCTTTGAACATCATACCATCTTGGATTATGAAATCCAACCACTTTGTCCTGTAAAGTGTAATAGGTTTTGTATAAGCGTTCTAGGCTTTGCCAAAATCAAGATCCTCTAGATACAAATTATTGAGTTCCTTGAACCCAACCACCTCAATCTACATCTCTATTTGCAAAAGTTGTCTTCTACTAAGAGCATCTACAACTCGATTAGACTTCCCACTCTCGTGTTTCAAAATAAATGTATAACTCTATAAAAACTCAACCCACTTCAAATGCCTCTGGTTTAATTTTCCTTGACCATTCAAATATTACACAGCTTGATGATCAATATACAAAATAAACTCCTTAGAAAGAAAATAGTGTCTCCACTTCTTCAATGCCTGAACTATAGCATAAAATTCTTGATAATAAACATAATATTTTCTTTTGGCATCATTCAACTTCTCACTGAAATAAGAAATAGGTCAACCTTCTTGGCTCAAAATAGCTCCTAATGCAATATCACTAGCATCAAAATCTACTTGAAACACCTTGTTAAAATCTGGAAGTGCTAAAACAAGTTGCTTTGTAGCTTTCTATTTCAACAAATTAAAACTCTTATCTGCTCCTACACTCCACTTATATCCTTTCCTATCCCATATCATTATTTCAATCAAGGGCCCACAAATGCTACTAAAACCTCTTATAAATTTTCTATAAAACTAGCCAGTTCATGAAAATATCTTACCTCTGTAGCACTCTTTGGAGTAGGCCATTCAAGGATAGCCTTCACTTTCTCTAGGTCCATTTTCAAACCTTTTACTAAAACTAAAAATCCCAGGTATACCAACTCCTTCTTCACAAAACTGCACTTCTTCAAGTTTATCAGTAACTTTTCTTCCCTCAACTTATCAAAAACCTTTAGAATATGCACCAAATGCTCCTCCAACATCTTACTAAAGATTCAACATCTTATAATGACAAACTCACCTAGAAACTCCTTCAATACCACACTTATGAGTCACATGAAAGTGCTCAGTGCATTGGTCAGCCTAGAAGACATGACTAACTTCCCATACAATCATTCCCTTGTCTTGGAGGTAGTCTTCCACTCATCTCCTTCTCTGATGCAACTATGATGGTATCCACTCTTCAAATGTATCTTTTTGAAATACACAGCTCCACTCAATAGTCCATAATATCATCCATCTTTGGCAATGGAAATATGTACTCGATTATGATCTTGTTGATAGCATCATAATTTGTGCACATCCTCCATCCTTCATTTTTGGTGCTAATACTGTTATTATAACACATGGACTCAAGCTCTCCCAAATCAACCCCTTTTGCAACAACTCATGCACTTATCTGTTCAACTCCTCACTTTTTGCTATTGTCATTCAGTGCGTTGCCTTATTTGGAAAATTGGCTCCTAGAATCAAATCCATTTGATGATTGATCTTCCTCACTAGTGGTAATCCATTAGGCACATTATCAGATATAATAGCTAGAAATTCTTTCAACAAATATGCAACTTCTGCAAGTACTTCTTCTTTGCCATTTTTTGAAATTATTACAAAACACATATGCTCACACCTCATACCCTCTAATAAATTCTTTCCATCAACAAAAAAGACTCTAGCAACACTACATACCTTTTCATATGTATCATTTTATGGCTTCAGCTTCTATTTCATTCCATCCTTTGTTGCAGTGTAGGTATTTGCATGCCCATCATGTACAACATGCTTATCAAATTGCCATAGCCTACCCAACCGCATATGAGATATGTCCATAGGTATGATATCACACAACACCTCATTCTAGTAGCTTCTAATCTTGAACTTCACTGAGCATTGCTCACTGACCATGACCTTGTGGTCATCTTGCACCTAGGCAATACGATATCAACGTGGGTGTTTCTGACTCTTCAGCTTCAACTTTGTGACCATTTTTTTGATACTAGATTGTTAGTACTTCCACCATCAATGATCACATAACAAAACTTATCTTCACATTTTCACTTTGTGCGAAACAAGCTCCTTTGATCAGGTTCATTCTTGCCACTCAGTAGGACTCTTCTATTGACTAGGACTTCTCCTCTTTCAACATCTTTAGAATGTGATGATCTAGCATCTTCATCAACATACACAACTCTGACCTAGCCTTTGGTTCTTCTATCAGTCCTTCCTTGTCATTGGGGGCATTCAAATTCTCTATGCCCTTCTTCTCCACTGTGAAACATTTTCCATGAAAATCTCCTCTTCCAAATCCTCACCCTCTGCCTCTTCCTCTTTGATCTCTATTATTTTGGTCATGGAAATGATTGGAATTATTTTCCCTTTGGTTCTAACTGCTAGTGTTGGCATCATCATTGTTCTTTTGATCATCATTTCAGCCTCCATAAGACCATCCACCAAATCTTCCACCGCAACCTCTTCCACTATTCTTCTTACCATATTTCTTTGTTAGCTTCTCCTCAACTCTTAGGGAAAATTGGTGTGCCTCCTCAATGCTAGTCATTTGAACTAGGATGAACTCCTCCTGAATGCTTGGCCTTAACACATTAAGATAATAAGATACTTTCTCCTTATCAACTTCTACATGGCAAGTTCTTATGAGAACTCTTTGGAACTCCTTGGTATACTCTTGAACAAATATTCTCTCCTTCTTCAACCCTTGCATTTTCTACAATAGTTCAAGTGCATAATTCACGGGAATTAAATATAGCTTCAATTTTGCTATCATCTGATCCCATCTAGTGATTTTTTCATTTCCTCTTCTATTTCACTCCAACTAAATTTCTTGTCACCAGATCTTCAAATGTCCCTTCAGCTTCACCTTCACAAACTTGACCCTATTAGGAACCTTAATATCCTTATACTTAAAGTATTCCTCTAATTCATTGATCTAGTTGATCAACTCCTCTGGGTTAAGATTTCCCCAAAATGTGGAAACCTCAAACTTAGGTCTTTTTCCAATCTTGGAGATGACCTTGAAAAGTCTTTCTTCTTTTGAGTTCAGAGCCACCTCTACATCAACATTTTCTTCTTCTTCACCTTTATCTTTTCTTTCATCTCTTATGAAATTTTTTATTCCTTTGTGAATTTGTTCTTCCAATGCTTGCATATGTCTTTGGATGGCTCTAAAATCCTCAATTGTAACACCTACAACTCTTCCACCACTTTCTCTTTGTGGAGGCATTTTTGCACTTTCATTGAAACCCTAGTGTAGATTGCCTCACAATTGGTGATTGGTCTACACACTTAGCCCAAACCATGATCTTGGTGCCCAAACCATGATCCTGGTGTGAACTACCTCACAGTCAGTGATCTGTCCACACACTTAGGAACTCCAGCTTTGATACCACTTGATGAAGGTTGCTCCCCTTAATACCATAAACAATGAAATAACAATAATTTGTGAGAACAAAATATGGGCTTCTTATTATCACTGCAAATGAAGAGTTACATAATTTAGGATTACAATATGCTAACCCACCTTCATTACAGTAATCTGCAAGACAAAGTTGCAAACTATCACCCAGATTTGTCCTAGAGAATGTATGAGCATTCCTTAAATAAGTAATTTTATTCTGCCCAAGAAGGTTCTAGACACTCAAACTTAATACCTAGGGCTGATAGACTGTAACAATACATATAAAGTTGGCCAAATACATTTTTGACATTTATTTTGGAAGTTTTGGTCGACCCAACTTTGGAAGGCCACAACTTTCAAACTGTTGCTCTGATTAGCTATTCTAACCACTTTTTGGAATCCTTGGCTCCTCATCTACATGCTTATGTATGTACAAGTGCCCATTTGTCGAGTTTTTGGTCCTCATCTGGGCACATTTATCCTCTGATGGTGAGCCTAAAGTTTTAATACAAAAAATACACACCAAGAATCTGCAATAAATCCATGAATACTCATGATATGGCATTGAGCTTCAACTAGTAGGTTGATATATCCAAGATGAATATTGTTGGAAATGATTGAAAAGATCTTTGAATGAAGAATAATGGAACTGGTAAAGAATTTTTTCAATCATTGTTTTGTCATTGATGTCAAACTTTCTACTTGCAGGAATGACAATTTCTTTAGTGATCCAAATACTATCAATTGTTTGATTGACAAGGAGGAGGCAATCAATAAGATGTAACTAGAGCACCTAGAGAAAGGTTGAAGTTATGATGTTGTAATGAAGTATAAGGATCAGTTAAGCCATCGATGAAATAGTGTATTGATGACATACTCTAAGAGGATGGACACACTGAGACACATCAAAGATGTAAGGTTTAACTAAGTCATTTGTAAAGCCTAACTAAGTTCATTAGAGAGAGTCGAGCAAGCTAGTTAGTGCCAAGCAAATTCTTATTTGAAGCCAAGCAAGTTCAACTCCAGTGTGTGTCGAGCAATCCATTCAAGTGTCGAGTAACTCAAGAAAAGACTTCAAGTGCTGAGCATCAGAAAAAGGTAATGGATGCCGAGAAAATTTCTTCAGGTGCCAAGCATCAGTAAATGCAGTAGAAGCCGAGTAACACAAAAGGAGCCTAGCATTAGTAAACCAATGATGTCGAGTTGCTACATTATTTGTTAAGTCAAAAGATTCACCAGATCAGTAATGATAAGTTTGTTACATCAAATTTTTTGAATTAGTTTGATGATAAGGATAATGAGTAGATGTCACAGAATTTTATGTAAACCATGCAAACCAATTCAAGGCGAATGTTGATGGATTTATCATGAAGTTTCTAGAAGAAACAATTTGGAGGGAAAACAATATCATTTTCTTAGATCAAATCAAACTAATGAGCGAGAAGATTTGAGAAGAAATGAAGAACATAACTTCTTTATAAGGAGTTACATGTCAGAGATCAAGTGCGTGTGAGAGGGAGTTGGTCATAAGTGTGGTTGTGCGAAGAAGCCAAGAGAAGGCTAGTGTGAAGTGTCAAGAAGAGGACACAGTGAGGAGTAAGTACAGAGCATCAAGACTCTGAGTTGATCAAGTGACCATAGAGTGCATTGGCATAATGAGTGGAGGAACTCAAGGAGACAGATCTTGAAGGGTGAACAAGCTGTCAACACTACAAGGAAGAAAAGCCAAGCAAAGAAAAGAACTGAAGAGTGATATGAAATCTGCAAGGTTAGAGTTGAAATCTTTATCAGGTCAAAACCTTTCTAATACTTTCTTACCATTGTATTAGACATTGAAATCCTACATTGCTATCTTAGCTTAACAGCTAGGTGGACAAGCCTCAAGAAAAGGATAGAAGATCCCCAGGAGAAGGATAAGAGATCCTCAGGAGGAGGATAGGAGATCCTTAGAGAGAAATAAAAGATTCTTTTGAGAAGGTGACTATAAATCCCATGGACTTGGGTGGGCCTAACAGCTCTATGTAAATCCCTTAACAGGGTGGCATTCTAAGTTGAATTTTCTTAACTCCTCTAATAGGGTGTAGAAATCCTTTAACAGGGTCACATCTTACACTGTGTAAAGCCTTTAACAGGGCAAACCATCAAAAGTGGTTGAAATCAATTGCGCAGTTATTTTGTGGGTGTCATCCCCACCCCAGTTTTACCTTCTTATTCTTGGAGGGTTTCTAGGTCATCAAAATCCTTTGTGTTATGGTGTGATGCATGTTTACTTTTCATGATTGTTTAATGTTTAATTGCATGCATGATAAGAAAGTAAAAAGGATAGTACTTCTGATTCACTCTCATTTTATTAGAAAATTTGGATTGGACATTATTGGACCTTGAATAACTAATTCACCCCCCTCTCAGTTATTCTAAAGAATTCTAACAAATATCCACCTCTGAAATTAGGATATTTTTAGTTTGTACAAGTGACTTACTAAGTAGCAAGCCTCCAGAATCAACAACTCAGCACTGAGGCAAACCTTATTTAAGAAATAAAAAGGAAATATTTTTAGGCAATGCAAGATTTCTCTTACATCACAATATATGCACTAGCTTAGTCTAGAAAGGATAGGGTCATTACTGATTGTGTTGTCTGAAGGTTGTAAGAAAACAAGTTGCCAATTGTACCAACATTATGGGCAGGTTAGCAAACTACGATGGATGCTTTGTTTTTTTCGAGAACTATAATTTTTACAATACTTACAACGATGAATAAAATAAACAAGGGACTTTCCTCCTGTATCTATTCCCTCACTAGGGATTGCTGTGAAAAGTGCCTCAATATTGCCTAAGCGCAAAGATGGTTTATTCATAGTCCCACTACTTCAATAGCCACATATTGAATGTCTCAAATCTCCAAGTACCCACACTTGTTTGGAAATCCACAACCATAAAGTTCATTGTGTAGTTGGATCAACCATGAGGTTGCACAAAATTTAGTTGACATTTTAGTTGAGATTGTAAACAAATAAATAAGAAACAACATTAACTAAAAGAAAAAAAAATCATAATATTGTTAAATATAATTTTATTATTAAAATTGGGAAACAAGATACAAATATAATTCTTTCATTTATCGAATTTATTAATTTATATTATAATATATTATATAAACTACTTAAAATCATTTACCTTATATACAAACTATTAGAAGGTGATGAAAACATCAAAAACTTGTTTATGTTTACCTTTGGTTACAAGATTTTACATTGCTCAATTATCTTTATACTATAACTCGATGAAGATTTGTAAAGTACTAATATTATAGGGTTTTTAAGAAGCCTTATATATCACTAATGTTCTTGTACATGACTAATGCTACATAATCTTTTAGTACAAGAGGTTGGTTGATGCAGTTTTCTTACGAGCCATCATGTACGTTGAACATGAAATCCAATAAGAAACAAGTGTCACATAGTGGCATGTACTTTTCGTTATAGTTTTAAAATATGTATAATATAATTATAATAATTATAATACAAAATGACTTGTTTGAATTTTCTCTCGAATATGGTATTTTATTCTATTGACTAAGATTGAAAATAATCAAAATATTAATAAAAGAATATTAACACTGATAGTAAATTTATTCCATAAATTGTACTTATGTGCTATAGTTGGTAATAATAACTTAATTTATTATTTTAACCAGTGGTGATTGTTAAAAATTAGAAAAGCATAATAAATGTCACAATGGTTATTAGTAATGTAAAATAATAAAATACTCTCCTAAAACATATACAAAAAATATAAGAAGGATAAATATTATAATTAGATAGATTTGGTTTATTTTGAGGGTTATTGAATGTCATGTGTAATTAAATAAATTTGATTTAGTTTCAGAGTTATTCCTAAAATTTTGGCAGAAAAAATGAAACATGAAGGAGCCTCTGAAAAAAGGGGTCCTATAAGACAAAACAAATTCAACCAAACATATTTAACAAAAATAATTTTTATAATATATAAAATCAATAAAGAAATATCACAACTTTAGAAAAATCCCAATTACTAGAAAATAGTCTTTTATGATTGGTTGAAATCAATTAAGTAATTGTACTAATTGTGCATATGTAAGTGCAATAGCAATAGTACTACTAGCCTACCACAAGTACAATAAGTTGTTTGACACTAAGGGGAGGTCCCCATGTAGCTGGTAAGCTTAATTTGGCTAGTAGTCTCTGCTCCACATTTTAAGGAATATTCTAAGGAGTAGGTGTCCCCATGAAATTATTAATTTTGATTATTTTGTTGCTTATAATTTTTAGACATGTTTTCTTTTTATATAATTTAATATATGCACATAAGTTTGGAGGGAAAATTTGGAGTGAAATATATCTTAATAGTGGGAAGAAAAACTATGAAGACACTTGGTCTTTTATTCAGTATGCAACAATTGCTTAACTTTAGCCCCTCATTTTTCAACAGCCTATTTTCAATTGTTAAGTAGCTATTGCACCACAATAATAGGAGAAGATTCTTAAATTTGCTTTTGTGCTAGTTAAATAATTGTTAAATAATTGCTTGGGGACAATTTTAAGTTTATGTTTAACCACAAAACAAAGTTAAGTAGTCACATGGGGACATGGGGTAAGATAGGGAAAAATCAAATAAAAAGAATGTTGATGTGTCATGACTTTTGTCCTCATATCTACAATATCAAATGCATCTCTCAATCCTTAATTACAATGTAAAGACAAGAAATTTGACAAATAAAAAAATTTGTATCGCAATTCTGCAATGACTCCATGGCTTTCTCTCTTATTTATAAAATATATTAGAAAATATAATTTATTTTTTAAAAAATACTCTCAAAAAAACATTTATGATAACAAAACATTATATTATTATCATTCAAAATTCATACTGCTAAGAAACATTTAGTGACAAAAGATGAAATCCTCAAAAGCATACATCTGGAAATAAAACACATAAAACCCCTAATTAGATAATTGAGCATAATATATATTTTAATCAAAGTTTAGAAAACTTGAACTACGATGGACTACAATTTATAGGAAAAACAACATCATTTAGTTTAGTAAAGTCTTATGTAATCTTAACTTCAATAATTTTGGATTTCTTTGGAGTGGGAAGAGGGAGTTTGGGAACAATGACAGTTAACAGTTCATTGTGACAATTGGCAAAAATGATGTTTATGTTACAGTCATCAAGCAATGTATATTTGTGCATAATATTTTCACCCACACATATTATAAGAATAGTCTACTCCAATATAATACTCTAATTACTATCAATATTGATCCTCTTAATATTACCACTACTAGAAACATCAGAATGGGGTTTAGGTGTGCTTGCAATCAAAAAACCATGCTAGAGCTATTGGAATATTAAACTTTTTGGTTGTCCCTGGAGCCCTGTGTTCACCTACTTGTCAGAAAACACTATAGCTGCAAAAGTTAGAGGCATTAAATGAGGTAGGTCAATTTGAATTCAAAACTAAGGGGGAGAATTTGAGTTGACAATGAGAGATAAAAAGGAGCGAATGTGCCTTCATTCTATAAGTTAGATCACATTCTAAGAAATAGATAGACAAAAGAGAAGTTTAGTAGAACAACAAAGGCAAAAAGTTCTATAAGATCTAGTAGCAAGAGTGGATGACTTTCTGGGTTTCTTGTGAAAGTAATGTTTTGTCCTGTATGAGCAGTGTTTGCTCAAGGTTTATAGTATGCAGTCATTTGTTGTTGTAAGTTTGATTTAAGATCTTAGATTTTTTTTTCATCAAGTGTTTATAGTTTATTCTCCATATTTGCATCAGTTTATTTCAGTTAATAGAATGCAAGCAAGCATATTTCTCATCTCAAATCTATTATGGTTTTAGATCTTGTTTCGTTGATACATTCCACCATGCATGATTAGTAAGATTTGGGGCAAAGAGGAGATGAAACCATTTCGCACATTTTTGGAATGATGTTTCTCTCCCTACATCACTTGACTTCTACTTGAGCTAAGTAACTCAGCTTGTATTTACCGAGCAACTCGGTCTCCTCTGCTAAGCCCTTCGTTGCTGAGCTCCCCTTTAGGGACTAAGTAACTTGGTGACTATTGGTGTCGAGCAACTTGAAATTATTATCACTCGACACAGTCCCCTATCAAGAAGCTCAACTTGATCTGCAAAGTTTGATGGTTTTGAAGTTTTTCACATGGTATCAGAGTTGTAAGGCCCCACATCCTTGTGAGTTTGGGCATTATTTCTGGGTGTTTGACATTGTTATGTAGGAGACATGGATGGAGATGCAAGAAATATTTGGTAGCAGCCAACATCCTTTAATGGACAAAATTATGACACTTGGGCAAATAAGATGAGAACCATTATGGTTGAAAATGACTTGTGGGAGTTTGTGGTAAATGGGTTCAATGATGTAACCGACCCAACCCGATATGTTTCCCTCACCAACCATCAAAAGAATCAACTAAAGGAGTCAAGAAGAAGATATGCAAAATATTTAAGCTTGATTGAGGGAACCATGACAAAAATAATCTTTCCTAAGACAAAAACAACTAATTGTTCAAAGGTAGCATGGGATATCCTTGAGACAAATTTCAAAGGGATTGATAAAGTCTATGTAGCGAAGCTACAAATGATTAGAAGGGAGTTTGAGAACCTTCAAATGAAGGATAATGAGTCTATTACAAACTTTAGCTCAAGGACCTCTTGTTTAATAAACCAGTTGAAGTCAAATGGAGAAGATTATGAGGAGCAAAGAATAGTTGTGAAGATATTTAGGAGTCTACCTCCAAAGTATGATAATCTTGTGATGACCATTGAAGAGGAAAAGGACCTCACTACTTTGATAATGGATGAGTTGATGACTACTCTTTAAACCCATGAGCACTAGATTAACATATGAACAACCTCTTTCCAAGAGCAAGCCTTCAAAGCTTAGTCCAATACAAGAGGTAGAGGGAGAGGAAGAAATGGTTGTGGTAGAGGCTCTAAAGGTAGATGTCATGGTAACTCTGGACAAAGGAATGTTGGAGGATAAAGCTTAGGGTGAGCAGGTAATCAAGAGGGAGCAAAAAAATCTCAAAATAACTCTAGAGGAGGTAAGAAAAATTACAACTCTAACAAGAGTAATGTAGAATGTTATTACTGTCATAAGTTTTGGCATTATGCAAGTAAATGCTGGAAAAGACAAGGAGATCAATCAAGGCAGAATACAGATGTGGCTGATATGAATGTGGGTGAAGTAAACAATCCCACAACCTTCATCATGTACAACATTGGTGAATAAGGCAATCCCAAGGTATGGTATTTGGACAATGGTTGAAACAACCACATGAGTGGTAATGAAAGTCTATTTTCATTTATTGATAAGAATTTCAAATCTAAAATTAGAATGGGAAAAAAATTGAAGTATTCCTATTGTGGACAAAGGATCTATAATGGTCTGTACCAAGCAAAGTGAGAAGAGAGAAATCCAAAATGTTTATTTTTCCCAGGGCATGAAGCACAATTTGGTGAGTGTTGGACAACTCATTCAAAATGGTTACAAGGTGCTAATGGAAAATGACAAGTGAGTCATTCATGAGAAAGATGGGAGTAAGAATGTTCTAGTAGTAGTCCAAATGACAAGGAACCAGATATTCCCCTTGAGGATGGAGACTTGTTTCTCCTCTCAAATTGTTGTTGTAAGGTCTCCCAAGCTTGCATGTACAACAATACATCAGTAATCAGCTTTAAAGAGCATGATTGAAGACACTCCAAGATATGGCATCTTAGGTATGGACATCTTGGTTTTGCTGGTTTAAATTTATAATCCAAGAAAAGAATGGTAGCTAGTTTTCCAAATATTGTAGACTCATGCAATGAGTGTGAGGATTGTATTTTGGGTAAGCAACATAGGCTTTCCTTTAACTCTAGTAATTCTAGAAGGGAAAGAGCACCATTAGAGTTGGTACATTCTGATTTAGTTGGCCCTATGAAAACTATTTCTATTGGGGGGAGTACTCATTTTATGACATTCATAGAAGATTTTACTTGTAGGACATGGGTGTATTTTTTGAAAAGAAAATATAAGGCATTTTATAAGTTTGTTGGATATAAAACCTAGGCTGAAAAGGAATGCAGACATTATGTAAAAGTCTTAAGGTTAGATAGAGGGGGGGGAGTATACCTCCAATTATTTTGTAAAATTTTGCAAGAAAAAGGACATTAAGAAGGATCTTATAGGCAATTATACTCTACAACAAAATGGAGTAGTTGACAGGAAGAATAGAACCATTGTTGAGATGACAAGGAGCATGATGAAAGCAAAGGGACTCTAAACTGAATATTGGGGAGAAATCATAGAAATAACAATATATTTGATAAATAGGTGTCCAACAAAGGTAGTCCATGAAAAAATCCCTCTTGAGGCATGGGAAAGACATAAATGGATAGTTGAGCACTTGAGAGTGTTTGGGTGTGTAGCATATGCACATATGCTAAAGGAGAAAAGGAAAAAATTGAATGAAAAAGGTGTGAAGTACATCTTCACAAGTTAAAATTTGGAATCAAATGCCTATAGATTGTATGATCCAACCACCAAGAAGATCATTATCTCAAGAGATGTAGAGTTTCTTGACAATTGGTTATGGGATGGCTTGGTGGATGAATCTTCAAGCACTTCAAGTAAAGTACTGACAATTGATGAAGACGATGAAGTTGGTGATCAAAAAAATGAAGGAGCAATAGATATAGATGGATCCATATAGAGGCAAAAGGAAAGTAACCTCAAACATGTAGAGACTCAACTCCTAGTAGTTCTACACAGCTGAGCCAGATTGGTATGCAAAATAGTAGCAGCAGTAGTACAAGAAATTTTGATCCCACTCTTGCCTCCTTATTTCCAAGAAATACTAAGAGTCTAAGGGAGATATACCAAGATGAAAGGTATGATGAAGATTATGATGAAAGTGTTAATTTTTCATTATTTTCTCTTAGTGATCCAATCTATTTTGAAGAATCCATGAAAGAAAAGAAATGGTGTAATGCTATGGATGAGGAAATAAATGCCATAAAGAGGAATGAAACATGGGAGTTAACTATTTTTCCTTCCAAGAAACTATTAATTGGAGTTAAATGGGTCTATAAGACCTAGTGCAATGCTGAAGGAAAAATAGATAAGCATAAAGCATGATTAGTAGTCAAGGGGTACAAACAATAGCATGGCAGAGATTATGATGAGACTTATGCTCTAGTTGCAAGAATGGAAACTGTGTGTGATGTCATAGCAATTGCAACCCATCACAAATGGAAGGTATATCAAATGGATGTGAAGTCTGCCTTCTTTAATATAGTGTTGAAAGAAGAGGTGTATGTGGAGCAACCGCCTGGTTATGAAGTTCTAGGTGAGGAACACAAGGTGTACAGGTTGAAAAGAGCACTTTATGGGGTCAAGAAAGCTCTATAGGCATGTTATAGCATAATTGACTCATATTTGATGAGTAATGGCTTCAACAAAAGCAATGGTCAGCCCACTCTCTAAATCAAGGTCAAAAATGGTAAGGTCTTGATTGTTGTTTTGTATGTAGATGACTTAATTTTCATTGGAAATGATAATTTCCTAATTGGTGAGTTCAAAGAAACCATGAAGAGTGAATTTGAGATGAAAGATTTAAGTCTTTTGAAGTACTTTCTAGGCATAGAAGTAAAAAAAATGCATGATGGCATCTTTATCTCTCAAGAAAAATATGCAAATCAAATCTTGGAGAGATTCAAAATGCAAAACAGTAAGGCAGCCCCAACACCAACTGCAACATATTTGAAGTTGAGCAAGGAAGATTGCAGCAGTAATGCGAATCCAACATTATACAAAAGCATGGTTGTAAGTTTGATGTATTTGAAAGAAAATCAGCCTGACATGATGCATGCATTACGTTTGATTTCTAGATTTATGGAAGCCCAAAGGATTCCCATTGGCAAGTAGGAAAAAGGATCCTTAGGTATGTGAATGGTACCAAGGGATTTGGCATTTTGTATACTGTTGATAATGATTTTAGGATGATTGGTTACACTAATAGTGATTGGGTTGGAAGTCTAGATGATATCAAGAGCACTTCCGGTTATATGTTTCATATGGGCTCAGGTGCAATTTCATGGGCATCCAAGAAGCAAATAATTATTGCTCAATCTACAATAGAGGTTGAATACATAGCAGAAAATGTAGTAACATGTCAAGCTATTTGGCTAAGAAAAATCTTAGCAAATTTGAATGAAAAGCAAGAGGATGAAACCACAATATTTTGTGACAACATTTCCTCAATTGCATTGAAAAATAATCTAGTTTTCCATGGCAAAAGAAAGCATATTGAGATCAAATATCATTTCATAAGAGAGCTAGTGAAAAATGGAAAAATAAAAATAGAATACTATAAGTCTGAGCAGCAATTGGTATACATTTTCACTAAGCCTTTGGGCAGAGCAAGTTTTGTGCACCTAAGAGAAAGTCTAGGCATAGTTGATTTGGATCAGCTATGATCTTGGTATTGTTGGCTTGGAACAAAGGGGCAGTGTTGGAATATTAAACTTTTTGGTTGTCCTTGTTGCCCTGCGTTCATCTACCTATCAAAAGACACTAAAACTACAAAAGTTAGAGGCATTAAATGAGGCATATCAATTTAAATTCAAAAATGAGGGGGAGAATTTGAGTTGACAACAAGAGACAAAAATGAAGGAATCTTCATTCATTCTATAAGTCAGATGTAGACATTTTGAGAGTCAGACAAATAGAAGATAAGTTCAACAGAACAATAGAGGCAAAACATTATATTAGATCCAATAGCAAGAGTGGATGACTTTTTGGGTTTCTTGTGCAAGTAATGTTTTGTCCCATATGAGTAGTGTTTGCTCTAGGTTTATTGTATGCAACCATTCATTGTTGTAAATTTGATTTAAGTTCTTAGATATTTTGTTCATCTAGGGTTTATACTTTATTCTCTAGATTTGTATCAGTTTATTTTAGTTAATAGAATGCAAGAAAGCATATTTGCCATCTCAAATTTATTATGGTTTTAAATCTTGATTCCTTGATACATTCTACTATGCATGATTAGTAAGATTTAGGGGAGAGAGGTGGTGAAACCATTTCAAGCATTTTTTGGAATGTTTTTTTCTCTCCCTGCGTCACTTGACTTCTACTTGAGCCGAGTAACTCCTCTTGTATTGATCGAGCAACTCGGTCTGCTCTACCAAGCCCTTTTTTGTCAAGCTCCCCTTTAGGGACCAAGTAACTCATTCCCTATAGGTGTCGAGCAACTTGGCAGTGCTTTCATTCGACACACTCCCCTACCGAGCAGCTCAACTTACTCTGCAAAGTTTGAATTTTTTTGAAATTCATTAGAACACCATCAACATTTACATTTGAAGCATAAAAAATTGCATCATAAACTTCTTAGACTAGTAACAAGTCCAACTATGAGAAGGAAGGACATAAGTTAATTAAATACCATACAAATTTGCAACAAATTCTAAGTCACAGTTGATCCACCAATATTTCATCCAACATCCCTACTTCTTGTTTACCTCATTGGATTTATCAATGGATCATTTTTTGATAGAGAGGAAGAGTCATAGGGATTGGGGTGAAAATAAATAATGTGAGATAAAAGTTGGAAGCAATCCAAGGCAACAAAAACCAAGGTGAGAAAGACTAGAGTAAGGCCCACATAAGTAAGGGTAAAGATAGTAGGAAGAGAGGAAGATTAAGAACCAATTTTAGTCACATCCCTTCTACATTTGGTGCTAATGACATACATTCCAATTGCATATTTAGATCATGTAATAGAATCTCTAATTTGGGGGAAGTTTTAGAAATAGAGCAAGCCTCAAAAATACCTACTTATCACAACTTTTTTTAGCATGATATGCCAAATAAAACATTATGTTTTGTTCTCCTTGCATAATATGCCAAATAAAACATTATATTTTGTTCTCATTCTATCTTAGACATGTTTTGATAAAATTTCAAATTAGGAATATCCTTCAACTTAAATTAAACTAATTAATTTGGAAACTGTAGAATTTGGAATGTTTGAGAAAATATTTTTTGGGGGAATTGTAAAATAAGGAGAAAACACACATTGGAATTGGGAGGCAACATAAAACTTGTGGAGTCAAAGAAATTTGACCCATCAGGTTCCTCTTAAGTTTTTCTTGAGTGTTTTATGAATTTTCATAGCTATGCATTCTTTTAAAAAATTAGACTTCTCTCTATTATTTGAAAAAGAATGAATTAAAATACAATTATCAGATCATTTATTTTACTTGTTCTTTTGAGTATTGCTTGCATTGAAATTATTGGCTTGTTTTATTTTATTTTATTTGTGTCTTAAGCCTAGTATTGTCTAGAAATACAAGTAAAGTTTTTCCCACATCCCTATCACCTTCGAGGCATGGACAACTTAACCCTTCACTTGCATCGCACCTAGCTTTCCTGCAACTTTGATTTCTTTATAGCCACTTCTACCATTTTTAAATAGGGGAAATGAGCCAATTGCCACTCATGTTTGTATTACCACCACATCCTACCATTACCTATCCCCCTAATTACGACTCATAAAAATCCTAAAAAATGATAGCATTTGTACTAATAATTGATCGCACATGCACTAATAGTTGATCATTTCTTATCTTTCTTGGATAAAGATTGGTCTATTTATAAAAAAAAGTGCTTTTTTTTCGCACGAGTGACTACTGGGAGATAATTTCTAGGGGGACATTTTAGAATGACACTTTTAGACCACCTCACAATCTAGAAGTTTTATAGAGAGCTCCATAAATGGGAAAAAATTGAAAGGTTAGATTTAATCTCTTCACTTACCTATAGAGGTTCACCAAAAATATCAGCACATACTAATTAGGAACTATAGGTGCACAAAATTATCCTAGATGGCTACTGAGTTGTGACCCCTACCAAGTAGGGTGCATTTTAGTTTTATTTATGGGAGGCGAGTGTGATTCCATTCTCGAGGGAATCACCCTTTCCCCACTCTATTTGATAGATGGGCTCACTATTTGGGGTGCCTTGGATCCACTTAGACTTTCTATCATTGCTTTGATATGTATGGGTAGGTTGTGCAACTACCGAACCCTTCCTCCCCAAATTTTGATGCACGACAACCTCTAGATGCACTAGGGGAAACAACCCAATAGCCACCTAGGCTCACTTCATGCACCTACAGTTCCTAAACTGTATGTTGAAATTTTCCAATTTTTCGTTGGAACTTCATAGGTGAGTGAAGAGTTTAAAGCTAACCTTTCATCTATCTCACATTTATGGAACTTTCTATAGAATCTGTGGAGTGCAAGGTGGTCTACAAGTGGCCAAAGAAAATGTTCACCCAGAACCCACCACCATAACCTCCCAATTATCATTCTCTTTTAGGCTAAAAAATTCACCTATTAATCCAATAACCAATTTCTTTTGTGTTAATGAATGTTTACTTTATAATTTGAATCCACCCCCTTAATAGAAAAGGTGGCGATGCGGTCATTTTAATTAAAACACATTGTCTCTAGATGAAATCAAAACCCCATGTTATTACACCCCACCTTGAACCTAACTTAACCACAATTGACTTTATTACTATGCAGAATGACATGTATTACCATTTACAAATGGCCACATTACCACCCATGGTTAACCCATTTACAAAAGGCAGATTTACCCTAAACTGGTTTATTTTCATCATGTATAAGTCATTCATAGAGCTCCCGCCAATGCTTCTCTCTGCCTGTATCTCTCCCATTTAGCACAGCCTTGTGTTTCATCTTCATTTGATGTGAGGACTTACAAAGTAACAATATATCATTTTTATTTATCATTCACTTAGTGTTTCCATGATTATCCTACAGTTTTTGTTGTATGTCTTTGGGGTTTTTTCATGAAAGGATTGCATGTATTGTGAGAGAAAGTAATTATTTGAGAATATGATAAAGTTATATTGTAAAATATCGATAAAATCATAAAATATTGATAATTAAAAGATATAGTGTAGTATCTTGTAGGTTTTAGGAGCTTTATGGGGTTTTCTACATGTATACTCTTGCTCTTATTTATCATTTGCTTAGTGTTTCTGTGATTATCCCACAGTGTCTATTTTATGTCTTTTGGGTTTCATTGTGAAATGATTGCATGTAATGTGAAATAATTTAGTAATTTAGGAAAAGGGTAAAGAAAAAGCATACAATGTATAGTAATAATTTGAAGTATCTTGTAGGTTTCGAGTGAAAAATGGGGTTTTGTATGTGTTTATAATGATTGAGAGGTTTGTAATCAGTTAGTTCTTGGAGGATTTTTAATCATTCTTTTCTATTGTGAAATTTGCTAAATTTTTAAATGGTTCTTTGAAGGGTTTACTGATATCATTATTTGTTGCATTAGAATATCAAAATTTTAAAGGGTTTCCTTCTACTTTTAATGGCAATGCAAGAAATATTTAAAGGAAAAGGGGGATCATAAATAGGGGTTTCTAATGGTTTCAAATTATATAGATAAAATGTAAAAGGGAATCTTTGAAATGTGATATGATTTTTGGTTAAGGGTTTGTAATGGTTTAAGTGTTTTGATTTTTTAATTGTACTCAAGGGTTTCGAATCAAGAAATACACAGTGTACAATGTTAACAAAATCATTGGTTGTTGTTGTCTTTATAATTTTTAGAGGAAAAGGGGAATGATAAATAGGGGTTTCTTATGTTTCCAAATTATATAGATGAAATGTAAAAGAAAATCTTTGAAATGTGATATTATTCTCAGCTAAGTGTTTGTAATGATTGAAGGGTTTCAACTAAAATTTTCTACCAAATTGTTTCAAATCAAGGAATAAGTAGTGAACAATGTCAATCAAATCATTGCTTGTTGTTGTGTTCTTTTCGAATGTTTGAAGTATTGTGCATATTTTAGTTTGCATGTTTTAGTAGAATATTGGGTTTTGCTTCATGTTTATTATTTGTAGAGGAAAAGGGGAGTGATAAATAGGGGTTTCAAATGGATTTGAATTAGATAGATGAAATGTATAAGGGAATCGTTGAAATGTGATATGATTTTTAGTTAAGGGTTTGTAATGATTTAAAGGTTTCAAAAAAAATAAAATTCCATCAAAGGGTTTCAAATCAAACATTAAGGAGTGTAAAATGTTGACAAAATTGTTAGTTTTTGTAATTCACATACATCTAATCCACTTCACTACCTCATGCAAGTAACTACATGCATTGTTAGGTTGCCATCATTGTATGCATACTCCAATTGACATTGATTGTGTGCATTGTTAAGTTGATATTAACTGTTTAAATTATTAAGTCTGTAGAGTTTATATGACTTGTATGATATGCTAATGTTGTAAGGCTCACTGATTGAATTAAATTAAAAAGATGCAAGAGAAGAAAATGAAATTTATTTAAATAGATGGATGTTGAGAAAAGAAGGCACAAATAATATTAATTTGATTCCAGGAAGCCATTCCATGAAGCAAAAATTATGCAATTCATTGTATTAAATGACTAATAACTTCCCACCACAATTCAAAATTCCAATCGGCAAATCATTCCTTCTATGACAAAATTCCTATAAGAATGATTCAATGCCACATTAATATATTTAAAAATTCCTTCTCTGAGCACTCCCAGTTTATTCGCTATAGTCTATAAATACTTTACACTTGTTTAGGCTACTAACATTGTTCAAATAATGTTTATTGCATATTATAGTGGTTCAAATGCATTTTAATGATCAATTGTATTTCCTATTTGACTATTCTTAGTGCATGTTGTTTTCCAAGTTTTATTTCCTAGTATATTGGTTCAAATGCACAGTCTTTTCTAGGTCTTAGTTCTTGTTTTGCATCATTTATAGTGGTTTTGACTGCTTCTAAACAAAATTATTTGAGCTTCCTATATAAGTTCTTTAATTCAATCAAATAATATGAATGGTTTATGTCATTTTCTTTCTTTTAGGTGTTCTTTATGGACCAAACTTTAAGTTTTCCATGTTAGGTCTCTTGTCAAGAGTCATTTGGAAGACCAATACTCTCAGTTATTTGTTGTGCCACATGAAGACATATGTAATGCTATTATCTATCTTGTGCGACATAATGTAGGTGACCCTCATCTCCATGATGGGGTCATCTATGAGATTGTCTTTTCTTCCCTTCTTGATGGTACATGTAGAATTGACTGGGTGTTGGACTTTTAAACCGAAGTTGTGGTTCCAACAAACTGGAAAAAAGTTATTGTGGGGATTAATAGTATTGATCCTAATTAAAACATTGGAAAACTTTGATTTTCAAAGAGAGGGCTCTCAAGATCTTATGATCAAAGATTGGGAGATGTTCATAATGTTGTTTCATAAGGATGACTATAGTTACTTTTCAATCTTCATTGCAAGGAATGTGGATTTTATCACCCAATACAAGAAATTTGTTATTCGAGACTACTTCTATGGAATAGCCCTTTTTGTGAAACATTTTTTAGATGTGTAGATGCCATTGTCTACAACAAATCCTACTTAATAATTTTTTATTTACTTTGGATATTTGTAATTTTTTGTAAGGATTATCTAATTTAACTGTGGGTGTGGTTTAATGTTGACCAGTCTTACATTGTTCATGTACATATTTAATAGTATAGAATACAAACACCATACTTTTTGTTTTCTAATATATGACATTATTTAGATGTTGTTGAAGATTAAGAATGCAAAGTTAGCTTTTGCAATGTATTCATTGAATACATTACAAAACTAAGACAATGTTGTGTAGCCTTAGATTTGTAATGTAATCTATGAATACCTTACAAAAATAGATCTACATATTTTTTCCTTTGTTTTGTAATGTACTCAAATAGGGTGTTGCTTAAATTAATTTGTAGTGGTATACATAAATAAATTTCAATGGCAATGTGGCTAAATGGTATCATACGTATCCAATATAGCCATTGTAACACAATGTTGGATTAAGAAGATGAATATGTCAAATTAGTAATTTATTTTCTATCAATGAATGTTCACTTTACAATGTGACCACCCCCCCTTCCCCCGCCCCCCCCCCCCCCCCCCCCCCCCCCCCCCCCCCCCACCCCCCCACATTGGGTTTAACATGTGGCTCTGCATAGTGAAAAATTAGTAATCTAATGTCATCAATGAATTCACAAACTTGTCAATCTACCTGACTTGTGATCATTGTAGTTTCTGATTTCACATTGTTCTCTTTCTTTTGTCATGTTCTCAGTGAATATCCAACAAATCACTCTTCAGTTTTACATTGTTGTCAATGAATACATTAGACATCTATCATACCATTTCTCATTAATTAAATTTGTAATGGTGTAGATATATAAATTATAAAAGAAAATTGACCTACATTACAAAATGCACCATCCCAGTGGGTAGAAAAGGTGACAATGGAGACATTTTAATTAAAACACATCGTCTCTAGCAAAAATCAAATCCCTGTGTTATTACAACCCACCATGACCCTAACTTAACCATGGTCGACCTTATTACCCATCATATTGACATGTATTACCATTCACAAAATGTTAGATTACCACTGACAACTAACCTATCTACTAAGGAAAATTTACTCTAAAACAATCCATTTTTGTCATGTAGATTTCACTCGCAAAGCTCCCACCAATGCTTCCACCCACTTCAATCTCTATCATTTTGCACAACCTCATTCTTCTTCTACATTTGAGTTGAGGACTCATGAAGTAATAATATCTGATTTTTGTTTATTGTTCAAGTAGTGTTTTCATGAATGTTAAATGGTTTGTTATTAACAATGTAGTCCTTTGTGAAGCTTGTATTTATTATATTCATTACTAGGTTGACATTGATAGCATGCACGTGACATTGATTGTATGTTACTATCTAA